>JAPKLX010000004.1:2174498-2286987 GCA_026898415.1 Leonotis leonurus
TTAGATCCGAGAAACAAAATAGATTGTGTGATATTCTATTTTGATAAGTTGTATGGAGATGATTCTGAAAGAGAAGTGAGAAAAGTTAGGAAAAATCTTGATAGTCTTGTTCTTGAATATCAAAAGAGACATGAAGTGAACAAGAATCAAGATTTATTATCATCCGGAAAAAATATGGATGATAATTGTGACAGTGAAGAGGATGAGTATGCTATATCTAAGAAAACAAAGAAGCGCAAGGTGAATGTGAAGAGTGAGGTTGATCAGTACTTGCATGAAAATACTATACCTGAGAATGAAAATTTTGACATTCTTAATTGGTGGAAAATGGACCAAACATATCCTACATTGCAAAATATAGCCAATGATATTCTAGCTATCCCAGTTTCTTCAGTGGCTTCAGAGAGTGCTTTTAGTATGGGTGAAAGAGTAATTAGTTCTCACCGTTCTAGGCTTAACTCTCAAACTGTGGAAGCGTTGATGTGCTTGCAAAATTGGATGGTTGATGATATTAAAGGTAATAGTTATTTGTTATATCTCAAAATGTATCATTACCTATTTATTTTAATTATATTTACTTGTTTAACTTAATGATAATTTACATGTTTTCTTTATTTCTTTTTTATTGGCAAAGGTACAATGAATATCCCACATGCTTGTTCCGTTGTTATTGAAGATTCTGATGAAGATGGAGAACAAATTGATTTCATTGACATGGTAATTTTATTACTTTACTTTAATCTTATGCTTATTCAGAAAAGTGTATATCTTACAATCTTTTTTCTTTATTCTGTAGGATGTTGATGATGTCGAAAGTAGTAGTAATATTCAAGACTTTGAGCTCGATGATTACCAATATTGATTCTTAGAATGTACTTATTTGAATGATTATGTCATTTTCATAGTGTACGAACTTATATATGTAAGATGATGAAAACTTCGTGTTTGAATATTTTCAACGTAATATTTTTTCTCAATTTAAATATTTGTTTATTAAACATTTGGATTTGGATCTGGATCTGTGAATCCACAATCCAATGGATTTGAGTCAGGATCTGGACACAATAAAAAAAAATGGATTTGGATCTGGACCAAATAAGATCCGGTCCAAATCCGGCCCATTACCATCCCTACTCTCATATATCTCGTTAAGAAGAGAAATTAAAATAAAAATAATGATAGTGATAAAAAAAAATATCTTACGCCTAGACGACGAATCTATGAGAGAATAAGTAACTTTGAAAAAGAGAAATAAACAAAATCTCGAATGAAATAATAACACTTTCTCAGCAACAACTCAGTAAAACGTTAATGACTATCTCATTCTCTAAAAATTTAGGCTTAGTAGGCTAAACTAGTCATTCTTTTATTGCAAACATAAATAATAATTATTAAAATAAAAAACAAAATACTAGCCATATTTTATGTTAAATACCATAATTATCCCCATTAATAGAAAATGAAGTGCCGTAATCCATATTTGATGGCCCCCACTATTTCCTTACTCTCTCTCATTTTCTACATTTTATTTTGTGTAAATAAACTGCAGCCATATTTACCAATTAATTTATTTCAATTTCTAATTATCTAATAAATAGAAATCGTTACTTGACGGGTATAATTTAATATATCCACCATTAATGTGATATATCATGTAAATAAATAATAAATGTTTAATAATATTTTATTCCCTCCATCCCATTAAAGATGACTCTTTTTTCCATTTCCATCCGTACCACTAAAGTTGACCCATTTACTTTTATAATATTTTTTGTGCTTTATGTGTATTGAGGTAAACAAAAGAAGAGATTATCTTGGTCTGCGTGGAGAAAGAAGGGAGTCATCTTTAATGGGACAAATGGAGTATTATTTTTCATCTTTCGACTAGGGTTTATTGATTAGGGTATAATTTAGTATTTATTTAATATAAAATAATTAAAAACAAAAATTATATGACTCATATACTTATTGACATTACCACATTAGCCGCGAGCATTTTAAGTTGTGCTCATCGTGGACAGTAAAATGGTTCAATTATTATACTTTTTAGTTGATTAGATTGTAAACATACAAAATTTATTAGTATAATACACGATTAATTATAAATATTAATTATAAAAAGACTTTATTCAAAATTGAATGATGATAATAAATATCGGAAGAATTCACGATTAGTTTTGGAGAAACTGCCGTGGGAATTGACAATTAACTTTTTAAGGATATTTTAGGTAATAATGGTTAGATTATAAATTTTTTATTTAGTTGGCTAATATTTGGGTTTCTTATAAGATTATGGCTATTATAGAAGTTGTCTCTAAAATTTATGGTGTTATTTATGAAAATTAGGTCTTGTCAGGAAAAATGTTATATTTTTAACTTTTATATGAAAAATACATAAAAGTTTAAAAATATTCTTAAATTTATTATTAAATCATACTGCATTCATGTTACATTAATTTTGTATGAAATCATGTTGTATTTTTTGTGGTATTATATATATATATATTTGAATTTTATATTCAATATTTGATTTAATTGAATTTGATTTAATGATTTTAACGTATTATTTAAATTAAAAATTAGGAATATACACAAAAACGAATACTCGGTCGGTTAACCGGGTTTTGTTTTAACCGACTGAGTTTTCGTTTCTATGTATATTCCTGATTTTTAAATTTAAATAATATGTATGTGTGGTGTTAGATGTGTATAATTTTTGTTTAATTAAATTGAGTGTGTATAATTTTAAACATATACCAAGTATTCTTTTTAATTGCAAAAAATTAAGAAAACAATTAATTAATATTATATTTCAAAATAAGATGCAAATCTAATTTTAATTAGATATTTTAGGTAATTTACACTCAAAGTGTACGTGCACTTTTCATATGTTCTTTTACAAAGTGAGTATTTTTTATTTTTTGTTATAAGAATGGACACTTTACCCATAACACCTTTATATATAGGATTGAAAAATATAAATAATGATCAAAAGTAGAATTATTTTCTCAAAGAAAAAAAAAGAAAAGAGAATTTCTCAAAATCTTGCGTGTGAAAATTCGGAAATGTGAGTCGACATGACATGGATCACATTAATCATTATAGTAGCTGATAGGACCCTTCCACATCCGCAATCTCTCCACAATTGATATGACAATATCACGTCAGTATACGAGTCTTTATAATTTTATTTTTATTATTTTATATTAATAATATTAAATTATATCATAATAAAAATAAACTCTAGTTGTAAAATGAAAATTAATAAATTTTTATTAAAAATTTAATATTTATCTACGAGAAATATTATATCATTCACAGCCGCATTGACCCGCGAGCAGCCGTAGTTGATATACTTACATTACATTAAAATTTAATGAAGCTATTCTATTGCAATGTTATCATAAGATTGCGTATTCTATTTCTACCCAATAAACGAATTTTAAAATCTCAGTTTTAACAAAAATGTGATTTACGTGATGGTTCACATTTTAAGTTGCACCATGCAACTTGCACGAATCCATTACTTTCACAACATTCATGTTTCTTGTAACAAACTATCTTGAAATGAAGTAATAATTCCTATACAATTGATTAGATTTACTAGTCAAAGTTTGGCACCTCAAGCTTTACTTAAAGAAAATCATGGCGGATGAGACATTAAACAACGTTTGACGAATATTATAAATCCAAAAAGTAGTAATGTAATTACAACATTCTAAAAGTCTTACAGAAATTGTGAAGTCGGACAAACCATGAATTATTTGACAACTAACCCTTATTTTAGTGTAAAAAATAAGAAAAGAAGAGAGAAAGTGGACTAGACTTTGAATATGAAATTAAAAGAATGCCGCAGTGCACCCTATACCTGCCGTATCAATAACATTAAACGATTTGGAGAACTATATGCCACGCCAGCACCTTCTTACTCAGAATCACTCCATTTGAGATTTAAATTTTTTTCATTTTTTTGGATTTTAAAATATGAAAAATCATAACATAAAATTGAATAATTACTTAAATTGAATATGCTATCAACCGCATCTTGATCCCCCAAATTCACGATAAATCAATTACACACTTACCATATCTATCCCCAAATTCACGCCTATCAGCCACCATCTTCATCCAAAATCACGCCAACCGCATCTAAGTTCAAGATCACCCCTACTATATTCATAATTACTAAAACCATCTTATTCTCTCTTGAGAAGAAGAAGAACTTTTGTGTTTCCGCAAGGTGCGTTTCGATTCATTTCTATCGTTGTAATTACTTTTATTGCGTTTTTAATGTGCCTGCCAGTGTTGTTGATTTTTTTTCCCGTCTATTTAGGTTGGTGCGTGCGGATAACATGAGCTGAAATGGGTGGTGGAATTATGTTCTGTGATGAAAAGAGTTATTCAAATTGGGGAATTATAGGTAATGCGTTAGCATTCGTGCAGATTTTGGAATCATGTAGTCGAAGATCTTGGTGTACAAAATTAGGTTTCTTTGTTTTGATTTTACCAATGGATGATGTTGATTCAGAGTACCTCTATGGGGGATTAAGTCGAGCAAAGGTTTAAGATGTAATGAAGTTTTTGATTATCGTACTAAATTTCCCCAGCATCAAATATGTTACTAGACGTCACAAAACAAGCAAAATTAAAGCAAAAATATCGGTCTTTTAATTTAATAATAAAAGTGATGACAAAGAAAATTTTTACGGCTCTCTCAATGTCATCTTTATCTTGGTTGACACTATTTTAGCAAAACAAAATCCACACACTACTTTACACTTTACTCATCCACACACTGATTAAATATGTTACTTTTTAATTATTATATGTATTAAAGATTAATTATTTTAAATATGTTACTTTTTTAGTGTTATTAAAGATTATTTGTTATTTTAATTATTATATGTATTAAAAATTAATTATTTTCTTAAGAATTATTAAATATATAAATTGTAAGTTCCTATAATTTAAAGTTATTCGTTTGCAATTATATGTCTAAATTTTAGGGTGATGCAATATTCCTTGGATATGTGCTGCTTTACTTTTTAAGAGGAATGTTTGTGATAGGGCTGTTAATTTTGACACGACACGAATACGCATGAAATTAATGGGTTAGTGTCAAGTTTTATCGGGTTCGGATCATTATCAGGTTGACCCTATAAGAACACAAAATTATCATGTTAGGTTCGGGTCGGGTTCAGGTTACCTGATAAGAAAATTTAAAATATATTAATTATTTATATTTTAAAGTAGATGTAATTTGTGATACATTTTTTCCAAAATATTTTGTATTTTTTTAAATATTAAAAATAAATATAATCTATAAATTTTAAAAAATATGCATTTATTATTTTTTATTATAATTTTTTATTATTTAAATTTTTTATCATATAAATTTAATTTTTTATCGTGTCGATAACGTGTCGTGTCATTATCATGTCGTTATTGTGTCGTGTCAATCCAACAGTTATCCTGTTCGTGTAGGGTTCGTGTCATGTTCGGGTTGGAGCTTAACAGGTCGGATTTGAGTTCTGGATTGACCTTAATAGGTCGGATTGTTATCAGATCGACCCGATAACGACCCAACCTGCACGATTTGACACCCCTAGTTTGTGAGTGTTTGTGTTGAATCCCTGTATTTATTTTTGTGTTTTGAATATCATAGATGATGTGGGGGCACAACCATATCAATATATGATTCAGATACTCTCATTCAATATTATTTAATAGTCTATTGGATAGTCCATAAGTGATCGTTTAACTAATTAATTTATTTAATACAGTTGCTGCTTGCATTGCCACACTGAACTTCTCCAGGTATATCTCAATTCGCGTACTTTTTATGCTCAAAAATTACATTTTACTATGCCTTAAAATCAATTAAATGTCGCCTGATTAAATTCGTTATTTGTTAGCAAATTGTAGTTGGTTTATTCGAACTAATGATGCAATAATATAATATCTCTACGTAATATTTTGATGTAGAATTATTGGTCCATTTATTTGTTTTTTACTTACGAATTTGGATATCTATGCCAAATTGTTAGTTTTGAAAAAGTGAAATCCCACTTATATGTTGCTGAAAAAGAAGTAAAATATAAAAAATAACTCATTTCATAATCATTGATAAGTATTATATATATGTGTATATATATATATGTAGATTTAATGTAATTTTAAATAAGGTAAATTGATAAATTATAAGAAAACTTTAAATATAAAAAATATTTCAGATCATAATCTCAATCATTTAGCACTAAGGAAACAAGGTGCAAAAGAAGAGACAAACAAGGGGCAAAAGAAGATAATAAAAGATCATAAAATTGTTTCTTTGTTTCATAGGATTTCACATCTATTGTTAATCATTAAAATAATAACAACTATACAAATTAAGGTTAAAAAAAAGTGATGTAGCATCACGGAATCACTAAATGCCACCTTATAAAATAGAGGAGATGATTTATCTATAATTTTCATTACGTAAAAAGAAATTGAGTCTCACCTCCATATTACTAAAATGATTGTTTAACTAATTAATTTATTTAATACAATTGATGCTGAATTGATTAAGTTATATTTTAATTCGCATTAAAATAAAGTGCGAAATTCTTTGTTCTTAACTTGCTCACAAGAATATTTAAATGTATCAAGATGTCAAAAAGCTCCAAGAAAACGATAGGTTTGAACTCCATTAATGATTATGCTAGAAAAAAAGTGTTGACTGTGCGAATCATTCGCCTTTGGGTGCAGAAAGACAAGTTGGGTAAAGAGGGACTTGAGATGATCATGGTTGATGAATGGGTACAAATTCCAACTATGAACAATAATCGCGCTCATAGTCAATTGCATTTGTTATCCATGTAGACTGAGATTTGTTTTTGAATGCAGAGTGACAAAATTCAAGCATCAATCTTAGTAGGATACAAAAGACAATTTACAAATCTATTCAACGAGGGTCATATATACACAATTGAGAATTTTCAAATACTTGAGAATTCTCCTTCCTTTAAAACAACAAAGATAAATCATCTGTGGAAGATAGGACTTGGGCTTGTCACAAAGGCGTTTGAACTGAAGGAATCGGTAAAAATTCCAGAGTATGGGTTTAATTTCTCGCACAATGCAATTTTCTTCTTGGGTATGTATAATATGTCAAAAGCATAATATATATTATTAGCTTCAAATATATATATATATATATATATATATATATTATATTTTATATTAAAATGAGTTTCACTTTATGTTGCAGATATCTTGTGTGAAGTCAAAATCCGAATAGTTGAAATAAAGAATGTTGAAATGAGGGGGGGAAAAGTAGCTAGTGCTGATGTGGAGATAACCGATGTTGAGTATGATTTGAAATTTTTTATTTTAATGTTAATTAATTTACAATGTATTTTTAGTTTTTTGTATCATATTTTTAATTTGTGCCCATATTTTTGTGATAGTGGGACTAAAGTAACGTGTATTGTGAGAGTCATTTGTCCATCAGCTTAAATCATATATGGAAAATTTGTCAGCTGATGTGAAGGAACCCGTGATGATCGCCTTGCAGTTTGCAAATATATCCAACTACCACGGTTGCCGGTTATCCCTCTTCATTCTCATGCCCAATTTATTGAAATTGTGGAATAGTTGCTCACGAGTTATTTGAATTTTAGGGACTAAAGTTTCAACAATGAAGAATGCCACTAAACTTTTTATCCAACCGGATATTCAAGAAGTTAATGATTTTATCAAAAGGTTAGCAATTGAATATATGATTCATATTTTCATGTTTGTCTATCGTATTTTTGATATATACTCACTGAACTTTTAAATTTCTTTAATCATCATACAATAACACAAAGATGAGGTGCGCACAATGAAATTCAAATTAGTGATTCCATCACTAATATTTCAAGCTACGGATCATATTTGAGCATGATGGATTGACTTAATACCACTTTAGCGAAAACAATTGATGAGCTTAAGGACTCACATGAAGTATCAATAGTAGTAGTTAATAGTTTAAATAATGTTTTAATAATGTATTATCTAATGTTATTGATTATAACTCCATCATATGGTGACACTTACATATGCAAATGAATAATAAAAGATTTTCACCCAACAGAGTCATGGTTTTATGATTCGTGCGGGACTGACAGATGTCACAAAGGAGTTTCGAGAGATACTAAAGTTGGAGACGTTTGCAAGAAATGCAACCGTCAGATTGGATCAATAGTTTCTAGGTATCACTATTATTTATCTTAGCCACGCCACTGAATTTATCTCATACAAAATGTCATTTATATATGATTTATTTCATATGAACTCACTCACGCCATAAATAATAATTAGACAAAAAATTGAAACATGACGTGCAAATATTAAGGTTTTCTAAAACAAAATTCTTAGAATTCAATAAAGGGTGAGCATCAATTCAATTGGAATCAATGATCTTGAATCATAGGACCCATAGAATTCATTATTTATGCGATTTAGAATGTAAATTTAAAAATTCATATTTTATTTATAAGCTCAATCAAAATTCGTGTATTGTAACAAGTAACTTTATTCTAGATGATGGAAACTTTATTACTATTATAAATATTTTTTAAATTTACATAGTGGATTTAATATTGATAATACATTTACGTAATAACTTTGTATTTGTCATAATACATTCTTGATAATTCATATTCTTTGTCATGTATATTATTAGATATATAATCAAGGTGCTTATGGAGGAATGTAGTGATTGTCTCTACTTCACGGTGTTTGAGGATTGCGCACTTCAATTTCCAAATAAAACAGCTGTCCAAGTAATGAAAGAAATTGAAAATGAGGAGGTATATTTTTTTTAAGTTGGTCTCCAATTATTTTTTATTTCTCTGATCAAAATAATGACACTAATGTTATACATTTGATATAAATGGAACGCCTGGGATCTTGGAAACGATGATGGAGAGAGAATGTCTCTTTAGAGTTGAGATTGAGCGTTTTGCCGAGCGTGTTTACATTGTCAAGAAGATAACAGAAGACTCAAATATTAAATCTCAATTCTCATCCCTGCGAATTCATGTAAGTAATGTTTTGAATTGATAATTTTTTAATGTTGTAGTTGTCTATATTTTTGTTTCTTAAATATGCATAAGTGAAAAAATATAGTGAAATTCAATTATTCATAGATCACTTGGTCACAATCCCACTTAATAATTGGGTATGAATAGTTAATCGTGTTAAAAATATGGTGGAATTCAATTTTTTGGAGAGAAATATACTTATATATATACAATCTTTTATCAATTTCATTACTTAAAATTTGAAGTGTGTGTTATTCATGTTAATGCATAGAATCGGATAAGACAAGTCCTCCCATTAAGCTTGTACAAGATCCTTTCCAAATATTATAATGGTAATGTTGACCACACATGGGCCGCCTAAGTAAATACATGTACTTTTACTTCTGGATTACCTGTCTCTACCCATTCGACGCCAAGGTAAGACAACCTTAATATCAGACAATACAGTCCAAGATTGGAGTGATAATGCTAGAGAACGTATCCTTACTTACAGTAGATCCTATTGATTCGGTTGAAGCAGAACACCAAGCATTTGCTCTTGTTGGAGTTTATCGTTTTCCACCTGACCTATTTCTTGCTGAATTGTGGCAAGACAAAACCATATTTACTCCATTAATGCTCCATAATCAAATCAAGAGGAATATGGGCCGTCCTTGATTGCCCTTGATTGACGAAGCAATCAAGGAAACTTTCCATATGCTATGAACGATAACTTTTTGTTTATACATCAATATATTTCTGTTTATTAACTTCAATAAATTTCAGTCGTTCCTACAACTTTCTCTACATATTTTTTAGATCTGTATTGCATATCACTCTAGAAGTAGCTGCATTGCTTTTTTCTTGGTAAATGATTCTGTTTTTCTAGAACACTTACTCAGTTTATTCTCTATAATTCACTCGAGAATACCAACTTTGTTCATTCATGAAATTCTGCTTAAATTTTTTTTTTCACAACCTACGTTTGTTTGAAGATCATTTACAATTTTTTTTATGTGCAACGTGTGATGAAAAATGCGTTTCTAGATATAACTTTCTTTGGGGATGATAAGTTGATTGCCACATATCTATGTTATTGACGATCATTGAGATATTACTAAAAGATAGGAAGCTGTACAGGCAGTCTCATTTAATTTATATATGTTAATGGTTCTTACTGAATTTTATATAGTCAGTTCATTTAATTTATATATCCAATTATTCACACGAATTTGTAATGTTAATGGTACATTTACTGAAATTTATACCACTTTTTATGTAATTCATGTTATGTGTCTTTCTCTATTTATTGTGATATATTTTATCAATTAATGGTCGTCTCTCATATTTCAGTTTATTCATGTTAAATTATAAAAACATACTTCATTTTTTATTTCAAATATTTGATATCCGACCGTGATTTCAGTTTGATTCTCATTGCGAGACGATCACATCACTACACCAGCATCAAGTATTTATGTAATTATAGTTTTATTGATATGATTCAGAAAGCAATGGAGTACTCAAATTTGCAATATACAAGATTCAATAATTCTTAGATATATATTTAATAATTTAAACTTATTCAAAGCTTAAATTATTCTGCATTATATTTAAACAATTTATTGTGTTATTATATATAATCGCTTTGTGAAGTGTTTACTAAATCGAATGATATTTATTATAATTATATACATTTTTAGATTATTTTAATCTCATTATTTTAAATAAGTTAATTATTAAGTAAAATAAATTTATTGTATTATTAATCACCGGTTTATTAATAATTTCGAATATTTTATGTGCTTTAAGGACAATTGAAATTTATATTAAAATATATGTTAGCTTATGATTAACAGTTAAGAATATAGATAAAATATGTTGAAAGAAATAAACCTTATGAGTTTGTTTTATTTAGCCTTGAAATTATTTGTTACATGCATGTCGAAAGAACTACAAATCATTAGTGCAAAATTGTCAACTGATAGGTTTGTGAAATCTAGGGGTGAGCAAACCGACGGACCAGTCCGCGTAATCCGTCATGTCCGCCAGAGACCGGCCCGTTGGGACTGAGTCCACGGACCCCTGCAGTGAACTGGATCATAAAAATGTTAGGATCCGCCTTCGCGGACCTAGACTGGACCTTGGGATCCCAAAGACCGTCAAGGTCCGGCCCAGCCCGTCATTTATCAAAACTACGTAGTTTTGATTATTATATTTATATAATATATAATTATATTAATATTTAATATTAATTATTTTATAATATTAAGTTTAACCTAACCTAATAAACTAAGTAACTAACCCCACAGGCCAGTGAGGCCACAGTCCCCAATCCCACACTATTGATTATTGAATATCCCACACAATTTCTATTTCTCACATGTCACATCCTCTCCCTCTGTCTCTGTCTCTTTGTGTGCAGCCATTGTTCTGTTTTTTAGACTGTACAGCTCCTAAACCATATTGTATTTATATTTTTGAGACTGCACAGATCTTAGTTAATTTTTAGCAGTAATAAAAAATTGTATGTCTAAAAAACTGCATTTTCTGAAAAAATCAGTGTATTTGGACAACATTTTTTGCCTAAAAAATGATGTTTGTTTGAAGGCCCGTTTAGGACCCGAGTCCGTCTAAAATCAGTATAAGGCCGTCTAAAGCCTGTCATTTAGAGACCGTGTAAAGTCCATCATATTGGGCTTTTAAATGTCAAGCCCGTGTCTATATGGACCTATATCGGACTTAACTAAAAGTTCACGGATCTAGGCCCGTGCTCACCCCTAGTGAAATCACTCAATACATTTTTTTCCCCGCATAAATGGTGTGCACACTTTGGAGTAGAGGAAAATCTTTACGACATATTAGATCTATGAGATACGTACATTGTGGCTGGAGGAGTATGTTCTGATTTGGAAACAATTGACAAGGTCATTCATTATATAGTGGAGTATTGATTATTCTGGAAAGTCTATTAAAAAGACTTCATTCGAGCGTTTTATCAATATCCTGAATGATAAAGTTAGGGTTGCATACTTTGGAAGTGAAGCTGTGGGAGAGAGTCAAGGTTCCCATCCATCTGTGTACTATACACCTGGCGACGAACCATCTGTTGGGAATTAAGATATTTAGTTTTTTTTTTTTAACTTATTAGCACATTTTATTAGTACTTTTATTTAGAGGATTACATTATGTTTTGATATTATCCAACATCATTGATTTTTTTTTATCTAAATAATATAGTTGCTATTATTTAATGTTTTTGAGATATATCCATATTATCATATATATAAATTAATAGTGACAAATGATTTGTTATTACTTATTGGTATGATCTGAATTCTAATTTTAATGTATATCATATTTATATTCTATTTCAATATTTTAAGACTATATAATTATAAAAATAATGTTGATTAAAATCAAATTTAAATATAATTTGTATTCAATATAATTTAAATATATAAACTTTCAAATTAATTATATTCTAAATAAATAAATGTAATTTGTTACATCTAATAATAATTTAATATAATTCAATATTGTTGTTAAATATATAATCATGCATAGTTGTATTTTCAAATTTATCAAAAATGAAAAAGATAGAAGGAGACCACTAGAAAACGCAAGGAAAATCCACAATCTATTGAAGGTATAATATATTTTGTTTTATTACAATGACATGATTCATTTAATCTTACCAAGACAAAGAGTATAGACATCTAAAACTATATAAAAATAAATCATACTTTGTAGTTAGATAAGATAGCCTACCTGAAACAAAAAGGAAAAAGAATTAATTAAAACATTTATATAACTATAAATTATATATATATATATAGTGTACACCAACCTTTGGATAACTTGATGAGAATTTAATCAAAATTGCACTCTTTCAAATCATACGTTACGTAATTATAGTATATATATATATGGTTAGATATTTGACTGGAACATAAAAAAAAGTGAAGTTCATTGTCACCTCCCACTTAATTATATGCATATATCATAGTTTGAATATATTTAGTTTTTTTCTTATATAATATATGAATTATGATTCTCTATATGTATACAATTCGAGAGCAATATTATATGAATTAAGATAATTTTTTAAAATATATACTGCATTAAATTTCATTTAAAAAATTATTATAATTGTATTTCGACTAAAATAATATCTAGATTGTTTGAATTTTTACATTGCAGAGTTAAAAAGCACTATTTTTGGAGTGATATGCATCAAAACAATTAGATAGATGGAAAATAATGGTATAATTACTATCCCTTTTTAAATCGCACACACACACACCCATATATACATATATATGTGTGTGTGTGTGTATAGAGTTTTTACATGAGCTTATTATACTCATAATTTTCTAATTGCATTTAATATTTTTCATGCAAATTAAAATATATTGACCATTAGCGAAGAATCAAATATGTTACGTACAATACCAAAATAGAAGTGATGCCCAGTTGATACAAGAAACGTATGTGGTACAATCAGTTATAAGACAAATTGATGCTTATGATTCGAATGAGGTTATTATTCGAGAAAAGAAAATGTAATAATCTTATACCACCTTTTTTGTTTATAACTTATTAAGGTTTGTTCAATATATTTTCTTCTAACAAATTATATATTGTCAAACTATTTGTAAAATTACAAGATACTTAGCAAGACTTGTTAGACATAGAAGAAGTTCTTCAAGGTCGAGTAGAAAGTCAGGAGGTCAATATAATGAAAATGATCACCTATACACTCATTTAGGTACATAATAAATTCGTTATTTTCCAGTACTGTTATTAATTTCATCTTCAACGTCATCATTATTGTTGTTGTTACATTGTTATTTGAAGATTATATGTTATTTTGATTTGAAATATTATAAATTATTCAATTCTGTAGCCCAAAATTCGCCGGATGCGTTGCTAGACGGATAAGACATGAGTTAAGAGTCTCGAGAAAGAATATACATCTACGAAATTGCATTGTACTTCATCTTGACTTATGTACAATAATTAAATTTAATTAAATTAATTTTGCAAAGTTCACAATTCTTGGTTTTATCATCATTATTATAACTATTCATGTAGTTAATATGAAAAAAAATCAATGCGGCTAAGACTCGAGCTAAGAGACACATGATAAAGTACAACAAAATTATACAACCACAAACAGGTACAAACCCATCACGATTTTATTTATTGTGTAGACTTTGAACATTTTTGTCAATTAATTACAGTAGAATTATTTAATAAATTAAAAAATTAGAAATATTGAGAATTAACAATCTATTCTATCATGGTATTTTGATATAGGTGATCCAAATTACGAATGTGAGTCATGCAAGGCCCAGATGTGGATCGGAGAGAGTGTAGGTGAATTCACCTCAATTCCAAAGTTCTCATTATGTTGTTTGAAAGGAATAGTTCTTCTTCCACCGTTGCAAAAACCACCTCAATTGCTGAGCGATCTTTTTAAGAATAGGCATGAAAAGAGCAAGAGATTTATCGAGAATATTCGTGCATACAATATGATGTTGTCATTCACTTTCATGGGTGGAAAATTAGATAATTCCATCAACCGCGGAGCTGGACCTTATACTTTTCGTTTTGGTGGGCAAAATCACCATCGGATTGTTAGTTTGTTACCTCTAGAATGATCCACACCTAAATTTTCGCAGCTCTATATCTTCGAACCAGAGGAAGAAGTAGAACATCGAAACAAAACTATCAGGTTAGTCTTTCTATGATTTCTTACTGTTATAAATTTTAGTAATTGACATTAATTTTCTAATGATGTAAAGTAATAGTTAAAATAAAATATTTCTAATATTTTACAGCAAAGGGGATGCCAATGATTTTGATGATTCAGTTGTGAAAGAGCTAAGGAAAATGATCGACAACAATCCTTATGCAAAAAGCTACCGAATGGCCACTAGACACATTTCAAATCATAAATCCATCGATGTAAAGCTTCGGCTAATAGGAAAGACATCGAAGGATGGCCGCACATACAATATGCCAATGGCACCAAAGGTGGCTGCTCTTATTTTGGAGATTTTAAGTCGATGCCTGATAAGAGAGATGTAATTGTCCGAAAGAGTACCAGAGAACTTCAACGTATACATGAGTTGCACCTTTCTTACTTTTCCCTGCAATATCCACTTATATTCATTTATGGAGAGGATGAGTTCTATCTAGATATTCCACACGCCGAATCTGACACCAACAAGAGGAATAAACTCACAATCAGGGAGTTCTTAGCATTTAGGATGCAAGACAGAGTTAATGAGAGTCAACAACTATTGTTTTCTCGTCGGTTGCTTCATCAATTTGTTGTCGATGGATACACAATGATGGAATCACAAAGGCTGCAGTGGATCCTATATAATCAACCTTCCCTTAGGTGTGAAAAATACAATAACTTGAAGGATTCGAGGGACAAATGGAGTATCGAAGGTTCATCTGTTGGTAAACCATTCATACTGCCATCTTCATTCACAGGAGGAAAACGGTATATGATTCAAAACTATCAGGATGCCATGGCTATTTGCAGGTGGACTGGATATCTGTCTTTATTTATCACTTTTACATGCAATCCGAAATGGCCGGAGATCAGTAGGTTCGTTGAGAAAAGGGGACTAAGGCCAAAAGATAGGCAAGATATATCAGTTCGAGTGTTCAGAATGAAGCTTAAAGAACTTATAAATGATCTCAAGAGCAAGAAAGTGTTTGGCAAACATACTGCACGTAAGCTACTCCTATACATTAATTTAAATATCTTTGTAATTTTATCATTCTAACTTAATTTAATTGTAAATATTTTTTTGCACAATTTTGTTCACCATTGAGTTTCAAAAACGAGGGCTCCCTCATGATCATATCATTCTTTTCGTAAGACGTGAAGCGCAACGCTACCTGATTGAGAACATAGATGATTTCATAAGTGCAGAACTCCCACAAAAGAGGAAGAACCCAGAGTTGTATGAGGCAGTCTCTGAATGCATGGTTCACTGTCCTTGCGGAGCAGAACGACTAAATTCTAGGTGTTCGAAGGGATTCCCAAAAAATTACACAGATCATACAAGTGTTGACGATAATGAATACCTGATCTACAAGCGGAGGGATACGGGAGTTACGGTGGAGAAGAATGGTGTATCTCTTGATAACAGATTTGTGGTACCATACAATCCCTTTCTAATGATGAAGTACCGAGTCCACATCAATGTTTAGTATTGCAATCAAGGACAGTCCGTGAAGTATCTATTCAAGTACATCAATAAGGGCACTGATAGGATGAGCGCCAAAATAACAGACATAAACAAGGATGAAATCAGTGAGTACATTGATTATAGATACATTTTCAGCGTTTAAGTCTATGTGGAAAATATTTGAATTCTCAATTCACTATCAGACTCACCATGTTCAATGATTGTCTTTTCATTTAGAAGGAGAGCAAACTTGTGTGTTTAAGGATGAAGATTACATTAATAATGTTTTGCAAAAGAAGACCGTCACAAATACACAGTTCCTAAAGTCAATGAAATTGAATAAAATTGATCCGGATGCACACAAATTGCTATATAGTGAGGCTCCAGAGCACTATGTTTGGAATGAGCAAGATATAAAATGGACAAAAAGAGATAGAAGCTTTGCAATAGGATGCATCTTCCATGTTCGACCGTCGACTGGAAAAATATTCTATATCATAATTCTACTGAATCATGTTAGGTGAGCGACGTGTCATGAGGATTATCGTTGGGTGAATGTAGTAGTTAAAGAGAGTTACAAGGAAGCATGTTACGCTATGAGTTTGCTAGACAACGATAAGGATTACATTGGAGGGATTATCGAGGCAAGCTCATGGGGATCTGAGGATTACTTAAGACGCCACTTCACGACTTTACTCATGTCAAATAGTATGTCAATGACAGAGAAAATTTGGAACCAAACTTGGAGATATTTGTGTGATGACATCCTATACAAAAGGTGAAAAATTCTCAAGAAACGAGGTAATTTTAAATTTGCAAATATAAATGCAACCAATGTTATATCTTGATTTTAAAAGAATATAAATGTCATTGAATCCACATTAGCATATAGGATCTTCTTCAATGCATTGTCCAAGTTTTATTAGTTTACAAAATTATGCATTGAATCCAATTTTACAAGAGCTTTTATATTTTTTAAATAATTTATATTTTTAAAATTACAAAAGTCACATCAAATTTGAAATTTTAACATAAAGATTATACAACTATCTATGTGCAATTAACCCATTCTGGAATCTTGACCAAATTTAATTAATTGATAAGACTAATATTATATATTTATTTATTTTTTTCAAATTTGCAACTTACAGATGAATAGTTGCAAAAACTTGCTTTGGTAGAAATTGAAAAGTTGTTTGCGGTGAATTCCACCAGTCTAATCAACTTCCCAGGCATGCCATTACCGAACGAATAAGTTGTATCTTGTGTAGTAAATTTGCTCATATTGGAGGAGATGTCTTACGATAGAGAAGAAATGAAAGCAGAGCACACGAAGTTACATTCGTATTTAACAGATGAGCAAATGGCGGTTTATGAGCGAATAATGAGTGCAGTTGATAGTGGTGAATGTGGATTTTTCTTTCTATATGGATATGGTGGAACATGAAAGACATTTGTTTGGAAGACATTGTGCTCGGACATACGTGGAAAATGTCAATTCGTACTTTTTGTAGCCTCGAGTGGCATAGCTTCACTACTGCTACCTAAGGGTAGAACGACACACTCGAGGTTCGGTATACCGCTGGACTGCAATGAGAGTTCCACATGCAGCAAGATCAAAGCAGAAAGGGAACACACTAAACTCCTTAAGATGACAAAGCTGATTATATGGGATGAGGCACCAATGACCCATAGATATTTCTTTGAAGCACTAGACATGAGTCTAAGGAATGCTTTGAGGACACCTGAAGGACATTATTCTGAAAAACCATTTGACGGCTTAGTTGTTGTCTTAGGTGGCGACTTCAGTCAGATCTTGCCATTTGTCCCAAATGGCACCCGACATGATATTGTGCATGCCTCAATAAGCTCATCTCAACTTTGAAATTCATGCGAAGTTCTTATGTTAACCAAGAACATGAGATTGCAGGTACATAATATAAAGCACAATGTCATAGATTGTTTTTTGGACTGTTTTATTTTGAATGAATGATATACTAATTATTATTTTTTATGTCAGAGTGGGTTGTCCAGATCCGAGGATGAAGAAATTGCAGAATTCGCTAAATGGATAGTAAAGATCGATGATGGAACTATTGGGGACATGATTGTTGATGGAGAGTCTAATATCAGATTGTCCGACGATATTCTCATACGAGATACAAGTGACCCTATTGCATCAATAGTGAATGATACTTACCAGGACATACTGCATGCATCATGTAATTAAGAAATATTTAAAAATAGAGCTATTCTGGCACCAACCAATGACATGGTTGATGAGATCAATAATTATGTCATGTTGTAAATATTTGCTAATGAGTGAGTATACCTTAGTTCAGACAGTATTTGCAAAGAAGATGTAGTAGTTGATCTGGATGATGACGTTTACTCAGTTAAATATCTCAACACAATCAAGTGTTCTGGATTGCCGAATCATGAGATTAAATTGAAGGATGGGTGCATCATAATGCTGCTTAGAAATATTGATCCGTCCAATAAATTGTGCAATGGAACGAGAATGATTGTCACTAAACTTGAGGATCGTGTGATTGAAGCCAAACACATATCGGGGAAAAAGGTAGAGGAAAAGTTTCCTATTGCCAGAATGACATTGAGTCCATCAACTTTCACCAAATTTCCAATTAGATTATAGAGGAGACAATTCCCTTTGACTGTATGTTTTGCAATGACAATAAACAAGAGTCTAGGACAATCCCTCTCTAATGTTGGACTATATCTGCCGAAACTCGTATTCAATCATGGTTAATTGTATATGGCAATCGCAAGGGTCACTAGCAAACGAGGCCTAAAAGTTTTACTATGTGACAAGGAAAATAAGTCGGATAACATGACAGTTAACCTGGTGTATGATGAAATTTTCACAAATTGCGAGGTATGACACTACAGTTGACATTATTCTTATGGTTTCGTTGACCATATTTTGTTTCTATGATAATTTTTAGCTACATAATTTTTCTTTCGCCAGGATGAGGTTGACAATGGTCTGATGAGTCTACACAGAGCAACCGTATCTATTTTATTATAAGGTTGTATTTGAACTTTCCTTACATTTCTTTATTTTTTGCAGTTCCTTTCTACAAATTTAATCATGTTTATGTGTTGCAGACTTATACATTTCTTCATTTTTTGGTGCACTGAAGAGATAATTGTTGTTATCATGTCTGTTTTATTATTACATTTTGATAAATTAATTAAATTTCATTATATAATAACTGTGATGTCAATAATTCCCGTCAATTTTCGACGGGCCACACACTAGTAAACAATTGATTCAATTACAAGGATTCACAAATACTAGATTAAGTTTCAAGACTAAAAAACCTAGCAAAATAGTAACACTTATGGTTGAACATACATGATCATCTGCACATCCTCTGTCGATATGTAATTGAGGCTCAAGCAGAAGACGGCTCAGTCCACTCAGCTGAAGCCCGTTTCTTGGTGAAGTATTCTTCAGCACGAGCAAGGTTCTTGGTCACCGATGGCTTCACCCATTTCTTCCGCCCAGGAAGAACCGATACTGAACAACCGGCTGCCTCAATCTTCTCTTTTGCTGATGCTGAAAAGGCCCGGGCCTTGAACTCGAGTTTTACACTCAATTCTCCATTACCTAAGATCTGAAACAAGACTCATATGAGAGGATACCTTGGAACTTAAACAATTACTAAAAAGGTTCAAATGAATCTACGATACTAGTTTAATATTTGTACTGAAAGCTGCATAGAACCTTGAAATTTAGGAGAAGGCTATTCTGTTTCCTTGTAGAGTGGTGCAACAGTTCTTATACTGCTAAAAGAAGCTGGTTGTTTAAGTAATATAGATCACCTAATATGTATACATATGAGAATGGTCCATGGATGTTTCTTTCTTAAGAAATCAGCCAACTGATAATATATTTTAATATACGTGGTTATGAGTAAACCTCAAAAGTGTGATTCCATTTATCATGAAACAGAGGAACACAAGTCATTTCCGATATATGTTTTTGAGTGATAATAATTTAACAGTCAAATATGAAATAACTTTACTCCAGCACTCACTCTCGTCTCTTCAGCAAATATTTGTGTTTTCAAGACGATGCCACAGAGGATTAGGTTGGTGGAAACAAGGTATAGGAGAATCTAAATCAAGTGCTAACTAAGCCAAAAAAGAACCTACATATTAGCAACTAATACTTGTTTGTTACCTTTAGAGGAAGTCTTCTTTCCCTCCCTGATGGGTTTATCAAGCCTTTGCTCTTCAAGGACTCCAAGGAAACTTCTTCTCCTCCTTGGAATCCAGCTTCTGCGATATCTTTCAAATTCACTGGGACATACTTCGGTAATCCAGCACGCATACCTACAAGAGTAACACGCATTAGTATCGGCATAACTTAACTAATACAAGGGGCTCATTCTAATAACTATAATCTACATATTACATGTTGAAATTTTTTTAATACAGACAGGTCCACTTATGCAGTCAGATGTAGAGGCTTTTATTGGAATGTATTCAATGTATCTTTTTTCACTTGCTACTAGCTTTAGCTTATGGTAGTACAAAAGAAGTTTGCATCACAGAACTGATTCTATGCATTGTTATTAAGCATTGGATGTGAAGCTTCAAACTTACACACAGATGATGCTAAAAGTGAGTTTGCAGAATAGGGTCACTGGACTCAACAGGCCTACTAATTAACAGTGTAAAAAAATTAAGAATGTACTTGAATACAAGGAAGCCGTATAACTTTTAATATAGCACATGTGATGGAAGGAGCTAGATATATTTTAAATCAATAAACCAACTTACCTGAAGTTGAACAAATATCGTAATTACTTACTGTCTTAATTTGAAACATATTGCAAAACAAAATAGGACCATAGAGACAATATTAATTCACAAGCATATCCTGATTTTACAGCCTGCAACTTGCATGAGCTAATGCATTCACAGGCAAGCTACTCTTCATATACACTAAACTACAACTTAGAACAAAAAGGTCAGAGAAGGTGGACATTCTAGGTGATGAGCAAAAATACATTTAAAAAAATATAATATTTACATAAATTCTCAACTAGAGCTAGAAAAAAAAACGAAAATGATTGGCAAGCACTTCATCCTAAAATATCTTTAGTGCTGCTATCGAGAACTCTTGTCAAAGTAAACCATGTTGGGGTTAAGCTCAATGTAGTACATTATCTGTGAAGCGCAGAAAGAAAGAACAACTTATCGTCCAAACTTACTTTAAGACTATTCTAAGAGAAAAGTACTTGAATTAACTGGAGTAAAAAACAAGGCATCAAGTATCACCAGGAAAGATCATTGCTTATTCTCTATGCCTAAAGATTTTCATTCTAAAGAAACTTAAAAACATACAACATTTTCGAATTCAGAAAACAAAATAAAATTGACCCACTCATCAATATATCAGTAGCAATCACTAGTGTTTTGAACATGCAATGATTTTCCATGTAAACAAGAACTACAAAGCAATCAACACAGAACTACAAAGCTCCGCCCTTTCACAACCTATCATGGTGGCAGAAGATAATCACCAGCATCGTTTATCCCAGACAAACAAAATTCGGCAAACATGCATAGAGAACACATGTGCAACTAATCCAAATTAACTACGAGCTAAATTCACATAATGTACAAGATCAAAACTTGAACCCTCTAAACGTACACAAAGAAGTAAAATCAACTGAAGCATCAAACAGAAAATTGTACCTCCAGCAATCCCCTTCAATTTGGGGATTCTCCGATAGAGCGGCATCTGCCCTCCCTCAAACCCCCTCCTCACGCCGGGACCGGACCTCGATTTCTGACCCCTCATTCCGAACCCGCAGCTGCCCCCCTGACCGGCGGCATGCCCTCTCCCCTTCCTCTTCGCATTCTTCCGTGATCCCGGCTGTGGGCCCAGGTTATCCAGCCGGAAACGAGCACTCTCGACGCTTCCTGAAGATTTCTGCACACCAGAAGCGGAATTCCGAACGAGGAAGGTCTGCCGCAGCTTTAATTTGTGGTGGCAGAGGTTTATCGATGGAAATGGAGATGATGGTGTTGCACTCAGAGTTATTACATTACCCTGCTCATTATAGAAACAGACAATCTAAAAAATGCGAAGAGAGTGAAGAGATTAAGAGTTTAGGTTGTTTTGAGAGTGGGTGTGTAATGTGAGGGAGTCAATACCTTGAAATGAGAAGATAATAGGCGTAGATGAGGAGTAGCCGTAGAAGGGGTCGGGGAGGAGAGGGAGAGTAAGGAAGTAGCCATGGCAACGAAGATAACGATGAAGTCTTGAGTCTTGGAATTTTGTTGCGAATTTCGGATAGGGAGAGAGGGAGGGAGTTTTTTTGCAACTTGGTGCATTGAACAATGCCGCAGAGTAACCGTATCCTACAATTTGGGCCTAGAAATTGTATCGATATTTGGGTTAGTTAATGGGCTGGGCTGGGCTTGGGGCTGCGCCGGTGGATGTGGTTCTAGTGATAGACTGATGATTGCTATTTAACTGAAATGTTTCGAATTAAAATTAAATATTCATCTTTAAGAAAATTAAAAACATAAAAAAATTAAGTGAAGCCAAAACTTCATTATCTGTTCTTTAGAAAAGGATAGGAAAAACCTTTATAATGTTCTTATCTATATTTCATTGCACTTGATTCAAGATCATTGCAGAACGTTCAATGAGTGAGGACGATAAAAATTTATAATTTATCATTCATATAAGTAAATATGTTATTAACAAAATTTACCAAATTCATTACTCCATTTTATAAAACAGTAGATGAATAGAATGTCACTATTGTATTAAAAAGTTGCGCAGACAAAACAATATTAAACAAACGAAAATGCTCACCCGCCCGCGGCGGGCAGACTTAATGCGCCCACGAATGATGTGGCATGTCATGTAGATATATATTAAATTCTTAATATTTTTTTTATTAATTATCACTTTCCGACTAGGGTTCATTGGTTAGGGTATAGTTTAATACTATTCAATAAAAATTAATAATAAAAAATAAATTTAATAAAGAAATGAAAATATATTAACTCACATGTTGATGTGGCAATGACGTGGCATTGCCACATCAGCCGCGGGCACATTAAGATGTGCCCGCCGCGGGCGGTGGATCATTACTCATTAAACAAAATATACTTAAAGAAGATGTATAAAAAAGATAATTGAGATTATATTAAGCGGACTGAAAGAGTATTAAAATACTCTTTTCATCCGTACAATTCGTTTAAGCCGTCAACACAAATATATTTTTTAAATATGGTTTCAAAAAAATCAATATTTTAAATTTTATATATAATATATTTTATAACACTTATTCTTCAATAAAATTAATATTTTAATTTTTTAAAATTCATATGAATTCTCTCGCAACATACTTGATGAGAAAAAAATATATACTATGAGTAGGGGTGAAATCTAGGCGGATATTATCCGTCTGATTCGGTGCCGTATCCGATCGGGATTTAATTTGAGATGAAAAATCAGTATCTGGTCGAATTCACATTCGAATCCGAAAATTTCAGTTCGGATCTGGGATCTGATTCGAATTACATAATATCCGTCTGTATCTGAAATTTCTCATATTTTGTTGGATATTATATATCCGCATAACAAATACATATATCCAAATTTTATAAATATATTTTATTTATATTATATATATGTAACAATCCGATTTTAATTTACTAGCTGAATTTTATTCTAAAATTTATTTTATTAAATTATGAATGTGTTGAAAGTTTAATTTCTCGAGTTTTAATATAATTTAAGTCGCACCCTTAAATATATTATTGATTTATGAGTTAATTATATAAACTAGCCAAAGAAGATAGTAAAAGACAAATAATAGCCACAAACATAATACTATTTAAATTCTAGCTATTTTGAATGTGAATTATCATAAATACCGATCTACTTAATTGTACGAATGGTATGAAAGGTATGAATAATATTCATTCATACGATTCATATGTATATACAGTTTAATAAAATTAAGTATCACGTATGAGTGGTACGATTCGATACAATTCATACGATTCATACATACATACAGTTTAATAAAATTAAGTATCACGTATGAATGGTACGATTCGATACAATTCATACTATTCATACTCAAAAATGTAAAATATAATTACAAGGGTATTTTAGTACAAGAAATTTATAAATGGCTAGAATTTAACTATTATTATGTTGGTGGCTATTATTTGTCTTTTATAATCTTTTTTGGCTATTTTATATTTTGCCTCTTGATTTATTATATTAATAATTTAATAATTAAATCGTAACTTATATATTGGGTGCTATGGGTAAAATGCCCACTTTTGTAACAAAAAATGAAAAATACATACTTTGTAAAACACATATGAAAAATGTCCATTTTGATTGTAAATTACCTAAAATATCCTTAATTAAAATTAAATTTGCATCTTATTTTGGAATGTAGTATTAATTAATTATTTTCTTATTTTTTGCAATTAAAAAAATATTTGGTATATGTTTAAAATTATACACATCCAATTTAATTAAACAAAAATTATACACACCCAACACCACACATACATATTATTAAATAAAAAAAAATTAAGAATATACACAAAAACAAAAATCCGGTCGGTTAAAACAAAACTCAATCGTATTTAAACAAAACCCGGTTGTATATTCCTGATTTTTTTATTTGAATAATACATTAAAATCATGTACTGATTAAATTAAATTCAATTAAATTAAATATTAAATATAAAATTCAAATATATACATATATATACCACAAAAACACAACATGATTTCATACAAAATTGATATAACATGAATGTAGTGTGATTTAATAGTAAATTTAAGGGTATTTTTGAACTTTTGGGTATTTCTCATATAAAAGTTACAAATATGGCATTTTTCATGTTGAAGTTACACTATAGGGTATTTTTCATAAATAACCCTTATATATTTAGCATAAAAATAATAAAAATATAATAATAATAATTAGGATTTACTTAAATATATAAAGATATATTAATTTATTTATAATATATTTATTTATCTCTTTTGAAAAGAGGTTGCTACGTGCAGATTAAGTTGATTTCTTCGAATCCGATTAAGTTTGCTACAATAATGGGTGTAGATTAAGTTTTTTTATAAAATATATTATCCGATTATATTTATTCGAATCTAACCCGGATCCGTACCATATCCATTCCGTATACGTATTTCGAATATTTTAAATTCGTATTTGAAGCCGGCTTTCCCGTATTCGACTCCGAATTCGAAAAAAAAAATTATGGATTAAAATATAGGATAAGTACTATCTGCTCGTATGCGATCCGTTTTCACCCTATGAAAAGACTCGAGAGAAAAAGATGAAAGGTATACTAGCGCCATATCAGCCTTAATCGTTGTCACAAATCCCCATTTGATTGAACGACTGATAGTGTTTGTAGATAAATTTAAGAAGTGCGGAAATTAACTAACTGGACATAGTAGTGCTCCTATTTCAGATTCCCTATTTATACCCAAACATTCAAACTTTACATTAAGCATATTTAACTAAAGGGTCCACCAATTTAAATCGCACAAACAAATTAAATTAAACTAAAATTTAACTGAGAACTTATTGTGAGATGCTCACAAATTATTCTACACATAAAAGTAAACCTTATATGTTTTGGGCAATTAAAAAAATTCCGGAGCCCAATATTTATAAATGAGATTCAATATTTTATCTTTGTGTTTCATAAATTAACTCTTTCATTTTAATTTTATATGGCTTAGTGTAATTGTATACTTAATATTAAGATTTATTCCACCAAAATAATGTATATAATTATTTTAATGTCTAACTTAAATTAATTTTTTTGATTCATTAATTCAAAATAGAGTATATAATTTTTAATCTTTTTTCAAATAATTATTAATTACGATTAATAATATTATAACATTTTTTATTTTTTAAAAATATTAATTAAAATAATAAATATAATTGTAAAATATAAAAAGTATGACACAAATGTGAGACATTGAATCTCATCCTTCATATTTGATCAATGTTGGTTTTCTTAATTTTTCATAGAGCACATATCAGATGACTCAAGTATTAGGTTTATAATTTTTTTAATACATTAAAAGAACATTATCTTTAAATATTAATGACATGTTTACATGTCATTTATAATTTTAGGAACCTATATGAGTATTCAAAGAATTAAAAATGAACATGGTGAAATTTATGATATATTATATGCATAATTAACCGTGTATTTATAAAACAAGTACTAGTAGTTAAATTTACTTAATTCTTTCGACAAATTATAATTTATAACTAGTCAATACAAAATTTTTTTATTTTAGCAACGAAATTTTTTCATTACTAAAACAAGAAATTTCGTTACTAAACGTTTTAGTAACGGATTTATCCGTAGTAATATCGATGGTTGCTAAAAAATTTAACAACGGAATATATTCCGTTACTATATTTAACAACGGAATTGTAACGTAATTTCCGTTTCTAAAATGATTTCTTCTATTTTAGTAACGGAACTGTAACGGAAAATTTCATTACTAAATTTTTAATAACGGATAATTCCGTTACTAAAATTTTACAAAAATTTCGTAACAATTCCGTTATCGATCCGTTAAAATTTAGAAACGGAAAATTTTCCGTCACTATTCCGTTGCTGTATAATGCATTTTTTGTAGTGAGTCAATTCTGTAATAGATGCATATTTCGGGAAACAATTTGCTCAAGGTTTACATTATAGCTATGTTTGATGTCTAAAATATCATACACATCTTACGATAATAATCTTAGCTATGTTTACTTATAGTGATAAACTAGATTGCTAAATATAGTATTTACTGTTTGAAAGGGTAAAATTATTAAATTAGTTCAAAAATTAGAAATTCATGATTTATACATCAATGTAAACACAAGATTAACTCAGATTATTTTTATTAATCAATTCTATCATGTTAAGTTATAAAAACTACTATCATGTCTTAGTTATAATTATTAAAAAAATTCAGATTATAATTATAAAAAATTATAATTATAAAAAAAATATCATTATAAACAAATTCAGATTATAAAATCAATTCTTCACACACATTCAGATTATAATTATAAAAAATTATCATGAGATCAGTATCATGTCTTAGTTATAAAATATAGTCAAAGTATTGTAGTCGATTGATCGCACTATTTTAAACACGTAAATAGGTGTAGAACAAAGCAAACATAGTATTGTATCCACAAGAAATTATAGACGAAAACACACTGGTTAATTATTTTAATAATTTAATTATTATTTAGGCAATCAGTAATTTGAATGAGTTTTAATAATAATAAGATAGTCCAAGGGCTCGCGAAACAATAATAAAATAAACAAATAAAAAAGAGAAGATTTAAGGGCAATGTATGGACACTAAATCAAATTACGGATTCACCTATTAAATCTAATCACCATATTTAATCCTCTAATTCATGTGAAGGATCACATAAATATCCACATACTCCCGGATATGACAGTCTGTGAACGTTGATTAATATCTAGCATATCACCGTATGTATCAAGAACCAAATATTAACTCCCAAAAGCATGATAAGAATAACCTTCTACAGTTCACATATCTCCGCTAGGTCTCAAGATGAAACATGTAGTATGCATTCATGTGGTCAACTATGACTTCAATTCTGGATAAGACATCAAAAACATAGTTAGCATGAAATAATAGTGATCAGTTATCAAAATATGAGAATGAAAACCACGATTGTGGATACGTTTGCGGCTACGAACTCTTATCAAGATGAACTATAATCCTTTGCTCTCTAAGATTGATGATCACACTTCCTTGTTTATAGGAAATTTATGTCTTTATGCTTCTACTAGCTATAGGTTTGATTTCTCATTCCCCGTGCACTCGTGTTTCGATCTTTGATCAATTTCTTGGTCGGACACGCATTTTGGCTCGTCGTTCACACCACTAGACTTCAAATCAAGCCATTTTCCACTAAAACCTACTACCTCTGTCCCACTAATCTTGGCCCCTTTCATTAAAATAATACACCCATTTGAATAAAGAAGGGGCCAAGCCTGGTGGGACGGAGGGAGTATAAAAAGGCATAAAACACAACAAAACGTAAAATAAACACAAAATACTAAAACAAACAAAATTAAAACATGAATAAAACACTCCAAAAGATGAGACTAACTAATACCAATCGTATCAATAAAAACATACAAAATGAGTGTTTATCATCATCACTAATTATCTATCTACCACAGTATACTTCTAATTTTGTGACAGAAGGGGAATTTTGAAAAACTTTTAGACTTTCAATTAAGCATTACTCTGTGTATACTATAGATAACATGATTAGTCTTCTTGGATTTTAAACATTAATTGATTAGTGATAAACAAAATCTGTTGGGATTGAAGGTAGTAATTATTGATAGAAACAATTCATGAATAAGTAGTACAAGTGTATAACAAATAAGATAGTCTAAGATAGTCTAGTTATGAATTTTATAATCTACAGTAGAGGAAGAGGAGTCACCCATGCTCTTTCTTAGCACAAATAGGAGCATGCCTGCACATCCATCTCTACCACCAAAGACCTTTGTTTTTAAAGCTTCTTAAGGTATATTGCGCCATATTCTCTGCATAAACACTAACAACATAGGTCACACTTTCACACCCATCCCCCAACATATACTCGATTCATTTGAAGACTTTACCAACTTCATATACACCACATACAATATTATTATTATTATTATTATATATATTTTGTTTCGTATAAAAAATTCATCAAGTGGAAGATTAAAAAAAATATCTCAATCATCCATTAAAATAATGATCTGAAATGCGCCATTGGTACAAATCCCAAATTTGCAACTTATTCGTGTTTTTGGATTCGCAACCGAATTTTGAAATCCTTGTGATAATATGATGGTATATACTATTTCCGATCTGTATTAAATCTCTTAGACTGTAAAATAAAATCGAATATGCAAGTGGTTAAATTCACTCTTCTTACCTTTAAGTAGTACGGGTACAAACTGTTAGAGAAGAGTAAGAACATTAATTATTCAATGTGTTTATAAACACAAGAGAAGCTATATCTATTTATAGGAAAATCTAGGTTACATAATATAAGAAAAGCAAAAATATTATAATATTATTAAAATATTCTATTACTATAACACAAACTAAACGTTAATTTCACATGACATGTCATATTAATTGTGGACACGTTGACCAACCGAACATGCGTGCATGATTCTAGGTTGAAATATAATGTTATAGAATCTTGAAATAGATAGTATCAACATTTGAATGAGATGATTTCCTTTTTCTTTCCAAATGAAAATTTAAAACTTATTAAGAGACAAACTTTATTTGGCTTAAAAGAAAACAAATGAAAAGGAGAAGTAAAAAGGGAGCATTATATATGAGTGTGTAGTGTGTAAACACTTAGACTTGGTATACAACAGAATGAAAGTGATTATATTTAGTGAGTAAATAGTGTTTGGCATTGCATGCTGCAGGCTAGTATGAGTAGGGCAATAAACCTAGCTACCTTATAGCTGCACCAATGAAAGAAGGCAACGTCCCTCTCATCTCTCTCATATCTCTATCTCTATACAAATGAAACCAAATGAGAGTAGCATGCACCTGCGCACCCCCCAAACCCTCACTCTCTTCCTTTTTAAAGTCACGAGACCCTCTGTCCCTTTATTGCTCTTTCAATTCTAGAGAGAGATTATTTAACAAAGAGTGGCAGAAGAAACTGATAGACAACTTTCAACCCTACTTTCTTCACCATCACTCAACTACCCCTCCACTTCCATCTCCCTAACTCTAAGTCTTGTTTCATTTTTCCCAAGCTCCCCTCTCTACTTCTCTTCCTTCTCCAACATTAACTTAAGCCCCCCCACTTCTATTTTCCTTTGTTTTAATTCCTTTTATTTTCTCCCCCTCTTCCTGTCTTTCTCTGTCGGCTCCATGTATGTAGACCTCACCCCACACCCCCCTTTGATCTTCACTTAATGTCTTTCAACCCTTTATCCCCTTTCTCTTTCACTCACTTGTCGTTTTAAATTCTTTGTTTTTTTGCAGGAGATCAGAAGCAAATTCATTAGACCTTAATAATCTACCTGAAGACTATAGCGGTAAACAAGCCTCCGGCGACAGCTCTTCATCTGCAGGTATTGTTTCTTAATTTTCTCTACTTTAAATTGGAACTTCCTTTTTTTGTTAATAAATTCAGCTCAATTCAATTATTTCCCAAGATTCAAGGAAAGCTAGCTAATTCAGTCAACGAATTTACTGGGGATGCTTGATTTTATCCTCTGGGGTTTCGGAAAAAAGAAACCCTAGACAGTAAAAGAAGGGTAACTGCAATATCCATTGACGAAGACAAAAAGGGGAAATTAGGGTTGGAATATAAATAGTGTAGGTATGGAAAGATGAATTAGAGGGTCATGAAAATTGCTTAAATTGGTAAATTTGCAGGGGGATACTGCAGGGAAAATAAAAGCGGCGGAAAGGAGGAAAAAGATGAAGCTGGGAAGGTCTACGAGTGCAGGTTTTGTTCCCTCAAGTTCTGCAAATCTCAAGCCCTTGGGGGACACATGAACCGCCACCGCCAAGGCATTATTATTTCACTTTCCATTTTCTATTATTATTAATTTTCTCATTTCCTAATTTTAAAATATTAAATTTCAACCGCATGTTTTTTCTTTTTTTTGCACAAAATGAAATGCACATAAATTTTAGCAAAGTTCGTTACACGTAGTCTAGAACACTCCGCCCTTGTTTTGGATTCTAATTGATTTTATGGTTTCTTGATTTTGAGTTGCCCTTTTGTTTGGTCTTTCTCAGAGAGGGAGACTGAAACTTTGAATAAGGCGCGGCAGCTTGTTTTCAGCAACGATTTATCCCCTCCACCTCATATAGGTTACGTCCAAAGGTAATAGTAATATTTGTATTTGATCACTGTGTGAGTGTGTGTGTGATGATTTTGGAGTAAATGGTGATGAAGATGTGTGTAATGTAGTGGGCAACAGATTCCACAAGGAGGGTATCATCACCAAGCACCCAACAACATGGACGATACCTTCCGATCCATGTACCCCTCAAGAATGCTCTCCCCTCCAACCCTAGCTCCGCCGCCGCCGCCGTATTCCGCATTCCCTTCTCCTCCGCCGTTGCTCCCGGTGCCTTCGCAATACGCAGCACCCAACGATTACTTCGTGGGCCAGGTTCTCCCAAATTCGTGCTACGGCGGCGCCTCCCCAAATGGGAATTATTATACCTGCATTGGAGCCCCGGTCGGAGGTGGTGCAAGCGGCGGAGGCAGTGGCGATGGAAGAGAGTCGTCGCTGCATAATCAAGAGGAGGGGGTGAACTGGGGACGGGGTTAGGAAGAATGGACAACGTTTGAAACTCCGAAACTGAGCAATCTATTTAATGATTGATTGTGTCTTTATATATGTTGTATGTGTGTGTGTTGGTGAGTGAGAAACAAAACTGATCCAAAATGTGGGTCTCGCAAGGAGATAATTTTGGATTTTTAGAGGTTTTTCAACACCTTTTTTCAGCTATCACCAGATTGTTGTTTTTAGGATCGTGCTTTCTTATTTTCTTCTTTATTTCTTTCTCTCTCCCTCTAAAATTTCTGTTTTATTGTTTTAGGTTTAAATAGAAGCTGTAAGGGTTCTTCGTAGCGAACTTGTCCATGGAATTAAATTTGAATGTTTGTAAATTAAATTGCTGTTTTTAATCTTCATCTCTGTATATGCATGATGATTATCACAGTTAAAAATGATCTTATCCCCCTCGATGGGTAGTTATAGTACTAATACTAAAAGACATTAGTGTGTGTGGTGTGTTTGCTTTCTTACATTTTCATGTTTTATGTTCAAAATTAAAAGAGTACGTGTTTCGTTCTTATGGCTATAACTGATATTCGTGCACTTGAGGTTCTTGTTTTTAATTTTGAAAATTATATACTCCCTCCGTGCACCAAAATGGTTTACGTTTTGCTATTTTGGGATGTCCACGAAAATGGTTTACATTTGAAATTTTCATTTTATAGAAAATGGACCCACCACATCCACTACACACAACTCAATTTAAAACAATACTTTAAGTGAGACTCAAACTCCACTAACTACTCACAATCAATTTAAAACTATATATGAAGTGGGACCCTAACTCCACTCACTACATATTCCCATTAAAGTCAAAACACTATATTAAAACTCGTGCCGGGTCAAACCGTAAACCATTTTCATAGACGGAGGGAGCATTACACATTCAAAATAGATAATAATACATGTACAACATATTTATATATGTCGTTCTTACATCTTTGCATATATTATACTCGTTTTTCTTATTCTCTTGGAAAAACACTATACCTTTATAATCGGCACAAAAAGGACAACTTTATAATATATATATATATAGATATATAAAAGGTAGATCATATAGAAAATGGTTTTTCAATAGAAAAAGGTTTTTCAATAGAAAATAGGAAGAAATTTTGGCCATTCATTTTCATAATCTAACGGTCAAAAATTAACTACTAATTTTCGAATTTTTAATTATTAAAATATTCTATAATTAGGATCGAAAGAGTAAACAAGTACTTTTAAATAAGAGAGAGAAAAATCATATATTTAATGAATTTACTATTTCTCTCTTCTCTCTCTCCACGGAGGTTCTCTCTTCTCTCTTCTTTCTCTACACGGTGGAAATCATGGCAGACGCGAAGGTGGTGGTGGAGGCGGCGTGCATAGGCTGTAGAGTCAACCGTCTACATCCTCAACGACGTCCAAGTTGGTGCAGATGCCTGTGAGGAAGACGTAAATCCTATTCTATAATAGAGTTTGTCGATGGTGGTGCCGGCCTGGACCCACAATGCGTTTGCCGCGATGTCAACGTCGACAAATCCGAGGTCGACAAGGATGAAATGAGGCGGCGATTTAAATTCGGAGGTGTAGGGCCCTCGTCGTCGTGGCCACCGCTACGCAAACGAAGGTGGATGCGGAGGTTGCTGGTGAAGGAAAACGGGAATGAGTCGCTGCCTACATGTATACGTTGCACCACATATACATGTGAATTACATTGTCATATACATGTAAATTGCAATGTTATTTCAAATTTGTATCGTTTAATATTATTATGTTGCACCACACATACATGTGAATTGCATTGACATATACATGTAAATTGCATTGTCATTTTAGATTAGAATGAAATGTATAATTTTTACAGACTGCAATGCATCAATAAATATAATGTAATGCATCAGACTTTTTATTGTGAATGAAAACGGCGTAAATTCTTATTGCATGCGGTGTGATAGAGTTACTCCAACTCTATAAGTTGTTTTGTCTTTCTTTATGTACGGAGTTTGTGGTCTAAAGGAGTGCCACACTTTAAGGAGAATCAATTGAAACTGACCAGCGAGAAATAGGAGGAATCTGTTGAAGCTGACCTGGTCAACCCGCATGTTCCGCGGATGTCGCAACAGCACAGGCAAAAATAACTGACAACTACCTCCACTACCATGCAGTCTTCCACGATCTACTTTGCCTTGGAGAAGAAGCTGGTGGCTTCTATAAATACAAAAGACTCTCGTAGGATGAAGGTTGTACCTTTTTAGAGAATTTCCAATATCTCCTAATTTTACAAGTTGTCTTACTTGTATTGTTTCTAATCTCATTGGCAAACTTGTGCTATTGAGATTGTGGTTTTCATAAGGGTAGTTGATAGGATAGCTAGAGGGATTCTACTATCTGTAACTACTGTTTTACTCTTTTCATAATATATTTTTAGTCGTGAGACTCGCGTGGGTTATCTTATTGAACCCACGCAGAAATATACCTGGTGTGATTCTTTCTTTCGCGTGAATGTGTTTCTACTGGTGTTTACTTAACACAACTGGAGATAGTTATCTTTTTGTCTGCTGCTGCGCTAAGTGTTGGTACAACACATATTTATCAGTTGAGATACACTTTCACGGTGAAGTAGTTTGGGTTGCGTTGCCCAATTAAAATTTATGTAATTCGAAATTAGGGGATTTTTCAAATATCTTTGGAACATTATGTTATCCCATTAATTTCTCTAACTACCAAAAATTAAACGGTAGTACGATATATATGTCTAATGCAAATTACTTAACTATACAATGCAATACTACATATATATTTAATGCAAATTACATGAATAGACAATTGCATCGTGGATTAACAATGCAATGCGTCCAACATAACCAACTACTAAATTTATGGAATCAAAATCAGCCGTATGATCAATTAAAATGAATGGACAAGATCACTTCCTATTTCCTACCATTTACACTCTTTTTACCTGAAACCACCCACACATGCACGCATATATATAGTGTGAAATCAAATAAAATTAGTTTTACATGAGTAAATTAAAATTAAATGTAAAATGTTTATTTTTTTAAAATTTTTTTTGAAGGTTTATATTAATTATTTTATAAAGGATATATTAATATTTATTAAATATTTATAATTGATTTATCCTTTATTTAGTGAGATGTTATTATTTTTCAGTAAATTTATAATTAAAAAATAATTTAAATAATACTCCCTTCATTTTTTAATAAGTGTCCAATTTTACTAAATCACACATACTAATAAAATGAAAATTTTACTTATATACCCTTAATTTAATAGCATAATAGATATATTCATACAAATAATATCAAATTCCAATAAGTATTAAATAAAAGCAAAATTGAAAGATTATCATAAATATACTTTAGAATTTTGAAATAGGACACTTATTTAGAAACAAGAAAAAAAGTGAAATAGGACACTTAAAAAAAATCGGAGGGAGTAACTTATATAGTTAATATTTATGTATTAATATAAAAAATAATTAATGCTTAATTATTATTATTTTATTACTTTAGTCCTTCTGGTTTATTTCTTATAATTATAACCGTAAATTAAAGATTCAAATTGTTAATATGAATAAAAGATGTTTAAATGAGAGAATAGTCAATATCTAAATATTTTTTAAATGTCTATATCATTTTAGTGTACATTATGGACCGAAGAATTCAAAATGATTTATAATGATAAAATCCATATATCTACCTAATTTGATAATTGTAGTCGATCTTAATCCTACAAAGTTTCAAAATTAATGGCTAGCTAATATTTAGTAGTATTAGTTAACACGTAATGAACTAATTCTAATACAACCATCCTATATGTATATACTCCCTCCATCCTATTATTTACGATTTATTTTCTATTTTGAGACGTTCCACTAATAACGACTTATTTGTTTTTTGGGTAAAGATTTGTATATGGGATGTTTATTAGTTTTTATATTATAGGCAAATATTAGATTTTTCTTGATAATTGTGTAAAAAGTAAATGAGTCGTTATTAGGGGGACGGATGGAGTATATTATATTAAAACATTACCACCATGCGTACAAAGTGCTAGGGGTGTCAATCGGTACGGTTCCGGTTAACCGGAACCGGTTAATCGGTTAACCGGAACCGGTTAATCGGTTAACCGGAACCGGAAAAGTGAAGATTTCAAGAACCGGTACCGGAACCGGAAATTTAACCGGTTAACCGGTTACCGGTCGGTTCGGTACCGGTTAACCGGTTTACCGGTTAAGGTACCGGTTTTCAATTTTTTTTTATTTTTTTATATTTTATTTTAAAAATATTAATTTAAACTAATAATAATTTAATATAAATATAATTAAATTTAATTTTGTAAACATTTTATAATATATAAAATATTTTTTAAATAAATATAAAATATAAAAGAAATATAAAATATATTTTTTTAGATATTTAATTTAATAAACCGGTACCCGGTACGGTACCGGTTCGGTACCGGTTAACCGAGTACCGTTATTCTTTAAAATGTAAGAACCGAGAACCGGGAATTTTCCCGAATAATCGGTACTCAGTAACCGGTTCCCGGTCCGGTACCGGTTCGGTACCGGTTCTTCCCGAGAACCGGTAACCGATTGACACCCCTACAAAGTGCTATACTCTAAGGAGGTGTTTGATCTAGTGAATGTCATTAATTAGATTGACAAGATAATAATATTTAAATTTCTACCTTTGGATCTTCCTATTCATAATCATTCGTTACCTCTTATCACCCTTTTTATGTTTCTTTAATCAAACGGTCTACTTTGAGCTGCTTTTAACGCCATAATCTCTTTCAATAGAAACCCAACTATTTCTTCAAACTTATTTTGCAGGAGATCAGAACAAAAGGACTAAGACAAACAACTGTAGACATTTGAAAAAAATATGTGAATTATAATTCTTTGGAGTATTCATATATTTTCATTATATTAATTTTGTTTCAAATTATTTCTTAATCCAACAAATATTAAAGAGTAATTGAACGAAAAATATGACAGAAAACCTAATGGTAGTGTATGTACGTTAAAATGGATAGGTAGATGCTAGATCTGTCGCATCTATCTATTCAAATCCAGTTCTGACTATTTTAAGCATGTATCAGATGGTATATATAGACCACTATAAATGCACTACTACTTATAATATTTATGCATGCGCAAATTCAAGTACAAATCTTAATGTCGTTGTTGTTCATCAACATTTATTGCCCACAACAAATAAGTGTTGAACCCAATCCAATATAAGAAAAAGAAATAATTAAAGGGAGATCTACGACAATTATTCAATTCAGAATATAAATATCATACACAGTATTCGTGGAGACAGAAAATGTAATCAAAGTATTAATAAGATTATATATATTACTTTTAATCATTTATATTCCAATCATTACTTAATTAATTAATTCTATATCACATTTTTGTAATTAATAAAATAAACATTACTCCTAGCATACAGCTAATAAATTCAGATAAAGTAATCTAAATATAATATTATTCAGTACTGAAAGAAGTTAAGGACACCTCTCCCCCACTTAACGTTGCTTACTCTCTCCAGAAAGAAAACAACTAATGATAATGTTATGCAGGTATATATACAGAGCTACAAATGCAAACTATATATATATATGCATATTTAGGGGTACCCTTTCAATATTTTCGGCTACCAAAATTTGTAATAACCAAACATATTAATTTGTGTATCATAAAAAATGGCAACTTCATGGATTTGGTATTGCGTACTTAACACAAAAACTAATTGAGTTTATATTTGATTGTGGAATCAGTGGTTGAGATATAACTTATATACTAGTAACATCGATCAGTAGTAACGAGCTAGCACATGAAAATTCGTTCTCTTGAAGCTAAGGTTGTTTCAGCCTACAGTACCTGCATGTCCCCCATGAGGATTATATTACAGTACATACGACTGGTCATCACTTCCGTGAACACTTGGTGTTGCTACGACAACACCAATCATTAATTTATTTCAAAGTAGCTACATACGCTTGCTAGCTAGGGGAAATTTCATAGAGCAAGTCACATTTTTTATTGCATATACAAAATTTTGTGAGAAAAAAACTCGAAGGAAGAGTCCATATATACAAATTAAAATCATGAGTTGATCGACCATGCGTGATTCAATCATTTGATATTTGCAAGTGGAATATCTCTGTATGGGCTATCTATCTTCACACACATTCAAATGTGTCATCATCACTCATTTACAGCTTTCTATTTATATAAAATTGCCTCAGACTTTTCGATCTGCAAAGTAAGATCTGATCATCTACTATATATGTATGTATATATGTCATGACACGATTCAGATTTAAATGAAAGGTAGATCTTGCAATAGTGCCTTTGGATATTTAGTCAGACCAATCTTACAATCATGTTTACCAGATCTTTCATTCATAGCAATTGAAACCATAAATTTTCGAAGCAATTAATTGCGATCTTAGTAGTAATGAATTACTGCTAAAAGGTAAATCAATTTAAATTCTGGGGTTGAATAATAGTTCTGTTTCAAATATATCTACTACTAATTTACTTAATTGAGGAGTGGGTAATTGTGAGTGAGTGAGTGTTGAGATACGGGCAAAAGCTGCAGATGAAATTGAGGCACCTAGAAGTTTAAAAACAAGATGTGAATGAGCTATATCTAATTGGCAGGTCAACTAAGTGTATATTGCAGGAGATGACAAAATTAAGGAGATTTCAGTAATTATAAGAGAATAGCTACTCTATTAATTAGTAATTACTACGTACGCCAACATCATAGATTAATAGGTTATGCTGCTTGTCTCATTATCCATTTTTTCTGTGCCCTAATCAAGCATGTCCCGACAACAGTTTCTAACGACAGGATACGACACTAGTCACTCGTCAGTTATTTTCTTTTCTGAAAAAAAATAATAATATTAGTACTAGTTTAAAACACAATAATACTTATTTAGTTTTTACACATTAATAATTATGCAGAATAGTAGGAGTAATGAGTTAATACAGTTGATCTGACTTATGGATTCGCAGCCATGACATTGAATTAGTTTGTATAATCTGACCAAAATCGATTGAGTAAATCAAGAAATAATGCTAAATTAGTAAAGATAAATGGATTACTAAATTTTTAACAGAAAAATATCATAATATTAAATATACTTCTTGGGGTTTCATAAAATTCTTGTATATTTAAGATTGCAACTACAAGATCCGATTTATGTCCATTTTGTATGTTATGGAAATCTTCCAACATTTTATGTTTGGAATCGTTAGGACATTAATGTTAAGGTTGTCCCATCACATCCTAGTTTCAAGTTGACTGTTTTTCTTCCTTTCTTTTTTATATCTAACTTTGTTTGGAAGGCATAGTTACATCATCTGTATCGCGGTTCTTTCTGCCTCGGATTTAACGAAGAAAACAAACACCTCCTTATAATCGATCCATTGCAACCTATTAGTGTATGTCCATAGATATACGATTCATTTGATTTAGAAACAATTGAATCTGATCCAAATCCCATCAAAATCTGTTTAATATCTCCCACATAAACTTTGATTTCCTCAAGCTCTCTCCTACTGTTAAACTCCAAGAAAACAACAGAGCAGTACATGTTTCTCTCTCACTCTCTCTCTCTCTAAAATTTATGGGTGAAAGGAACAAGACATGAAGTGCTGTATTTTTTAAGAGGGTTTAGGGTTGAGGCATCTTTTTCAGCATGATTTATATGAAAGCTATAAAAAGTAGGCTATGTAGGGAAGGAGCAGCAAAAGACGATGAGCCTATATGTTAAGAGTTTTTATATAGGCTTACAAAACAAAGATGCCTTGCAATATTTAGATATGTTTAAAGCTGCTATATATATGTGTGTGTACCCTAATCCTTTCTCAATAGTTATATTGTGCACCAATACATATATATATTTCTCTTCTGATAAATATAATTGTACCTTCCTCTTTACCACAAACCAATGCACTTTATCAACCAGAATAAGTATACCTATGCTATCTAACTTTGGCCCTATTCCGTCCTACCCTTCACTAAATTGCATTTTTACTCTCATTACCAATTTGTGTATTATTTTTCAAACAAAAGTTGTCTCATAAGTCATATTAACAATATCTCACAACATAATAAAACAAATACTACTAGCTATTAAATGATGTGATATGCTCTACAAAATAGAATGAAACTTCATACATAGGTAAGAAACTCAAGATTCATCTAAACCACAAGATTTGGACGCTGCAGATCAGCTCAATTCCAGCTGCAAAACAACTACTTCTAATTCTTAAATGATTCTTACATACATTATATTATTGTTCTTCTTAATTTAATTTGTTGCAAAGAGTAAGTTGCTCTGTCTTTGTCAGTGATACAAAAGAGAGAGGGGGAGTTGATCGAGTGTTTTAGAAACTTGAATGGGGGATCTATAATAAGTAGAGGAAACTTGAAGATTTTGAAGTTTAATTATCATTTCATGCATGATTTAATCAATTTAAGTTATAAATAAGGATTTTGAATTATAGCTAATATAGGTGGAAATTGTCAGCAATCAAGGGATGAAATCCCCTCCAGAAATAGATCCAATAAATCTGCAAATCAAATCATAGGAAATTAGAAGGGAATTAGTCTATTAATTTAGATTGACTTGATTTATTCTTTTTTCCTTTTCTTGGATATTTGTACTCTATATATTATAGAGCTTGGCCAGTTGTATAAACTTAACAAGAACAATAATAATACAATCATGTTCTCCAAAAAGCTCTCTAGTTTCATTCCCATAAATTATATTTTCATCATGGTATCAGAGCAATAGCGATCCTATTGAATTATTGATGTTCTGCATCATCATCTACCTACAAACCTCAAAATGGATGATGAGGGAACCAATAGCCTCACGACAGCCTCACAGCCGGGAGCGGAAGCTCTCGCCCAACAATTGACTATGCTTCTCCGACAGCATAGCCAACTCGCCACCGACAATCGGTTATCGGAAAATAACCAAGGCCAGACCATCACCATGAGCATCAAGTTGAACGAATTCAATTATTCGTTGTGGTCCCGGATGATGCATCTAGCCATTGAAGGGAGGGGTTGCCTCAATCACATCACATACCATCCTCCTCCCAAACCCAACGATTCGGCCTACAACAAATGGTATCAAAACGATCTCACGGTCATCTCCTGGATTATTCAAAACATGGAACCAACATTAGCCAACAATTATGTCCAATATAAGACAGCTCACAGTTTATGGAAAGGGTTCACTACTACGTATAGCATCGGAAGGGATTCCGCGCAGATTTTCGAACTGACTGTACAAGCCAACAATATCAAATAAGGGCAAGGAACCATCGAGAATTTCTACGGTACCCTTCAAAGGATATGGGCAGAAATTGACGAAAGCCACCCGAATCCAATGGAATGCGAGAAGGACATCGGGATTTATCGTAAACTGCAGTCAGAGACCCGATTATTTCAATTTCTCGCTGGAATTCACGAGAAATATGAACCTGAACGGAGGGACATCCTTAAAATGGACACGCTTCCAAACGTTGAAGCCGTATATGCCCTTATTCGACGAGGAGGGGGTTCTCAAACTCTAACCGGTCAGGACCTTCCAAAATCGGAGGTACATCACTCCGGGAGAAAATTGACAAGAGTAAGCTGAAATGTACTCATTGTGGCATGGCGAAGCATACCAAGGAGACTTGTTTTAGAATCATTGGATACCCGGAGTGGTGGGAAGATAACCACAAATCTCATAAAATTCGAGGATAAGAGAAGACAGCCATAGCCACCGGAGAGACAGAGCTCACGAGCAGCAGTGGCGAAGGCAGTGTGCGAAGCGGCGATGATGGGAAGAGAATTGCAACAGGCGCTAGAGCCTCTGGAGAGAGAGAGAGATAGACTTTGAAGGTAAAAAAGAAGGAGAAGAGGCACCCACTTCTAATTATAAAGGTACTGGGTTGGGTTATTTATTACTCGACCCACACCCACCCGCTTCGTACCATTTTAATACCAGTGATCATCTTGCCCGTGTTTGTGTTTCGAATAATATGTCTCATGGACAATATAAAAATAAAGCTTGGATTTTTGAATGTGGTGCTACGGACACGATGACGTATGATGCGTCCGATATTTGTGTACCGTCACAACCCACAAAAACCCATGTTCAAACTCCCAATGGAGATATCACTCCGGTTGATGGAGCTGGAACTGTAGAAATCTCTCATACACTTAAAGTCTCAAATTGTCTTTATGTTCCGGCCTTATCTCATAAATTATTGTCCATTAGCCACATTACAAAGGAACTGAATTGTACTATTTTGATGCATCCGACATTTTGTTTGTTACAGGATATCAGGACGAGGGAGATTATTGGACATGGCACTGAGCGTCGGGGATTATACTACATGGATGAGATTGCTCAAAAAGGTACGGTGATGCTGACTACCAGAACTACTAATCACACTGCATGGCTTTGGCATCGTTGACTTGGGCATCCCTCTGCAAGTTATCTCAAATTCTTATTTCCCAATTTATTTTCCTCTTCAGATTTTTTTTGTGATACATGTGTTTTGGCCAAGAGCCATAGACAAACTTTTAGACCTAGTAATACTCGTGTGAAATCCATATTTTCCTTAATTCACTCTGATGTCTGGGGACCCGCACTTGTCGTAGGTGGACAAGGATTTAAATATTTTTTATTATTCATTGATGATCACACTCGTATAACTTGGGTTTATTTTTTGCACCACAAATCTGAAGTCTTTTCAAAATTCTCCCACTTCTATACTATGATTCAGCAACAGTTTAAAACCAATATCCAGATCCTACGATCTGATAACGGAGGAGAATTTGTGAATTCATCTATGACCAAATTCTTCCATGATAATTGATTAATTCACCAAACATCTTATCCCCACACTCCTGAACAAAATGGAGTTGCCGAAAGAAAAAATCGGATCATCCTTGAGATCACTAGAGTTTTGCTCATGGACTCTCGAGTTCCTTCTTCTTTTTGGCCCAAAGTTGTTGTATATCTTCTCAATCGGCTCCCAACCAAAAGCCTCAATCTGCAAACTCCTATACAATGTATTTCCAAACTTTCATAGGTTCCTATGCACCTTACTCTTAAACCACGGATCTTCGGGTGCTCCGTATTTGTTCATGTACCTAAGCATGAACGGACGAAACTAGATCCTTGTGCAATAAAATGTCTCTTCGTAGGATATGGGATTCACAAAAAGGGTTATCGTTGTTACGACCCCCATTCTCGTCGCGTGTTCACTACACTGAACTGCAATTTCCTTGAAACGGAGTTCTTTTACCATCACCATCTTAGTGGTCAGGGGGAGAGTAGTCACAAGGGATTCGATCCACTAAGTTGGTTACCAAGCAATGCAGTAAATGTGGTTCCAACAAAGTCAGTTAACCATGCCAACGAGTCAGTCCATGAAACAATATTACAATCTCCAGATCTCGGTGCACCGGACAATACTCTTCCTCACATGATACCTAAGGTTAGTGCTACTAACACCGATCACTCATCTACCTTTACCGAGCCTTCGATCTCTGTTGCTCCTGAAGTTACTAACCATGAAATGCCGGAACAAGAAACAAGACAGTATGTTTTACCTCCACGGAGTAACAGGGGTGTTCCACCTAAGAGATATTCTCCAGAAAAAATTAGCAGGAATACCAGATACTCCATTGAGAATATTGCTAATGGGAACCTTTCAGATCATGCAATAGCATTTCAAGTTGCCTTGTATGATGAGGCAATTCCCAAGTCAGCAGAAGAAGCATTCCATACAGAACACTGGACTGCTGCAATGAAGAAAGAGATGGATGCTTTTGCTCGGAATAATACTTGGGAAATTTTCGAGTTGCCTCAAGGAAAAAAATCCGTTGGATGTAGATGGGTATTCACTATCAAACGGAAACCTAATGGATCAATTGAAAGGTATAAGGCCAGACTCGTCGCAAAAGGGTATACTCAGACATATGGAGTGGATTACTCAGAGACTTTTTCTCCTGTAGCAAAAATGAATACCGTTAGAGTATTACTCTCGGTTGCAGCTAACCAAGATTGGACTTTTTACCAGTTTGATGTCACTAATGCTTTCTTACCTGGGGAACTAAGAAGGGAGGTATACATGGAGGCACCACCCGGTTTTGAATCCAATTTTGGACACAGAGAAGTATGCAAATTGAAGAAAACACTCTACGGATTTAAACAATCGCCAAGAGTCTGGTTCGGGAGATTCACAGGGGCTATGAAAAGCTACGACTTTCGACAGAGTAACTGCGACCATACGTTATTCTTTAAGAAACGGGGAAGCCTCATTACATGTTTGATCATATATGTTGATGACATGATCATAACGGGAAGTGACAAAGAAGAGATGGAATGCCTGAAGAAAAAATTGTTCTTGGAATTTGAAATGAAAGATCTCGGTGCTCTAAAGTTCTTCCTTGGTATTGAAGTTCTTAGATCCGCTCAGGGAATTTTCATGTGCCAGAAAAAATACATACTTGACCTTCTTGTTGAAACGGGGATGCTAGATTGTAAACCCAGTGAAACACCCATTGCAGTAAATCACAGATTACAAATCGTTGAGGGAGCATCAATGGCCAATCGAGGACAATATCAACGTCTCGTAGGAAAACTCATCTACCTCTCTCATACTAGACCTGATATTGCCTATGCTGTCGGAGTAGTTAGTCAATTCATGCACAAACCACAAAATGATCATATGGAAGCTGCTCTCAGAATTGTCCGATATCTTAAGGGCACGTTCGAATTTGGGTTGTGATTTAAGAAAAATAAGAACTCAGAGATACATGGGTACACCGATGCCGATTGGGCTGGTAACCCTATGGATAGAAGATCTACCGTTGGATACTTCACGTTTATTGGAGGTAATTTGGTCACTTGGAGGAGCAAGAAACAGAAGGTTGTAGCACTCTCTAGTGCTGAGGCAGAATTCAGAGGAATCAAGAGTGGTTTAACCGAAGTATTATGGCTAAGGAGGTTATTATCTGAAATCGGTTTTCATCTAGATCAAGCATGTCGACTATACTGTGATAATAAAGCAGCTATCAGTATTTTAGAAAATCCCGTCCAACACGATCGGACAAAACATGTGGAGGTTGACCGACATTTCATCAAAGAAAAAATAGAAGCTGGGATTATTGAGCTACCATTTATTCGGTCAGAAAATCAACTTGCTGATATTCTAACCAAAGCAGTGGATTCAAAAAGTTTTGTAAAGGTGCTCAACAAGTTGGGTATCGGAGACCCCGTCACTCAACTTGAGGGGGAGTGTCAGCAATCAAGGGATGAAATCCCCTCTAGAAATAGATCTAATAAATCTACAAATCAAATCATAGGAAATTAGAAGGGAATTAGTCTATTAATTTAGATTAACTTGATTTATTCTTCTTTCCTTTTCTTGGATATTTGTACTCTATATATTATAGAGCTTGGCCCGTTGTATAAACTTAACAAGAACAATAATAATACAATCATGTTCTCCAAAACGCTCTCTAGTTTCATTCCCATAAATTATATTTTCATCAGAAATGATGTCAACAACTCTTCCTAATTTTCTCCACTTTTAATTTATAGAGTATATGTTTATTGTTTATTCATTGATATGATGAACAATGCACACAATCAAGAATGGATATATTTACCACACTTCATTTCAAGAATGGATACGACAATAATCAGCATACTATTTCTCTCAACTCAAATCAATTCAAATTTTACAAATAATGTAGGCTTAGGGCATCCAAAAAACTTCACAATCAAGAACGTTCTTCCCAGAAATAGTTTCAGAAAATGAGCATAGAAACAGTTTCAGAAAATGAGCATAGAGGGATACCAATGCACAATTATACAACTCATCATCATCATGGTTCCAATTTTAACATACAATTCGTTTAACAAGTTCTTAACACCCCACAAATAAAAAGAGGCCAAAATAGACCTAATTAATCAAATATTCCAAAAGCTACAACACCACACACACACACACACACACATATATATATAATACAACAAACAAGATCACCTTTTTATAATTGCAAATCATCTTACCTTCTTCCATTGTTGCCTCCCACAAAGAGCTGGTTGATCCAGGCCTCCACGTCCTCAACACTATATCTGATGTTGTTCTTACTACTGTCCATAGAACCCTGAAGCCTAGCAATGAAGCTACTGTAAGCAGGGCACAATGTCCCTGCTATAAATAACATCTTTTGCTGCCATATCTTGAAGTCAACTTCACTGAACTTCGACGGTTTCTTGGCAGGAGACATCATCCTCAATGCTGAATTAACCCTCACATGGGAGCGACCCGTGTTGAACCCGAAAGCTCCAACACCGGATTCATGAAAGGACCCACCAAAACCACTAAAAGTGGAACCCACGGTGCTGTTAGAAGTGGACTCACCGTTCAACCCTGAAGGGTTAGAAATAACACCAAAGCCAGTCGTCAAAAAGGTAGGGATGGTGGAGTCAACGATAATCGGAACAGTCGAAGACCCACCAACAACAAAATTTGTGGCAGAAGTCGAGGCCGGAACAGTAGCAGCAGCAATGGTAGAGGCAAAGGCAGCAGCGGTGTTGAAGTCAGTTGAGGCAGAAAACGTCATTTCCAACAAAGGTAATATAGTCAAAAAGTTTTTAAGTCAATATTAAAAGTCCGTCAGATCCTCCTCCCGAACAGAACAGTACAAGATATTCAGTCTTGCGAATGTTGGTGTTATAGAACTAGATTGCAAAAGTAATCTAAAGAACGAGATGATAATACAACATAAATATAATATGAAATTGAACAAAATACAAATAAAGAACCATAACAGGAAAGTAGCCGAGTCGAGGAGTTCTTCTCTCTGCAAGACTGAATACACCAAGGTAGTGCTCCTTGTATCGACATACAGCCTCCAAAGATGAAACGACTTCGTCTCGGAAGATGGCAGCACCGCAGACCAACAGAGCTCCGACGAACTGAATAAGGCTCGGACAGAGTTTCTAGATGCAGAAACAAAAGTATTTGTGCAGCAAGATGACAAAGTATGTGGAGAGTGACTTCGTATGTTTCGGTATCGAAAATGCATGCAAAGGATACCTATATAGGTCCATTTCCAAACATAAGAGTTAATAGGAATTGGTGGCCATTAATGGCCCATCAAATCATAGGATTGATGACCACTAATTGTCCATCAAAGCATCAGGATGTTACAGACCGTTACGTGAAAGTTACGGGAGTTACAACCCATTAAGGTATCATGACGTTACAGTCCGTTACGTGAGTTACACAATGAATCTAGATAAATTCACACACACCATGAATCTGGATAGTCCTTGTGTCTAAGTTCATGCTAAGGCCACAAGGCCGAGGCCGCAAGCCGAGGCCCAAAAATTGAGTTCAAAGCTGAGCCCAACCGGCCCATAGGCGCGTGTGTGGACTTTATCCAATTAATCAAACAATATAAGTAACTAAGCTCCTTAGATACATGATTAATTTTCTCACATCAATCCATGTAGGACAAGAGTTAATACTCATTAACTTTCTTACTCTTATAGCTCCCTTAATCCAATAACATACTTTAATACGTTATTTCCACTTCCCGGAAATCGATTTAGATAAATTAAATATGCTATTATCATCTACTTACAACATAAATTGATCATGAGTCATTTAATTATTTTAAATTTTATATATATATATATACTCGAGACCAAATGCCCGAATCATTAGGTTTTCAAATTTTATATATTTATGAATTAAAAAAATTAGTGAGTAAAATTTGTATGATGTGGCCCAAATATACCTTTATATGTATACAGATGTCGATAACATATATATATGTATATAAATTGTATTATTTGTTGAGTTTGAAGGTGAAATAGACGTGTGCTTTAAGCTGAAACAAAGGCATCAGAGTGAGTAGAGTTGCTAATTAATTATAGTACCTGCAACTGCAAGCATGCATGCCTAGGCATGTTCTTCTCATTCATTGCATCTGCTGCTCCTCCTGCATGCACATATATACATATATATATATTCCAATTAACCTACCTACAATCCATTGTTCCTATTACCTTTGGTTGTTTCCTGGCTTCTTCTTTCTTTGATGTTCTGATTTCAGTTCATGTTTCATTTTTTCCTTTAAACACTCAATTTTATTTCGGGCTCGCTACGAGTTTAGATAGAAGTTTGAATTTGTAATTTATAATGGCTTAATATAGTATGTATATAGTAAATTTTGATAATTAATTAATTGTACCTGTGTGTTAATTAGGGTTTATAACTAATTAATGTCTTTATTATTTTTTGTTTGATCAACTCAATGATTATATATGTGAAGATGAGCTAGCATTGGTGATTCTATATTTAATTTATTGCATGCTTTCTCAAAGATTTAGGAGAACGTCTTCTTGCACACTTGAAAAAATCTCAAAATTAAAAGAAACTATATTCTCGCGAGCTAGAGAGAGAGAGAACAAAACATTTGGTTTATTGTCTCTGATTGTCACAGTAGTAATTAGCGATATAGCTAGTGACTGATCATATTATAATTTCAATTAAATATTTAGTGAAACAATTACTTACAGCCTAGCTAGCCTGTTAGGATCTTTATCTAAAGATCTCATGCATGGTGGCAGACAAGCTTAAGTCTTATTTATTCTATATTACATGAGTGAGAGATTCCCAAAGTCTTCTCATACAAGCCATATTTAAATCGATCTCAAATCCAGTACTCCCTCTATCCTACTAAATATGTTAAGTTTTACTAAAAATTATGAGAGTTTTTTGGTCAAAACAGAACATATTTAATGGGACAAAGGGAGTATATAAGAAAAAATCTGATCTAAATTAATCTCTCGTCTTACTTAACTTGGCTTGCTTATTATTCAAGTCGAGTGAGACAGAGGTAGTACATATTAATACTCTTTTCTATCTCACCATTAATTTTAGCATGTTTTGATGAAGATTATAAAAACTTTTTTGTTCAAAGTATGTAAGAAATAGTAGAGAGATCTAGTATTAGTTAAAAAAACAGATTGCGAGCTTATATTGAACTAAGTCTCTAGTTTACTGTGCAACAGAGGTAGTTATTGGCCTTGTATAGAGTGGGCATAAAATGTATGTATGTATTAAGAAACTTATATTTACCTGTTTATAGCTTAACTGACGATCATGATTTATATATATAATTAGGAAGTCTTGGGTTCCAATGTTTATAGTTTTAAGTTTTGCGCATTAATAATGTTTGGCAATGATGTTTATGTTTATAACATGATGTTCTATTCGGAAAAAATATATTTTTCATACACGGTTTTGTTTCAAAACTTTCTACTTGAATTACAATTTTTTACGTAGTTAATATTTTATTAATATTGTACTCCTAATATGTAATTCAAAATACTATGAAAAGAGCTTATCTTTAAGAATTTGCACATGAACCCATTATCTTAGATCCGCCTTTGCTAAGCGGGCACTACAATAATGTGTATCAACATATATATATGCTGATTAGAGGTGTTTACAGGAATTGTAATTGTCGAAATCGAGCTGTATCCATACCGTAATTGGCGATTTCAGCAATCATAATTGGCGATTTCAGTAATCGTAATTGACGATTTCGGGAATTGTAACCATCTTCAACAATTCGCTTCAAATTCCAAATGTTCAAAACTTTGAAATGACGGTTCTAAATCATCGGTTTCTCAATTATTCAACAATTATTCTAATTTATTTATATTTGTAATTCTGTTTTATCTTTTATATATGTTGAGTTGCAGATAATGCGAAGTTATTAATTATTTAACAATGCATGAATTCCGTATGTTATCCATTAGTTGCCTAATTGAAAAGGAAAACAACATAACATATGTGGCTGTAGTATAAATAATTCAATACCCATCTTAAAAAAATAAATTTATCTTGAGATATACTCCCCCTCTCCCACCAAGCATGACACACTTTTCTTATTGGAATGTCCACTAAGCTTGACACATTTTAAAAATAGTAAAAGTTATCTCATTCAAAAAGGTGTAGACCCTACCACCTTATCACTCCTACACTACTTTATACACTCTTCTTAATAACCGTGCCGGAAAAAAAGGTGTCATGCTTAATGAAATGGAGAGAGTATTACTTATTGAATGAAGTTTAGATTCTGATTAATTTATAATTATTAATTGAATATTGTACAATGAGTAATGAGTGTATGAATATAATTCACTTAAATAAATAAATAAATAATAATTTTGTATACAAACTAAAATAATAAAGATAACAATTTGATGGGGGGAAGGGATCCTTCTTATATTCTTTCACATTTTTAAAAGAATACCTTATTTTCTGTGAATATAGTGTAATTGATAAGTTTGAAACTCTTTTCTCGAAGTAAAAAAAAAGTGTGAGTATATAAAATAGTTAAATAAAATTGTAAAAGACATTTATTAATATAAGAATATTTAAATTTTAGTAATTTTTATATATGTTTTTATTAAAATATCCTTCAAATTATTTTTAATAATTAAATAAATAAAAGATTATGTGTATGAATAAATTAATTTTATTGAACCATACTGTTTATATGTAATATTTAATTTTATTAAATTGTATGGTTATAATTTAGTAGATAATCATACTATTTATATTCATATTTAAGTGTTGTTATTAATTCCTCGTACACTCATCTTCATATTAAAAGAAAATATTTAAATAAAAAGATATTTATAATAATTCACAATTAAAATGAGTTAAATTTAAATATTTTTATGTTCTGTTATTATTTATTTTTTATACCAGTACTCGAAAGGGAAGACTAACCAATATCTGCTATCCAGGCCTAGCGAATAGACGCAGCCCAACACATTAGACAGGCCCATAATTGGAAAAAGGAAAAAAATAGAGGGGAATTCTATTCACAGCCTCGGCCCAATATTGTTTTAATAGTCGGATCAAATAAAAATGGTTCTATACGAGTTAACTAAAAATAAATCTTAACTGTTGAATTATTTAGATCAATGGTGTAGATTAAAAGATAATTTTAATATATATCTGATTTAAAATATTTCATCCCTAAAAATAGAGAATTTGTTATTTTTCTGACTAGGGTTTATTGATTAGGGTATAGTTTAATTATATACATTAGATGAAAAATATGGATGGTTCAAATTTATTTTTAGTTAACTCGTACAGATCTATTTTCATTATAACCGTCTCATATATATATATAAATATATAGGGGTGGGTTCAGGTAGAAAGTGAGTTTTGGGTATAAAATAGGAAGTAATCCAAACCACACATCTCATAAGATCCAATGGTTCAGATTTCATCCTGATTTTTTTTAAAAACTGAATTTGCATTGCATTTCACAATGCAAAAGGGTATTTGAGGGAGAAAAAATTAACAGCAGTTTTTAATTTTGGAACTGATTTTACAAACCCATTGTTCACGCCATAAACAAGTAACTTCCCAAAATACTACTTCCACCCAATCCTCTGCCCTAAAATCGAAAACCACCACTTGTGTTCGAACAATATGGCTTCATCATCACGCCGGAGGTCTACAAGATTGTTGCAACGCAATGGAGAAGAAGATGATTTTCAGGAATTGCAGTTGGAGGAAGCACCAGTGGTGCAAAAGCGAACAATGTCGACTGCAATTTCAAGAAGGCGACTAATCAAAAACGACGAAGGTGAAAATTATTTTGCTGATTGACGAAATTCGAGTGTGTTAATTTGTTCTCATATATTATTAACTGATTTGTTTTCCCCCACAACAGTAAAAATTAGTGTTTTTAAAAAAAAAAAATTGTTTTGTGAATTTGGTATATTAATGTTTTACTTGCTGCATTATATTTTGAATATTACCACTAGATGGTTTAGTCAATGAATTGCATATTCAAGGTTCTTATTTACTTCTCCTGTGATGTTTCACCGTATTCTATTTTTCCTCATTTGAATTTATTTGCAAATGGAAGTGGGTGTTCTTGTGGTGGGAATGTTATGAATGTTATGGTGGGAAGCAACTGTATTTAACAAGCATTGAAGTTTTCTAGTTCCATTTATGTCTCAACTTGCATCACATTTGATCATATAATGCATTGTGTTTATATGTAATTATACTAGTTTTGTTTTGGTAATATGTGTGAACCTTAATATTTTTGCATCAAAATTGGGTATATATTGCATAATGCTGCTGCTTCATTTGAAATACACAAATTGATCTCGTATGTTTGTGTTACGAAATTAAGAATGGTTGATTCGTACTATTTTTTCCATTTGCATTATACTAGTTTATAAGTTGCAATGACGATACTGATGACAACACATTATGAAAGGTCTACGTAGTTGTATAGTAATTCTTTCTAATTATTCTGTTTGCGTCATAAACAATCTTATTTTGCATATAATCACCTAGAGTATTGCATTGCATTTAGTAGACTGTATTGCAAAATGTTAATGAAATATGGACAATACGTTTGTGTTAGGCTATTGACAATGGTTGATATATCTGAAGCTAAATTGTGCACCATACTATTTTATTAGTTGCATTCAAGATATTAGGGATTGAACATTCTGAAATGTCTACTTAAGCGTATATTAACGATTTCTAATTATTATCTTTGCATCATAAATAGCCATATTTTGCATATAAAACAAATAGAAGGTAGCATTGCAGTTGGTAGATTGTTTACCAAAAGTTAACGAACTATGCACCATACGTTTGTGTTACAATTTTAACAATGGTTGATGTTTCTGAATTTAATAATTGCAATATATTATTTTATAATTTGCATCAATATATACTAATGATTGCACATTCTGAATTGTCTATTAATTGTATATTAATAATGTCTAATTATGATCTTTGCATCGTAAATAATTACTTTTTGTATACAAACACTTTTGAGTACAACATTGCATTCTGGTAGATTTTATATATTCATAAAATCGTATGAATATGTAGTGACTGCATTGTGTAACAATTAATTTTGCATCATTAATTATCATTCTTTGCATTTGTTTATGTATTGACTTGTAAATATTTTTTGTTAATTGTTTTTTGTTAAACTTAATATATTCAACATAATAAATATTGTTGAATTCACTATCTTACAGAAAGGACGAAAACTAAGCACGACCAACCAAGTCATGATCCACCTGTTAGTATGTCTGGCCGTAAAAGAAATATTGATAAGGATTCGGCCACAACATCAAACAAACGACATAAGGAAGTTCCAGCAATCGATGATGTTGAATACGTTGAGGACAATGATCCAAACTTCCCAAATATAGTATGTAGAACCAGTCCAGCTTCGTTGTTCAACTGTGTACAACGTATGAATGACAAACATAAGGAAGCTGTTAGAAGCTTAGGTTTTGGGTATCTGCTGGAGCTGAATATCAAGGAGGTCCCATCAAAACTTGCTCATTATGTTGTGAGCAGTTTTGATTACAAAAGTTGTGAGCTAGTAATTGGTAATAACCGGAGGATACATATTGATGAAGGTGATGTAGACCGTGTTTTTGGGTTTCCAAAGGGTGATAAAATCATCGAGGAAGACGAAGGTGGAGATGGTAAATCGATGCTGGATGATTGGTATGCTTTATTCACTAACGTAAAGCGAGACAAAGTTTTACCAAAGCATTTGGTTGATTTGTTGATAGAAGGAAACTCAGACGCCGGTGATTGGTTTAAAAGGAACTTTATTCTTCTTGTGGTGTCGTGTCTTTTTATTAATGGCAGTGCTGGATACCTAACACCATCTATCATGAATTACATTAGAGATATAAATACAGTTAGAGGATGGAATTGGTGTGAATACTTATTACGGTGTCTTGTTAGTAGTAAGATGACGTGGATGAAAGACATCTCAAAACCATTCGTTGGACCTGCGTTATTTCTAATGGTATGTCATAATTTGATTACTATATCTATGCAATCATTATAATTTGTTTATGGATAACTAGTTTACTAATATATTTATGTATTGCAGGTCTTTTATGTTGACAGAGTTCAGATTTTGAACCGGGCTGTCGGCCGAAACTTCCCACTCATATCCAATTGGAATCACAAGCTACTAAAGGCAAGACAATTAGCTGAAATACGTATAGGTGGATTTGGTGATGGAAGAATTTGTGAACAGATAAACATCATTGGCTTAGGATGTGATGCAATTCATACTAATGGGGATAAAGACAGCTCGCAAATTGGAATGAGTTCTGATATGGTGATCAGTACATATGCGGAAAAGATTGTGTCGACATCGAGATGAATTTCGGCAGATTTAATTGAACTTGTGAAGATGATTGAATCTGCACCGAATGAGTTTGTGGGGCATGCGATGTTTAAGAAATCAGTTGAGAGTGCACGGATAGTTATCCGTGGAAATGAAAATGCAACGTCAGCAACTGAGTCCAATATGCCACCAGAAACATCAACACAAGCAGAGCTTGATGCATTCTGGGCCAATCCGGCTGTATTGAAGGATATAGATGACATAATGAAGGCCTCTACCACAATATCAGATTTTTTGAAGCGTACAGACGATCTTCCAAACTTCAACATTGGTTTTACGCAAATTTTCAGCGATAATGTACAAAATGATCCTGACACTGTTGGTGTTGCAAAGGTAACTGTTTTGTTATTTACACTGCAACACTGTATTAATTTAATAATACTGATTTTGTAATATTTATTGTGACAGTGTGATAACCATATAAGTGTACATCAAGAGGAAACAAACATTGCAACAGTTGAAAACGTGGTTGATTCGGTAATATTATTTAGTATATTTTGATTTTTTGTTCATATGTGTTGATATAATAATTATGTTCACTATATGGTTTGTGTTTGTAGACCCATACAATTGGTGGAAATGAGGATAACACAGTGATGGCTGATATTCATGAGGTTTTATCATTTTTAACATTTACAATGCATCAATATAGTAATAAGCATGCAAATTAGTATTACGTTATAATGCATATACTATACATAATGATAATTTGTGACATTTATTGATGTAAAATAATATGATTCGTTTCACATATTTTATTTGTACTAGGACTTCGATGATGAAACTGTTGATAGAACAATTCATCATTGTTTTCGTAACGTAAATGCTCATTGTGACATGGTGATGGGAAATGATGCTACACGACAGGATGTATATTACGTTTTTTTTCTATTTTTTGTTTCATGTTCTATTTTGACAAATTGAATATATACACATCTGCATGATGATTGTTAATGCAGATGGTACATCAAACTGAGTGTGTGGAAGGGGTTGACATACCAACAAAAACAATTGAACCTGTGGACAAGGTATGCGTTATATTTTTTATTTTTATTGTTAAATGGCTGCATTATGATATATTCAATATTGCAGATAAAATTGTTTTACTTCTTCGTTGCTGAGTGTGAGAAGGTGGATAGATTCATCAATAAAGGGGACTTCGAAGTAACTGTTGAAGCTGTTGATTGGGCAGACACAACTAACAGAATCGATAGTGGGATTTATATGATGCGACACATGGAAACTTACATGGGCATTTCAAAGAAAAAGTGGACATGCGGACTTTCAAAGAGGTCCAAAAAACAACTGTCGTTGCTGAGAGTGCGCTATTGTGCAAAAATTACGGGATGGTCGCATAATATCCTGAAAGATGTGAACATAACAGAGGCAACCGAGCATTTTACTTCACTGACGAAGTCATCAAATATTAATATAGATGAACAGCTAAATCTGTGATTGAGATTTATGTCGTGTTATTTTACTTAAAAGCATATTTTAGGTGATTGTTCTACTATGGACGAGTAGCTTGTATTTGGTTATCATATATTTTGCAGACTATACTTTGGTATGTTTTTAATGTTCTATTTGTTATGGCATTGGATGATTTTGTGTTTCCATACAAATGGCATATTAAATTGGGTTTGTATCGTTCATTACAAATTATGCACGCGCTAAATTATTATATTTTGTATGATTTTTTATGTTAATTTTGTTGCAAACATATCTGTATAAGTAATGCAAATTTAATTATGTGATAATGTTAAATTACATCCAAAAAAAGAAAAACATTCATATCTGCGACGATTAATTTGCAACAAAAATTACTTTGACATTAATAATGCATTTATAATTATCTCTGCCCTTAATAATATTTTTTATTATAGTTTTTTTGAACAAATCTAATTCAAAAAGTTATCATACATGTAATGCAATTTCACTTATATAATGATGCAACATTGAAACATAATGCGACACTCCTTTCAAAAAAAGTTGAAACATGTAGATAATGTCATACGTCTTTCGGTATAGAATCACGCACTTTATCACAATTCCTAAAGTCGTGGTGCGCCATTTGCTTGCAATTACCACATCTTCTCTTGGGTTTACTTGCTTTTAAAAATGCCTTCTCCTTCCTTGATTTTATTCTGCTTCCACTTCCTTTAGTTTTGACAGGATCGGGCGGATGTACGTCAACCATATTAGGTACAGTAGCACCATAATATTTCTGAAATATGCTCTGCTTACTAGCATATAGTGTCGAAGTTGGTGTCCTGCCCTCATACTTTTCCTTGAGCATCCGCATGTCTTGAGCAAATTCGTCCAATATAGATTCTGAACCATGAATATGACCAATAGTGGAGTAGAAATCTGAAAAAATGTTCTTCAACACAGACCCATTACCACTTTCGACTCCACTTGAAAATGTGGAGTTTTGATTTTGCTGAACCCGTGCATATTTAGTCCAACGCCGCACAATGTATTCATCAAGAATGTTATTAATCCTCATATTCTTCAGAACAACCAAGACATGACAACATATCAGACCACGCCGGACAAACCGTTTGCACGAACAACTGGTTGACTTGCTTTGTTCATCGTGAACAACATGAAATGTTCCATACTTATGATCATCCACCTCGTGTATATTACCACCCGATGTAGTAATAATGTTGCGTATGGAACAAGAATTGATCGAGAACATAATTTGTCTCTGCATGTCGTAAAAAATCTTATGTGTATACACTGCAGCTGCGTGTTTCTCAAGATCCCAACCTGATTTACACTATGGGAATGACAATTTGTCTAAACTACTCAACTGATCATGTGTAAAGCGTTGGGCATCAATTGTCGTGCCGTAATGCATGAAGAACTCAACGAGATTAGATCCTTTATTCAAGTAGTTACGGAAGAAGTTGTTCTCGCTCTCTGACATCGATGTCGTTCGGAACAACCCACTCATTGATATATCCCTGAAATACGCTGGAATCCAATGCTTGCGTATTTCAAACATATGTTTAAACCACGGATCACCAGTAAGACCAAATTCATCCATAATTGCATGCCAACGAACTTCGAATTCTGTCGGTTCCATATGTTCGGTCCAAACAATATCATTAAACTTCCTAGTGAAGTCTTCGTTTTCTTTCAAAGACTTGGGAATCTTATCCGCAACCTTACACATAATGTGCCACATGCAAAATCGATGAATAGTATTAGGTAGTACACGTCCAACTGCTATCTTCATGGCAGGATCTTGATCAGTAATCAATATACGGGGGATGCTTCGCATGCATTCTTTGAACTTCTGAAATACCCACGCATATGAATCTACATCTTCGGATGTAAGTAGTGCAGCTGCAAAAGTCACACACTTCCCATGATTGTCTTTACAGTTGAATGGTGCAAATATCATGTTGTACCTAAAAATTTACAATTACAATGCAAATTATATTAGTAAGTAATGCAATTTAGTTTATAAGTGTTATGCAAATATGTACTACATCTTTAACCATTAATTACTTACTTGTTCGTGCAGTACGTTGCGTCGAATGAAACAACATCACCGAATGCTCTGTAGTTGCCTTTAGAGTGCTCATCTGACCAAAACAGGCTTGCTAACTTGTCTGACCCATCTACAGAATACTCAAAAGTGAAACCGGGACAAACCTCTCGTTACTTATGCAATTTGTCCAATATAATCTGAGCATCAACACCGACAACGAATGCACGCAGATCACGATTGAAGTTTTTAAAATCTGATATATTGCATCCAACGTCTTCGTAATTTCCAACTAGCTCCCTAAAAAGACGGAACGACCTCACAGGACCAATATTAACCATTGAACAATTTAGAATAAAATTCTTATGCCCGATATCTAAATTTCTATTGAACTTCATAAATCTTCTATATTTTGTACTTGTAAGGTCGTGATTATGAGCCTCCACAAAAGATTTTACGCGATAACCATCTGAACCATTCAGGATAAATATAATTCTAGCCTTGCAATTTGTACGGCGACATAATCTCCTCCTCTTCCTATCTTGTTCATTCAATCGATCAACATTCTTCAGACCCTCTCTATTGCACAAAACATAACGTGACAATACAGTACCATCTTTATGTTTTGTGACTGTGCATTGACGAGTATCAAACCCACAAACTGCAGCATATTTCTTGTAGAACTCAATTCCATCATCTAATTTGCTGAAAATTTGAGCTACTTTGGGTTTGATACACGAGTCACACTCAGGTATGTACGTATGACTATCATTTGAGACACTGAATTCTTCAATACCTACATGTACAAATAAAAGCAAATAATATATTCACTGTAAATGATAATTATCATAACGAAACATACACAACTATATCACACCTTGACAGTCATGTCTTATATATATATATATATATTACAATGCAACTTATGGTATGTTATAATGCAATATAATATTTGTTATAATGCAATCGTGTAAAATTGGAATTGATGTTAGTTATTGAACAAAACAATGCAGTTATTTTGAAACTATAATGCAGCTAATTCATTGTTCTACTGCTACATATTTGCAAATCCATTAAAAAACAATGCAACTACTAACAAATATTATTTGCATAAATATTAAGTACATACAAACGTAACTTATACGTACTGTAAACATAGATATATAACAAAGAAAACGCAACAACTGACAATTATTGATAAAATTATTATGTATCACGAATTCAGTTTAAAGAGATCTTCAACATGCTTGTTTATTCAAATGCGTATACTTGCATGTTGGAAATTTCAATTATATACCACAATCATTAGTGTACATTCACTTACCTTCACAACCTTGATCCATTGGAAATTTCTGCTGCAACTCTGCAACTCTTCGTCACTCCAATAATGTGTAATCACGAATCAATGCTTGTAACTGACAAAACCCTACAACTCTCTTAAATCAACAGTTATGGAAATATATAATTAACTATCTCTCTCCTCCATAAAAAACGTGTATTTCCATAACCACCCAACTGATAAAATTAGGCAAATTACTGAAATATCCTTTTAGTAATATATATGGATTACTTTTAATCCAAAATAACCGAAAACTCCTAAAAGATCTCAATCGTTAGATCAAAAAAATGGAGGGCTAAGATCACTTCCTATTTTATACCCAAATGTCACTTTTTTATATATATATATTTATATATATATGGAAGGCAGGGTTAAGGTAAAAAGTTACTTTTGGGTATAAAATACGAAATAATCATGGTCGTCTATTGCGTTTGATCTAATGGTCGTCTTTTGGACAAATCTATCTTGACGGTTTCTTTATAAATTTTCAAAAGATATAGCATTATCATTAATTACGGAGCAGAATTTGGTAACTTTCCTCAACTCACGCTCAAACAATTCTTGGTGAAAAAATCTATGCAATTCTCTAGGATTCATTTGTTTATTATTGCATTGTATAGGCATGTAATTTGCATTAAATATATACGTAGTATTGCATTGTATAGTTACGTAATTTGCTTTAGACATATATAAATATATCGTACTACAAATTAATTTTTGGTAGTTGGAGAAATTTATAGGATATCATAATCTTATAAAAATATTCGAAAATTCATTCTAATTTCGAATTACATAAATTGTAATTGGGAAATACATTTGAAACCATGCACTACAAAAAACGCCAAAATAACGACGGAATCAACTATGGAACGTATATCTGTCGTTGAATAATGACAGATCAACTATGGATTTATTTTACGGATACAACAAATTATTCGTCGTTGTTCCTAATTTATTTTAATTTTTAATGATTTTTTGTCTAACGACGGATTATCCGTCGTTAATCAACGACGGATTTTAGATTCTGTCATTATATTTATTTTATTTAATTTTTGTATTATTTTTAAATACAACGACGGATTTCCCATCGTTGATCCGTCGTTAAGTTTAATTAAGGGGTAATAGGTAAAATTACCCACTTTTATAAAATAAAAAAAAATACCCACTTAAAAATAAAAGATAAAAAATACCCACTTTTTACAATAACATGATGAATTTCATCATGTGATCATGTTATTTTTACAATAACATGATGAATTTCATCATGTGATCATGTTATTCAAGTTATTTTAAATTTGAATAACATGAACACATGATCAATTTCATCATGCTATTGTAAAAATTGGGTATTTTTTATCTTTTATTTTTAAGTGGGTATTTTTTATTTTTTACTTATCAAAATGGGTATTTTAGCATTTACCCCTTTAATTAAATCGCGACTCATGTCCTCACTCTCATAGTTTCTCAAATTCGTAACCCTAACCCTAGCTACTCCGTTCCCACGCCGCTCCGTCGTCTCTCCGGTCAGCTAGGTATGTTCCTCTCTATCTCACGCTCTATTCCCTCTGTATTGTTTTAATCGAGCAGAATCAAGTCTGTTCCCCTTCCGCCTCTAGTCGTCGCCCTTCGTCCAGGTAGGTTATCTTCCATTCCTCTCTCTATTTCACTCTTTCTCTGTCTAATATACCTCTACACAGTCTCCTCCGCATCCGCCCAGCCGCGTCTGCACAGCTCTCGCCGCCGCCTTTCCTCCCATTTCCATCCTGAAATTTAAGGTATATTATTCCTTTTCTCTTTTACTAAATTGAAGTGCATCAAATGCTTGGTATTTCCCATTAGGATTTATTTTCAAAATTTAGCAACAAAATAATTAATTAAGGTTAATCCTATACCTAATAGGGATTGATTAATCGGTTGATTAATCACCGATATGGGTTTATTGGGAGTTGTTGGAAGTGAACAAAGATTGTATGTGTCAAATGTAACAGTTGCAGAGATGCGGTGGCATGCTTCAACGGTTGACGATGGGGTTATGCGGCATCCAGCAGATAGTCCTGCATGGAAGCATTTTGATAGTTGTTACCCTATTTTCGCAAGTGAAATTCTTAATGTCCGACTTGGACTTTCTACATACGGATTTCAGCCATTCGGACAATCTGGTCAACAATATTCTTCATGGCCTGTCATACTTACACCATACAATCTCCCTCCTTGATTGTGTACGAAGGAGCAACACATGTTTCTCATAATCCTTGTGCCTGGTCCGCAAAATGCTAAAGATAAGCTCAATGTGTATCTCCATCCACTAATATCAGAGCTTATAAAATTGTGGGAAGTAGGTGTGAATACATATGATGTTTCATTGAAACAAAACTTTCAGATGAGAGCATCGCTTCTCTGGACAATTATTGATTTCCCAGCATACGCAATGTTATCCGGTTGGAGTACTGCTGGTAGATTGACATGTCCACATTGCATGGATGAAACAGATGCTTTCACTCTAGAGCGTAGTGGTAAGCAATCTTGGTTTGATAACCATCGCAAATTCCTCCCTCTCGACCATGTCTTTCGTAGAAATAAAATATCATTTCGAAAGAATAAAATGATCACATCTGGTCCACCAGCAACGAGAGTAGGAGAAGATATCTTGATGGAGATCGAAGATTTGGGTCTAATTAAAGTGACTGAGGACTATGATCATACGAATGAAAGAATTCATCAACGTTCTGGAACTGGGTGGAAAAAAAGAAGCATATTTTGGGATTTGCCTTATTGGACATCACTTCTCATCAGACATAATTTGGATGTGATGCACATTGAAAAAATGTGTTTGATAATATTTTCAACACGGTGATGAATGTTCCTGGCAAAACTAAAGATACGAGCAAATCTCGTGAAGAACTCAATACATACTGCTATAAACCTGGATTACAGCATAATGCGTCGACAGGAAAATATCCTAAAGCAAGTTACACACTTGACAAAGATGCTCGGAAGATCTTTTTTGAATGGATAAGAACACTTCGATTCCCTGATGTGTTACGTGTCAAACCTAAGCCAATGCATGGACATAAATAAGCTGAGAATGTTCAGATTGAACAGTGATGATTGTCATGTGTTGATGCAGCGTATTCTACCAATAAGGTTTCGTGAATTTCTCCCTCCGAATGTTTGGAAGGCAATTACAGAAATCAGTTTGTGTTTTAAGGACTTAACATCTCGGAACATCAATACACATGATATGAATCAGCTCAGCTTCATACTAGTATACCAATAATATTATGCAAGTTCGAGGGTATCTTTCCTCCTAGCTTCTTCAATTGCATGGAGCATTTTCCAGTTCATTTGGCTCAAGAAGCTATTGATGGAGTACCAGTTCAGTATAGATGGATGTATCCCTTTGAAAGGTACTTACGTTCATTGAAAAACAATGTGAAGAACAAATCAAGTGTTGAAGGCTCTATTTGCAATGCTTACTTGGTTGAGGAAGCTTCCACTTTTTGCTCTTATTATTTTGATGGACAAGTAAGTACACGTTGTACACGTGTCCCCAGAAATTATGAAGGCTTGCCTAATGCGGATCATGATGAACATCCAGACATGTTATCAATGTTCAAGTCAAGAGGTCGTACTCTTGGAAAGGAGTCGTTGAGATATTTGGATGATAAGGAGTATAATGTTGCACATCTATATGTACTCCTTAATTGTACTGAAATTCAACAACAATACATTGGGTACATATAAATTTGATTTATGAAATTATATATGCTTTGAAATGTTAACAACAATTACCTAACATAATTAATATCACTTTTATTTTTTTTTCTTGAAGAATATTTGTTGATCAATTGCTTGCACAAAATCCAAATCTCACTCAAGAGCAAGTTCAGTCAGCTGTTGATAAAGAATTTCCAAAATTGTTTGGATCATATGTGAGTTTAAAATTTCAACAAGTATATACATATAAGTCTATTAAACAAGTAGGTCTTCAATCCATCAAACAATATCACGAATCTGTGTATTCGTGCTATTGCAAGAGGTCCTTTACCACTTGTCAAGACATATCATGATATTGTATAAACGGATACAAATTCCACTCTCTACACAACTCTACACATAGAGCAACAATAAATAGCGGAGTATGCCTAAAAGCTTCTATTTATGGAGATAACATTGAAACTAAAGATTGGTTTGGGCAGTTAATGGAGGTTTGTTTATTAGAGTATCACGGTATACCTACCAGGACGATCACATTATTTAAATGTGATTGGTTTGACCGTAACTCAACCATTGGAGTAACGGTGCACCCAGAATACAAAATGGTTTTTGTTAACCAAAAGCGCAAATTTAATGGTTATGCACCATTCATTCTAGCGAACCAAGCCACACAAGTGTGTTACTACTCATATCCAAGCCTTAATCAGTCTAAGAAGGATTGGTGAGAAGTTTGCAAGATCAAACCTCGATCAAACGTAGAACTATCTTCTGAAATGTTAGATTTATCTACATCGGCTCCGTTTCAAGATGATGAGCAAGAACATTTAATCATTCCGACAATAGATGATGACACGATATCAGAACTTCCGAATGAAGGATTGATTGAGATTGAAAATATTGAAGATGATGAAAATGATGATATATTAGATTCAGCGGATAGTAATAACTCAAGTGATGATGATGATGAGGAAAATTAATAGGGAAAGTTTAGATTTGTTTTATTACAAATAATTAATATCAAATTACAATATTATTCTAATTAGCTTTTATTATTTTCAAACAAAATTGCCAGATGACTTCGAGAGGAGGTGGTAAAGCCGCAGCTATGACTCGCTATGTCGATTCATCCTCCCGCATGTCCACACAACCACCTAGTTTACATGATGAGTCAGAGATGGGTGATACTGATTCTTCCGTAGATGAGCATGCTCCCGTGTCCACTGATGCTCCCGAAGGGAGTCGAGCTCCACGTGCACTGGAGATACTGCAGTACGATGCTAGTGGCTGGAAGATTATGCATATCTACAAGCAGTAAGTGAAATTGTTTATTTAATTTTTATAATAATTATTGTATTTAATGATTTGAAATAGTTCAATTAACTTCTTTAACTCTGTCAATTACAATCATAGATGTTTGAGGTCATCCGGTGTTGTTTCTACTTCGATTACGAAGTCATTTAAAATATTTCAAATGACTGATGGTTACAATTGGAAGCTAGTATCGGCTGATATGAAGACTTGTCATTGGGAGCATTTCTCGGTACAAGTTTTTTTACCTAATGTATTTATGTTTACTTTGTTTATAAACTTGTTGTTAATAATAAGTTATAATAATTTTAATTTCACTTTTGTAGAAAGAGTGGACTTGGGACCCTGCCCTCAACAACGCAGTGGTGTACCAGAAATGGTTCGAGAGAGCGGCGAAACGGTACTTCGACTTGATGACCATGTTGAAGAGGATGAGAAAGAGGCCCGACTACATTCCTGGGGAGGCTTTGGAGGGTTGGCTTACGTATTGGTCTAGTGAAGATGTTATCGCCAAGTCAAACATCGCATGAGTAAACCGTATGTCGGAGCCTGATGGTCCTGGAACGGGTATAGGCAGGCATCGAGGGGGATCAAGGGCTGTGGTGGAGTATGTTGTGGAGTTTGTAAATATTGTTCATTATAATTTTATTGAATTTTGATTTGTGATTTTTAATATATATATATATATATACCATTCTCGTGATAATATTCACTATTCACTATTCACGACTTTTTTACTATTCAAGTGTGAAAGTGTTTTAAATTAATTTCAAACTTTTAAGTTTTTATACTAGATCTACCTGGAGGGTATCCGTAAAGCCTGTAAATCCTTGAGGGTAAGGTTGGAATAAAACCTTGGTAGTTGTTTATAAACTTAAAATGGCAAAATTAATTAGAGCATTTTCTACTAAAAAATCGTCTAATAGTGATAAAAATAAAGAAATTATTCTCTCTGAAAATTTTGAAAAGCAATTGCAAGATTGGAAATTACCTGAAATTTCTAAATCAAAGATTTATAAATAAGGAACTTTTAATTTCAAAAGTGACTATATTATTAAACAATTGAGAAGTCTGTACCTCTAAAAGGAGGATACGATTCTTTTAATCTTTTATCTAAAAAATTAATTGCATTTCATAGAAAAAAAATATAAATTTCTACATCTTGGAAGTGTCCAAATTGGAATAAAACCATTAACTAGAGACGGATTAAATGTTTGTGCATTAATGATGGTTCGTGATGAACGACATCTTAATCTAGAAGATTCCCTGTTAGGAATAGTTGAATCATCTATTTGTGATGGTCCTATCTATTTTAGTTGTTTCCCCAATTTTCCAGTTCTTTAACTGATCCTCAAATAATGGATGTGTTAACCTTAAAAATAAAAACAGAAGGTTTTAAAATGAAGGAAGGAACAAAGAATATAGCATTAGTTTATAAAATTTGCTATAAATTAATGAATACTACAATTTCTCGATTTAATTTTGATTCAAAACAAATTAGTTCAAAAAAGGGAGAAACTACCTTATTTTTAACTGATGTTAAAAAAGGAAATCTTGTTGTCCCTAAAACGATTCAATGGAATCAAGTTACTCTTCCAGAAATCTGGAAGATTGAGAGGGTTGTTCCACCTATTAAAGAAGAAAATAGAAAACTTGAAAGTATAATTCAATACATTGACGGAGATGCTGAAATAAAATTCTCATCTCAAAGAAAATTTAGAATAAAATTAGATGAGGACGCTAGGAGTTCTACATCTAGTATCCCTTTATCTGATCATGAAAAAATTAGTGTTTCAAATAGTCATAAAATACATGAGCAAATCTCTCAGCCTGAATATAGGGTTGAGATACCACCCAGTAGAGAAGAAAGACATAATGCTTCTTCTCCTACTTATTCAAGTATGGGATGCAATGATCATAATGTTTTTGTTATAAATACTAATAAAAATATTTCTGAATTAATACAGAAAAGTCTTGATAAAAAGAAAAACATTAATAAACAAAAATGGTTTATGAGTTTACTTTCTGAGAAATAGAGAAATCTCTATTGTAAAAGATATAATGAATGGAGTTATAAAACCAACTCAACCCTAGATTTTTTCAAATGGATTGAAAAACTCTATTTTCAAGAAAGGAAAAAAGAATTTCCTAATTTTAACAATGAAACATTTTTATCAGTTATTGAAAAAAATTATAAATTATTAATTCATGAAACTGGAGAAGAATCTGAAGAAATTCATCCTCCGTTTACAACCATTCAAATTCACAAAGGAGGAAAAGAAATTTTTGTCACTCCTATTAAATCTGAAACAAGAAGAGGAGATTTTGACAATATAATACAACTTAGTAATTTTACTAATTTAGCTTTACGTTCAATAGGAAATCAGACCAATAGGATTGAAGAAATTCTTTCACCTAAAGTATCAAAACATTGTACGAGAGAGAAATGTTCTGATACATTAATGATTAAACCTTCGCCTAATCTTAAAAAAGAAAAATTTTCTTGCAAACTCTAAAAAGGATGGAGAATTTCTTGAGGAATTAATTAATCGTCTTCAATCTGTAAAAATTAAAGAAGGAAAAGAAAAGGTAGTAGAATCTACTTCTGTTTCTATGTTAACAAAAGAGGATAATTACTCTTCTGATTCTGATAAAGAATTACAAATTAATAAAATAGGGAAAGTTTCAATAGTTAAACCTTACTATAAGAAGCCATCACCAGTTGATCTTCAAATGGAAGAAACAAAACATTTTACTCATTATAGTGGTGAATCTATTACTGAATGGAATATTGACGGAAAATCCGAATATCAAATTAAAACTATTGTAAAGCAAATGCTGATTTATTCTTCAGCTACAAAAATTAAAGATAATAATGATAAGCAAATTACTCAATCAATTATAACTGCGTTTACCGGTCAATTACAAGGTTGGTGGGATTTTTATCTCACTAAAGAAGCAAAAAATAAAATTCTTAATGCTAGCATTATTGATCCTATATCTAAAAAAGAAGAACAAGATGTTGTTAATACCCTTATTTATACTATACTTGCTAATTTTGTTGGAGCAAATGAACTTCAATTAAACCAATCTAAAAAATAATTAATGAATTTGAGATGCACCTCTCTTTCCGACTTTAGATGGTATAAAGATGTTTTTATGTCTAAAGTTTTAACAAGGAATGATTGTAATATGAATTTTTGGAAAGAAAAATTTATTTCTGGCCTTCCTAATCTATTTGCTGAAAGAGTCACTTATAGATTAAAAGCTAAATTTATTAGTGGTAATATTATTTGGAAAAATCTTACATATGGAGATATTTCTGCAGAAATTATTGCAGAAGGAATCATTCTTTGTAACGATATCAAGTTAAAAAGACAACTTGAATTACAGAAAAATGAAAATAGAAATATTTTAGGAGATTTTTGTGAGCAATTTGGTTTACAAGATGAACATAGATATCCTAAGAGAATAAAAAAGAAACATAAATTTATAAAATATAAACAAGATTATCAAAATAAAGATCGCAAGAAAAGGAAACCTAATAAAACGCTTTCTACTAGAAAAACAAATAAAGTTTTTTCTAAAAATGAAAAAGGAAAACAACCTGTATGTTGGAAATGTGGAAGAATTGGCCACAAAGCTGATAAATGCTATGTTAAAAAAAAGATTAATAATCTTAATATTAATGAAGATTTAAAAAAATCCTTGTGTAATATTCTTCTTAGTGATGAAGAAAAGGATAATATATCTATTGAAGTTTTAAAAAATAAAGAAAACTCTTCATCAAATGAATCCTCAGATGAAGTTGATGAATCAGATAACTACTCACAAAATTGCGAATTAAACTATGATTGTGATAGTTGTCTTATAAATTTCATGGGTTTGGAAATAAATGTTATTTCCAAAGAAGAAAATTTTATTCTAGATATTATTGATAAAATTAATGATCCCCTAGAAAAAAGAAAAGCTATAGAACATTATGTATCTCTAGCTTCTAGTTCTAAAACCCAAGAACCCAGTATCACTAAGCTTGGTAGACAAATAAACCAAAAAAAAGGAATTATATTCTTATGGTAAAATGATGGAAAAGACTAATATAAAAGAAAGAGAACCCACAATTTCAGAACTAAATGCTGAAATAAAACATATTAAAAAAGAAATTAAATTCCTTAATGAAAGAATAGATTTATTAATTACTAACGAAGATAACGATGTCAGTCTTAAAAACTGGAAAGAAGATGACACTTCAACATCTGATGAAGAAGGAGAAAATAGTTCTCAAAGAAATAATGAACCAGAAGTTAATCAAATATCTTTTGAGAAACTAATTTGGATTAATAAAATTGATAAAATAATATCCCAAAAATGGCATTCTAAAGTCACCCTTATTATTAACAAAAAATTTACTATTATAGTTGAAGCTCTTCTTGATACTGGAGCTGATGTCAATTGTATTAGTGAAGGAATTATACCTTCAAAATATTATACAAAAACTACTCAAATTATTACAGCTGCTAATAAAGAACTATTGATTGTTAACTACAAACTTTCTGATGTTGCTATTTGCAATTCAGGAGTTTGTCTTAACACCACATTTGTTCTAATTAAAAATCTTTCTACATCTGTAATATTAGGAACACCATTCTTTCAAATGATATTTCCCATCAATAAAATTGATAATAGTGGAAAGATTTATTTTTTCCTTTTACAACTTCACCTAATGTTAAATCTATTAATATATTACAAAAGGTTGTAAAAAATAAAATTAATTTTGTAAATTCTTTAAAAGAAGAAGTAAATTTTAAAAAAATAAACGAAAAAATTAATTCTAGAAAAGTTCAAGAGAAAATTCAAGAAATCTTGAAAAGAATTAATAATGAAATAAGTGCTGAAACACTAAATGCATTTTGGAGTAGAAAGAAACATGAGGTTAATCTTCCTTATATTAAAGATTTCGATGAAACCTCTGTTTCCACTAAAGCTAGACCAATTGCGATGGGAGCAAGACTATTAAAAATCTGTAAAGAAGAAATTGATAGTCTTTTACAAAAGAAATTAATTAGACCTAGTAGCAGTCTCTGGAGTTGTCCAGCATTTTATGTTGAGAATGCTTCAGAAATTGAAAGAGGAACTCCTAGGCTTGTTATAAATTACAAACCCCTCAATAAAGCTTTAGAATGGATAAAACATCTGTTACCTATTAAAAGAGAATTATTTAATCGAATGTTTAAAGGAAATATTTTTTCAACCTTCGATCTTAAATCAGGGTTTTATCAAATTCTTCTAAAAGAAGAAGATAGATATAAAACTGCCTTTACAATCCCTTTTGGACATTTTGAATGGAATGTTATGTCTTTTGGTTTAAAAAATGCTCCAATGGAATTTCAGAATATAATGAATGAAATTTATAATCCTTATATAAATTTTATAATTGTTTATATTGATGATGTTTTAATTTTCTCTGAAACATTAGAACAACATTTTAAACATCTCAATACTTTCATACAAGTTACCAAAAAGTCTTGCTATTAATGCAAAAAAGATAAAAAAAAATTCAAACTAGAATAAAATTTATAGGACATTATATTGAAAACAAAATTATTACTCCAATAGAAAGAGTTATCCTTTTTGCTGATAAATTTTCAGATAAAATTATTGAGTTAAATCAATTACAAAGATTTCTTGGAAGCCTAAATTATATAGGAGATTTTTATCAAGATCTTGCACAAGATTGTAAATTATTATTTCAAAGGTTAAAGAAAAATCTTTTACCATGGACTGATAAACATACTGAGGCAGTAAAGAAAATAAAACAAAGAGTTAAAGAGCTTCCATGTTTGTGAATTGCTGACCTTGAAACATTTAAAATAATTGAAACAGATGCATCTGAAATTGGCTACGGAGGAATTCTTCTGAGAATTCTAAAGAAGAATTAATTAGATTCACATCAAAAAATTGGAATGATGCCCAGAAGAATTATTCTACAGTAAAAAAATGAATTAAGTACTTGCTATTGTTATGTGTGTCACTAAATTTGAAAGTGACATATTAAATAAAAAATTCTTAATAAGAGTTGATTGTAAATTTGCTAAAGATATATTATTAAAAGATGTTAAAAACATCGCATCGAAACAAATTTTTGCTAGATGGCAATCAATTTTAGCATGTTTTGATTTTGAGATAGAACATATCGCAGGAAAATTAAATTCATTACCTGATTTTCTTACCCGTGAATTTTTACAGGGACAATCAATGGAATCAAGTTGTAAAACGACAAGCGGCTGGAAAAAGGCCTATGACAATCTTAAATCATAAGACTTATCAAAAACCAGCAGGTAATAGCACTGCCAAAAATACCAAAGAAAATCTAAAAGATTTGAAAGATTTTGATCTGATAAAATACAACTTATGACATCCAATACTACCAGGATGCAATTTTCCTTCAAAGGGGAATGAGAGATGAGATAAAATATCCTTATCTAATCTCTGGTTTTTAAAATTGTTGTACGATTGAAGATGACCTAAAAGGTCTTTCACCTCTGCAAATTGCAGGAATTTATTTAAACAATGATATCCAACCAGTTCATGGAAATAAAACTCGAGAATATTTTGAGAAAATTCTGGTTGACACAAGTTCTATTCTGGTTAATCATATTGGAAAAATAAATAATGAATTTTCATTTTCCAAATTAATAATTAAGAGAATTTTGTCCGCCTCAAATTGGGGTTTACCCCTTTTTCAGGCAAGAAAACTTGATAATTATCAAGGCTTTTCATACTATCATTATTATGATTATGTTAGAGCTTGGGAGAACATTTTCATCTATGAAAATAGTTCTAAAAAACATTCTTGGTGGATAAAATTCACCCTCGATGATGAAAAGCAAAAAATTCTAAATTGGTTTCTATCATTTTTCTTTTCATGGGGGTATCACCCAGTATATTCCCTAGAAATGTTAAAATTATTTGAAAAAAATTCCAAAAAGAAAATGATCATCTGAATAATATTTCAGCAGTTTTCCAATTTGCTAATTACTACCAAATCCCATGGATTATTAGGTGGGATTATTGTTTGCAAGAACAAAGTTTCAATAAAATTGAAACAAAATTTACTTCTACATTACTTATGAGAAGAATTCTTCTTAAATGGTGGCCCAAAGAAAATTTCTTTGAAGAAGGTAAAACCTATAGCAAAAGAGGGGTTCTTTCTATTAAACCTTCTGCTCTTATTATGAAAAATTTAAATTATCAAGCACCATCTCATGATGCTCTTTTAAAAGAATTATTCCAAAAGATGGATAAAAATACGATCAACACTATGTTTAAAGAAGTTTTTGGAAATTCTAATCCCGATCTTGAAGGATCATCTTCATATGTCCTAAAAATTAGTGAAGAAAAGGCTATGGTAGTGAAAACACAAACTACCGATGAATCTGCCAATATGGAGCTTGACAGTAACAGTGATGATTTTAATGAGGAAAATTATCAAGAGGCACAAGATCCCAATGAAGACATCGTCCCACTCAAAGGAATTATCTTCTAAATCAGAAGCCTCCAAAACCCTGACGAATGCAATGACGACCGTCTCCAATAAATCAAGCCAGTTGTCCCGACAATCTTCAATCAGTAAGAAATAAATTTTACTGTTTACTTTTTGACTTTTGATGAAAGTTTGTAATAGTTGATGGATGGTTTAATGTATATTATTTGTTTTTTTTTCTTCTTGTGCTTATTTAAGCGCTTTGCCCTTCATTTGTTGAAGGCACGCTTGAGTTTGCTCGCCCCTCTTGACCATAACTTTTCTCCCCCCTTTGTGTTTTATTTTGAAGTCAAGTTGAAGTTTTTTTTATGTAAGTTTTCTATCTCATGAAATTCCATGAGTTTAAATTCTCGCAATTCTATTTTTTATGCCCCTTATGATTATATAATCAATGATAAAGCATCATATTTTAAAAAACTAAAAAAAAAATTAAATATACCAAAGAGTATATTGTTCATATTGAAGAACAGATAAATAATCCAAAAATTCCAGAAACAACTAAATCATTAATCTATATCCCACATTTACAACAGGCTAAAATCAGCTTTAAGGCCTTTGAAAAACAAGGTTCTTATTTATCCGCTGCTTGAAGGGTTATTAACCTAATAAACAATTCAACTCTTCAATTTTAATTTAAAGATACCACGATATATATATATATGTATATTATGAATTTTATTTTCAATTTTGTAGGAAAATGACGAGACGTCATCTCCGCTCCCACTACTCAGTGTCTCTTGCAGAGATTTCATAAAGGTCTAGACGGGGAGTATCTTGATGCGAGATCTCGTATGATAGATGTAAATAATTATTTAATTCAAAAATTTATTTAATTATAACATGTTAATTTATTTATGTCATTTAAATGAGGAGTTTAATGCTCGAGTCGAGCAGTTAAGTCAGCATGTGCCGGGTACAGATGAGGTGCCTAAGGTGGACACCTCACACGTTTTCGTAGACGTGGCGAAGGTGAAAAAGAATGATAGAGTTTATGGCACAGGTTGCTTGGGACGCATGCTATCGAGATCAGCGTCAGCTGCACATCGACCTCCTTCATCTACTACGGGTGCATGCACAAGCTCAAACGTTGATCCATAGACCGTACAATGCCTACAGCAGCAGTACGAGGAGGAGAGGGTTGCACGACTGAGGATGGAGCAGCAGCTCAAGGCGCAGCAGGAGTCGATCCAGCAACTACCGAGGATGTTCGGATTTCCCACTCCTCCTCCTGACCCTAGTTTGCATTAGTTGATGATTTGTTACATACATTATTGAATTCAGTACTATTTAGTTCGTACTATTTATGGATTACTTTCAGTACTTTAGTTATATCGTATATTTGGAGTATCGTATGTTATGTGTATATATATATCGTAATCTTTGAATTTATCGTATGATTCTACCATTTCATTTTGTGATAATATATCGTTTATCAATGATAATGATTATGACGTTATCAACAATAATTGTGACAGGTCGGGATATGTATAAAATGAAACAATTCTCTTGTATTTTTTTTTCATTTTACGACAGAATAGCAACGAAACAACGACGGATTCAATAGCCATACTTTAACGATGGATTAATTGTTCAGGTTTAACGACGGAATTTGAATCCGTTTTTTTAAGCGAAGGAATTAGCGACGGAACATAAATCCGTCCTTAAACTTGTTTAGCAATTGTTCTTTTAAAGACAGATTAATTATGTCGTTGTTCCGTCGTTATTTGTGATTAACGACGGAATATTCCGTCGCTACTCCCGCATTTTTTGCTAGTGATGCAATACCAATTTATGTCATTTTGATTCACAATCAAACGTCTGATGCATTACGTTATATTTATTGTTGCATTGTATTTTGTAAAGAATTATAAATTGGATGGTACTGAAATATTTCATTCTAATCTAAATATCGATGCAATATACATGTATATATCAATGCAATTAACATGTATATGTGGTGCAACAAAACCTTATTAAACAAAATAACATTGCATTTGACAATGCAATCTCAGTTTTAACCTTGCGCAACAACAGAATCACGACATCATGGTCGCTTCAACAAGTCCTGCTGCCTCCGCTGGTGCAACCAGCTCAGGCCCGCTGTCGAGCACCGCCCCTCCTCCGCCGCCGAGGACGACGCCATTCTCGCTACCCACCTCCTTCCGCCGATGACGACGCCCCTTCTCCACCACTACAACAACCATTGGGCAACCATTGTTGACCTCCTCCCCGGCCGAACCGACAACGCTGTCAAGAACCACTGTAATTCCACCCTCAAGCGACGCCGCCACCACCAACAGCGGCGCCGAGTCGACGATAATTTGTTCTCATCCTCCTTGCCGGAGTAAAATTGTCGTGGCGAGAATATAAATTTGTCCTCCTCATCGGGAGTTATGGAATAATATATATTAAAATCCCTAAACTATAGTCTAATTAGTTGTACGCTAGTTCTCTCTCTTAATTAAAAGTACTTGTTTACCCTTTTGATCTTAATTATAGAATATTTTAATACCATAAAAATCGAAAATTGTGATTAATTTGTTGTTAGATTATTTAAATAAAGGAATGTGATCACTTCTTATTTTATACAGTCATTTTGTATATCAACTGTATCCAATATATATATATATATATATTAATCAATATATTAATAGGTTCTAATAGTCCCCAATTGAGAATCTATTAAGTAATTTAATATTAAGATCAAACAATTACCTTGAAACTTAACAAAAATAATGCAAAACACGAAACATATGGCGCCCCTTATTTTAGCAGAAAATTTTGATATGTTGGCACGAAAATAATAGCAGAAAATTATTAAAGTAGAAGAAAAACTATCTTCGTATGGAAAAATATAGATGAAATTTTATTAAAATAATATTAAGTATGTTATCTAACCCGAATAATCCTAATATATATTAATAGATCTACATAAACTTTTAATAACTCTAAAATTAATAGGATTGATATAATACCAAATAGGTTACGATATATAGGATAAGAAATATCTAAATCAATTTAAACTAGGTATTAAATGAAATTATAAATAAAATAATATAAACTAATCATAAATAATCAAATAAGTTGGATAAATTTATCAAGACAACATAAGGTAATAGAAATTTTGATGAAATAAAATGATGTATAATGTGTATTTCTCGTGGAAAAAGAAAGAAAGAGAACAATCATATAACAAAAAAAAAAATAGGAGAGAAAAGGATGGTGTCAGCTGAATAATAAAAGTAAAGGTTTGAGCATGCATAGAACTTTGGATTTAATCTTAATACTACTATTCCATTTTCCAAACGTCATAATTTTGTACGTACTATGTTTGCAAAAAGTTTTAAATGGTATACAATAATATTATAGTTGTAGCTCTAGCAGTTTAATATATAATTAAGATTACGTCGTCATTGCAAATAGATTAAGGGGATAGGCTAACTGTTTCGGATTATGATATTAATAAACGGTTAAATTTTTGCCAAGTGGATTGTTATATTAATATGTAATTTTAGCTATATATTGTTGATTATATATATTAAATTAACTCTGCCAAGCTCATTATGCTATTCTATATATCTCTCCTTTTTTTAATAAATAAATCAAAGGGAAATGGGGAACCAATACAGACGAAACATACGATTTTAAATCGCTTGCATCTCATTTAGGCTTGTCAATGAGTGGATTTTACCCGTACCGGAACCGAAACCAGTCAAAACCCGCTCATTTTAAAGTTATGGTTCCGGTTCCGGTTCCGGTTCTAAACCCGTACAAACCCGCTCATGGTCGGTCCAGACCCGACCCGACCCGTAAGGTACGGTTCCGGTTCTAACCCGGCCCGACCCGACCAATTAAATTATTATTTTTTTAATTTTTTTAGTTTTTTTCCTGACCTCTTCGAACCCGATCATTTTCGGTCCGAACCCGACCCGACTCTGAGAAAGAAGGTGGTTTGTGGAGATCATCTTTTTGTTCGGACCTAGATGGATTATGAGAAGAGGAAGATTTCCCTCTGAGGAGAGGAAGCTCCTGCACCGGTGGCTTCCTCCTCCTCTCCCTCTCCTTCTTCCTCTCACTCACAACTCTCTTCTCTTCCTCTCTCAATTTCTTGAAACTCGATCTATTCTCCTCCCCCTCCTGCAAATTCCTCCAGTACAGCACATCCAGTCCATTCTCATCAACGATCAGTCCCTTCACGTTGCCGGCGTATCTCTTAAAGCTGCTCCGCGCTTCCACCGCATGACTCCTCGCATTGGTATCACCCACCAAAGCAGAACCAGAACCACTTTCCTCCCTCTTCCGCCGCGAATTATACCTCGTCAGGAGAAAAAAGAGTATCGCTGATAACACCACCGTGCTCGCCGCCGTCACCCCTATGGCTCTTCCCACCGCCGCCGCCGACGACTTGCGAGTCGGAGGAGCTGCGGTGGTCGGTGGAGGGAGGAGGACGAATAAATCAGCTGGCGGCGGTGGCGGAATAATAGATGGAAGTGGAGGCGGTGGAGAGAATGGATAGAAAGTTTCGATATTTTGTTGAGAGAAAGATTTTGGTGAAGTCGCCGATAGACAGAACAGGGAGGGAGGGAGGGAGATTGAAGAATAGGACATAGGTTATTAGACCCATGGGTGACCCGGATCCGAAAATACCCATGGGTATTCTCCCGACCCGTAACCGTTAATAATTTAAGTAACGGTCCGGGTCCGGGTCCAGAACCGATAGTTAATGGTCCGGTTCCGGTTCCAGAACCGTAACTATTTTAACGGTCCTGGTCCGGGTAAAACCCACCCATTGACACCCCTAATCTCATTGATTCAGGAGTGAATTCAGGGGATTTTGCTTAACTCGTCTTATCACAAAATTGAAATCTTTTATTATTGAAGTAATAAAGTAATATAGAGTAAGGCACATGAATTGGTTTGGTGGTTCGTAGATGAAAACTCTTACTAAATGTATGTATTCTTATAATAATCGATCTTTAAGGTTATATGTATTATAATTCTGATCACTTCTAGTTTTGACACTAAGTCTAAAACTAAATATCTATCTTTGGTTAAAAAGATTTCCTAACTCTTAAAGAAAGTTATTAAGTGTTTACAGATATTACAAAGTATTCTATTATTATCATAATTGAGAGTTTGAACTTTTGAGAGCGTTTGAATGCTTGAAAACTTTGATCGCACAAGTAATCGGTAATTTTGAAATGTTGAAATATTAACCTATTAATAAGACTCGGGTGAATAGCATGTGTCGAGAAAATTGAGTCGTTTCCTTTGAATTTTATTCTCGTTGCAACTTTATTACTTGTTTTCATTTTTTGTGACTGCAACCAGGATATCAACCGGGCATAACGAGTACGGATAATAGTTATTCATATTCATATCTGTGATTTAATGGATACTAAATTCTACTCACGAAGGTATTCGTGTATATCAAATTCACTCAAACCTATCACCCGTGGATATCCGCCACCCGACACCTACCCGCCACCTATCGGGCACCCACAACCCAACACCCATTGGGTACTCATTAGCCCACCATTCGTGAGTATACATCACCCGCAAAACATATAATTTTAATATCTAAGATATGTTAGATATAATTTTAGGTAAGAATCATATATGTTTTTTTATATAAAAGAAAAGAATAATATAGTTAATATTAGTTGTGTATGCAGGTTTTTCACACATATTTCACGGGTATTTCATGGATATTTCGCGGTTAAATTTTTGCAGGTATATGGGTTCCGCGGGTATGAATTATAACTATGCAAATTCATACCCACGAATTGAATGAATACTAAAATCTACACACGAACCTACCCGTGAATATCAAATGCATTTCAAACTCACATCTATTAGGGTCGAAAATTTTCGAGTATCAGGTATCTACGGGAAAATTGTCATCTCTTCTTGCAACCTAATCATTGATGTCTACTCTAAAATCTTTGTCAAAACTGGTAAGATGTTTCTGTGCTAAAATTTGACATTGACGAATGCAGTTAGGGCTGCAAACAAGCCGAGCTGAGCCGAGTAGTGGTCTGCTCAGGTTCGACTCGTTTAATATTTTACATGTTCGGGCTCGGGTTCGAGTTCGAGTCGAACTTTAAATTCGTGCTCAAGCTCGGCTCGAGATAAAATATTTGAACTCGAATTCAGCTCGAGTTCGGCTCGTGTCCAGTTCGGACTTGAGCTCGAATTTGGCTCTTGAAAAGCTCTAGTTCGAGCTCATTCCAAAATACATGATTTAAACATATATTCTACAATTTCTTACACAAATGCTAAATCTCGTTTACGGGCTCGATTAGATGTTCGATTAAGAGTTCGTCAACCTGTTCGCGAACAAACTCGATTAATATACGAGCCGAACATGTTTGCAAGCAAAACAAGTCGAATATCATACTGCTCGAGTTCGGCTCGTTAATTTAGTCGAGCTCAATTTCGGGCTTGAGTTCGCCTCGTTTATTAACGAGTTCGAGCTCGAACGAGCTTTTACCGAATCGAGCACCGAATAAGTCCCAAGTATCTCGGCTCGTTTGCAGCCCTAAATGCAGTATTTTAGAGTTGAACTCCTTTTGGACTTCAGATCTTAGGAATGAAGTCTTAACATTGTTCTGACATTTATGGAAATTTTCGGTGCAATTTTAAGTATAGACTTCAGAGTTTGTCATTTAGTGCGGCTCCATATTGAAATCATTTAGTGTAACTCGATATTTCTTTCAAGTCATGAAGTTCTTCAATCTTCTTGATAACGTGTAAAACTGAATTTCATAATATATGAGTTCATATAAAACAAGACTATGACTAAATCTAAAAATTTTAACTTATCATATTTCAGAGTAAATTTTGGAATCTAAATCAAAATTCGTATAAATATTTCTTAACTTTATTATTTCTATTTTTCAATTAGAATTTATTAGTTTTGATATAATTAATATTTATTTAATATAAAATAATAATAATAATACATTTTAATGACTTGTTCTTTTATATAGCATGATGTCATATTTCCATATGAATGGTGGACATATTAACAAATGTTGACGGTGGGTGGTGGGGTAGAACGATTAAGTTGAAACACAATCTATGGTGAGTGAAACATTTCAAACTTTTTACCATAAGTGATGCTGCACTTATTTTATTACTAGTATATAAAAAGTAAATAATGATAAGAAACACTGCTCTTGTCATGCACCGATCAAAGAATTCCCTGTTTGTTAGGAGTTGTGAGCAATATATATGTACTACATTTCAGACTTTCATCTTTATTTATTTGACCTTATTCAAACATGGAATTATACAGATCATAAAGGTAGTGAGAAATGGAACTGTACTAGCTAGATGATATCTCAAAATTTGAGATGTTTTTCATTAGGTTTAAGTAATTAATGTAAAGTTACATATTGGAGGCGGAAGATTTAATGAAATATATATGCAACGAAAATACTTATCCGGCAATGGATGCGGTTAATACGACAATGTGATATGTTTAATAAATAAATATTAAATTTTATTAATTTTTTAAATTAATTCTTATTCTTCGATCAGAGTTTATTGATTATAATATAATTTAAAATTATTTAATATAAAATAAAAATAATTAATAACTCATATACTAATATAACATTATGATATCAGACGTCGACATGTTAGCGATCATTCAAATGACTGGCGTGAAGTTCATTTAAGTTATCTCGAAAAAAAGTGAGCCTAAACAAGCGATTAAGCTCAACAATTTTTATTAGCAAGTAGCAACAATGCAGCAGCAGAAAAATATCCCTTGACTCACTTATTTATTTTCTTACAATTTCTTATATAAAATTCGCAGAAACGGTTTTCTTTGTTGAATTTGATGACACAAATTAGATTTACCCTAAAAATGTGAATAATTCTATTTAAAAATACTATAATTCTACACGATATTGTATGAGAGTAAGTAATAAAGTAAGAAATATTACTAATTTAATAAAGATGGAACCCTGTATTGCAAGTACTTGACACCAACAATTTAAAATATATGTGAATTCTTTTGTAAGTGAGATTGGCGTATTGCAATATGCCAGTAATTATTTTGGGCATCAAACGCATGTAAAAGTTCCAATGTTCCATCTCCATGGGCACTGCAGATTGCACCCAATAATATCTTACCAAAATCTTAAAAATTATGTGTGGATGTTTTTCTGTAGCTAAGGTCTTGTTTGATATCTTCAAAATGTTCCATGGACTATTAGATCTACACATTAAAAAAAATTCTCCTACCAAAATCAGAAGTCATATTGAAAATTTGCTATGGTACAAAATAACTAGAATAAATGAGTTGTGTAAATTTTTTAACATGAATTGATTACATACACATACTGTGGAGGTTATTGTTGTAAAACAGTAGCTCTTATTATTTTGGTTGGTTCCCAAGTCCCAACTTGGTGTAAATAAATACTATCTACCTTAATAATTAATGGGGAAATAGTTTGATTTAGCCAAATTAATATAGCAAACACAAATTTTAACCATCTCTAATTTTATAATGAAATAGTAACCATTCTGTATTTATTTTTCCTTTATTGCCCTTTCATTAATTAATTAAAAAACTATTCTTCCATAATTATTGTTTCTCCTTTAATTATTTTTCATCGGTGTATTGTATTAATAAATTATTATTATTATAGATTCATGCCTAGAGTTCATATGGTAGGGTATAGTATTTAATTATAAACCAAATTTTATTTTTAAATTCTGTAGTATTTTGAAGGAATTAATTAGATGGAGGGTATTATAGACATAGAAGGCTAAATTTATGGTTTTTTTATACGTGTGGCTATTATTTGGGTTTACTATAACAAAATGGTTATTATAGAAGTTACCCCTTAATTAATTATACTTCATTTGACATGCATCCCATTCAAAATTTATAGAGTGTTGTTGGGTTACCTAATATTAAATTAGCTCGTAAGTATTTGATATTGATTTGGTGCAATATTAGTAGATTCTACTATTTTTATCATAGGTCAACACAAATAAGTTATGATTAATTATATATGAGACAGTCTCGAGACTAAATTACAGTATGTATCCGTCCATCCAACTAACTCACAATAACAATTAATATGATACCAAACCAAGACCCAAATAGCTCTAAACTTGCAGTGATCAATAATCTAAACTCTTAGCATGCATTCATCAGCATATGTATGCAAACTGATTAGCAAGTCCAAAGAAGAGAATTAAAAGATGAGGCTGCGCTAAAAAATTACAAGAGCGACATACATATATAATATATGGAGTACTAATATATTAACTCATATCATATGTATAATGTATGTGTGCTTATACATGAGTCATCACTTTCAATTAACAGGCAACGGCTCTGACAAAAAACTTCTTATTAACAAAAATACACACACACTACACGCACTTCCACTCCATCTCTCTCTATCTCTCTGCACCAACGCAACAAATAATAACTAACCCGAACCAAACCTTTCATCCACACAAATCCACCTCTTCTCTTCTTCTTACTCCTCCTTATGAGAAGATTATCGGCGTTCCAAATGCGTCATGATTTTCCTTGCAAAGACCTGCACCAGAAGGCTCTCCCCCTCTGCATCTCCTTCCCAAAGATACCCCTACGCAGGTGGGAACCAATGGCCTCCGCCCCTCCCGCCGCCTCGCGCCACCGCAGCCGAAAAATTGTTGTCGTAATGGGGCCCACGGGCTGCGGCAAGACCAAGCTCTCCCTCGACCTTGCCTCTACCTTCTTCCCTTCATCGGAAATCATCAACTCCGACAAAATCCAAGTCTACCGCGGCCTCAATATTACCACAAACAAAATCCCCATCACCGATCGCAGAAACGTCCCCCACCACCTCCTCGGAGAGTTCGAATCATCCGAGTCTCACCCCGTATTTACTCCCTCGGACTTCCGCTCTTCCGCATCGCTCCTCATCTCACAAATTCACTCCCGCCGCAACACCCCCTTCATCGTCGGCGGATCGAACTCGTTCATCTACGCGTTGCTGGGGGATAGATTCGACCCCGACTTCGACGTGTTCGGCGAGTCGGACTCGGACATATGCAGAGAGCTGAGATACAGCTGTTGTTTCATCTGGGTCGACGTCTCGCCTCCGGTACTGAACGAGTATCTAGTCAAACGAGTCGAAGACATGCTAGACTCGGGGATGTTCGAGGAGCTAGCGGAGTATTTCAGCGGTGTCGAGTCAGACTCACCGAGTCAATACGGGTTGAAGAAGGCTATCGGCATCCCCGAGTTTCAAAAATACTTCGAGAGGATTCGCTTTCAAGGAAAAGCGCGCCGTGATTGGACGGTCCACGATGACGTGGCTGAAAGGCAAGCCTACAAGGAGGCAGTGTGGGCCATCAAGGACAACACGTGCCAACTGGCGAAGAGGCAGATGGAGAAGATCCTACGGCTGAGGGACTCCGCCTGCTGGGACTTGAAGAGGGTTGACGCGACGGCGGCGCTACGAGCGGTGATGGTCGGCGCTGACCGGCGGAGGAAGGCGGAGCTCTGGGAAAGGGAGGTGGTGATACCGAGCGTCAAGATTGTGAACCGCTTCTTAATGGAGTAGGTCACCCGAGTTCTTTCCATACATCAATTTCTACCCCACTCTCTTTTTCTTTTCTTTTATTTTCTGGATTTTAGAGTGTAATTATCTCGAATTCCTTTTTTTTTTTTTAATATGTAAGTTTCTATGTTTTTCTTTTGAAGAATTTAAAATTTATATTTTTTTGGGAGCGGCTGCGGCGGCGATTGATACTGGCGGTTGTGGTGGAGCGGCGAGTCGGCGACTGCCAATTTTGGGATTCTTCTTTCTTTCATCAATGCTACTACAAGCCTACAAGAATGGAAGCATTTTCCCCCTTGTGTTCATAATTCATATATGAAAATAAATATTGTTTTCGAGATTTAATTAATACAATAATTTTGGGACTGTATCGAACTATAAAGAAAGGCTTCATATATGAAAATAAATATTGTTTTAATTAATATTTTTTAATGTAACAAATTTGTTATAATATAATAAAATATTTACAATAATTATAAATGTTATAAATTATATATTTTAATTTTGAATTTATGAATTCTATATATCGATTAAAAGGGATATTAAATATTAAAATATAATTTATATTAAATATTTAGTAATGATTATAAAATTAAACTAAAACATATTACTCCGTCATAGTTTCCCTTCACGTTTTTTTTTTTGAGATGTCCTCCTAAAAGTAACCACTTTCCCAAAAAAAAATACCTTTAAAATACGTTTTTCCTACTTTTTTAAGACACAACACTTTACTATTTTAATTTTCGTGCCGAATTTTTTGTAGTCGCATTTAGAGGGATAGAAGGAGTACTAATTTAGATATACTTTGATCAAAATTGTAAAAACTTTATGTTGAAAATATGTATAAATTGTAGGATGGAGAGAGTATAAAATTGAAATTAAAAAATAAATTAAAATTTTTGATTATGTAATATGGAGCGTGGATATAGAAGCAGACACTAATTTTATTTGAGCAACTAGCAAAGATACATGATTTTTTTTTTCACTAATGATTTCCTCATCAATTGATAATTCGATCATACTTAGTTAATAAATTGAGCAAAATATAATTTTGTTACTATACTTAAATCGAAGTTTGATCACGTAGCATTATAAAATGCGGATTTGATTTTTTTTTTCTCCTATTTACAACACAACACTAAAGTATAGGTATATCACAAGCTCTAGAGATACTAAATGATTTTTAAGAAAAATAATTATGTGATGTCCTTGATAAGATGATTAACTTAATAGAGTTGCGGTAATCAAAGTACATAAACTCAAAGGATAATGACGTGAAGTTATTTTTGTAATGGATAAGATTTGTTAGTTAAAAACTAGTCAAATGTTTATAGCCGGCCCTAACATGTTGTAATGCTAATTTAAATCTCTCAAAGGATGTAGCCATATCTTATCTATAATGATAACCTCTTGATATTTTTAACAATACGCAGGTATAGGGCTACACAAAATTGGCCCAATCAAGATTAAGGTATACATGAGACTAGTTTGTGCACTCGTACTCTGCACGGAAATGCTTTATTTATCACTAATTTATGTAAATAGATATTTAAAGGAATACAAAATGTTGTAATTGAATTGTAATATGATCCGAATCGGTGGTTCTAAAATTGTAACCGTAATCAACGATTCAATTTCTAACCGTTATTGTGTAGAAGACGCTTCAATTACAATTTTAAAATTTTACAACTATTCTACACGCTTCGATTCCAAAACGTGAACCATCATAACAACGACTTGATTCTGATTTTGAGTTTTCAGAACAGTTAGGTTCCAAATTTTAGTCATGAAAACTACTACTTGTGTAATTTTACAAATTTGAATTGCCTTAAATAATAATGATTAATTTGATATAGTAGTCGTTTTTATGAGTATATTATGATTTTCAATAGTTTGAATTTTTTTGATTAATATTGATCTACTTATAATTGATCTCACATATATACATAAATACGTGAATGTATGTAAATACAGTTAACTTTTTATAATCATAAGATACAATATAAAAATATAATTAAATAAATATTTAAATATGTGTGTGTATTTAAAATAATTCATAATACATATGTTTGAAGTCATTATTATTTGTAGTTAAATTTTGTTATAAAATTCTAATTTTTATTATCTAGTAAAAATTATTTGACCTACTTTTATTTATGAAATGAACCATTAATTTGACGTTAACTATATAATTGTCATGAAAATTGATAATATATTTTATATATTTTTTTGGTATATCATATATTGTCACGCCCCGACCCTCCGCCCTTCCCGACAGAGTCCGGGTGCGCGACTAATTGATAAAAATTAAATGAAGGATAGAATGGAACATTAAAAACTTTGACAGATAGAACACTGAGAGCTTTAATTTACATAATCGGCACCTACGCCAGAACATACAATTGAAACTTCTCGCAGCGGAATAAGGATCGACTGAAGTCTACGTGTATAAAGACACGTAGACACCCAAGACTTAATTTAAGACCGACAAGCCGCCGTAGCATCTCCCATCATCACGTCTCAACCTGCACATTTATAAATACATGCAGGGCTGAGTACAAAAGTACTCAGTAGGCACATTGCCCGAAATCACATTCATACATATATAATTGTCAATGCCGTAAGAGTGACACGTAGGGATTTTGTCTTTAAAAGCACCTACGTTCACTAAATCCTTTCTATGAAACCTGCATTTTGACTGATCAGTCTTTTCTTTAGTATTTCGCCATATCTGTTCTCATATTTATGGTACCGAGAAGGTGGCCACCTTCTACGGACACCGGACCGGCCAACCCGCTAAGATGACTCACGATCCTTAACCGGCCAACCCGCTAAGATGACTCACGATTAACTACTTGTGTACACGACTCGAGTGGGTTTTGCCTGCCCACTGGAATCCGAATTCGATCTTATCATTGGAACCTTTAGAACCTTTAGAACCAGATAGGCCTCATACAAAACATAAATCATTTCCGGCAAGACAATACTTTGAAACATACTTTCTCACTTTGGAATCCTTTCGAAAACAACATAAATAGTATACAGCACACATAATTTTATTTGTAATAGAAAGCCTACTTGGATAACTTCGGTTTGCACTGACTTTGATCTCGCAACACGAAACAGGTCTCTCGTAAGAACCTTTAGAAAAATTCGTATAAATTAAAATGCCCTTCGTGCATTTGAAACTTTTATTTGTAAGAATATATTATTCTTAGTTCTTGTTTCGACTCGTTAATGAAATATTGATACTTCCGATCAATATTATTTATAAGTGTTGAATCATCGATTCAATTACTCCGGTATTTGCTTTTAAGGGCAATAAGTGTATTAACACTTAATGATATAATTAATTCTCAATAATTAATTATTCATATAATACTGTAATTTCTAGTTATTTAACTCTTTAAATAACTTCAACTATTAATTCCTTTAAATGAATCCTCAATATAATCAGAGATATTCATTCTCTTAATTTAGATCTCAATTACTAAATAAATTGGATCTTCTTTATTTAATACTTAGGCTTTAATTATCTAAATTAATAGCGCTAAATATTAACACTTAATATATAGTACTATCCCATCTTCCATTATTAACATTTACTAATTTATTGAACTCCATCTTAATTAAAATTGACAAGCTTAATTTAATTAAGTCTTATCTTAACACAATCTTTAAACTAGCTCATTAAATTAATTTAGTGAACTTACTAATTAATTTAATTAGTTTAATTATTAATTAACTTAAGATTAATAACTAGGCCCATTAGACTAATTATTTTCGGCCCACTTTTCATTACATTTTTCGGCCCAAGCCTCGGCCCAACTTCCTAATTAATTTAGCCCATTCACAATATTCACTCAACCCATCATTTTCATTTAACAAAAGTCCAGTCTAATTAATTTCATAGGCCCAATTAATTAATTGCATTTCAGCCTAGAAATTAAATAATTCGGCCTATAAGATTTATAAGTTTCGGCCCAGTAACTTAGTTCTCGGCCCATATTAACGGATTGAATTGAAAGTGTGTAGTCTTGCTCTAACTCACTCCATCGCCTACTTCACTGTCTTCTTCTCTCAAATTACTGACCCAACCCATCTTCTACATCACTGCTCTATCTCTTTCTCTCTCATAATTTCATAGAAATCACTCCTCTCCATCTCTATCTCACTCGTCTCTCTCTAACAGGAAACAAACACAACACATTATTCTCTATTCATTCCTCTTCTCTCACACTCAGTCTCTAGGTTCCCCCGGCTAAGATATCTCGGCTCTTGATTGGGCGGCGGAATGCTCACCGAAGAGAAACAGTCGCCGGCAATCATCTTCTTATGGTAAAACCCTCCATTTCACTCTATATCTATTTCTAGATTTCTATGTAATTTGCTTTCTGAAATTTCACAAAATCTCTCTCGATTTCTGATTTATTTTTGGTTTGAAACAATTTCCTAATCCTTCCAATCACTCTATTTCTACCTCAGATCTTCCTAGATCTCTCAGTTCTTGGCTCTCGGCTCTCAATTTAAAATGCAGCAGCGGCTGCAGGTAAGCCCTTGTCGCCGTCGACCCCTCATAGGTAACACTCTAATATTTGTACATTTTCTAGATTTCCAAGTTCTATTTTATTTAGCTTCTGAAATTGCACAGATCCCTCTATTTCATATTCTTCTTATCCTCTTTGGTCTATTAGAAATTCTTTTACCTTGGAATTATTTTCCTTTACTGAAAATTTTCCTAATGTTTCGATTCATAAATTTCTCTACTTGCATGTGAACTTATTCTGTGAGATATTGGTTTGCCTTTCTGGTGGAAAAAAACAAAAACTCAGCCTTAAAGCGGAGTTGGTTCGGGGTGATACGGGGTCTGTTCGAAGTAATTCGAAGCTGTTTCGAAACAGCTCGGAGCTCACGGCTGTTAGTAGGAGATGGTTCAAGGCTGTTCCACTCCCTTTAATTCACAGCAGCTAAGTTCCTCCTCTTTCCTTTTCTTTTTCTTTTCTTATTGTTCACTAATTTGGACATAGTTAAATCTAGGATTTCTGTGATCTGCAGTGTCTTGCTTAATTTCTATTGCTATTGTTCATCTGTATTATGCTTCATGTTTTCTGTCAGTGCTAATTCTGAATTTTGAATGATATTGGAAGTCAGTAATCTGTAAAGCTATGCTAGAATTTTACACATGTGATTAGAGCTATTTCGAAATTAGAGGTTGGCTTCACTGAATTCTGAGCATGCTTATTCTGCTTTCTATGTTTTAAAGATTCTGGCTTATGGTTTGTTGTTCAAAATTATGAACATAGATGTTAAGTTTATACTCTGACCATTAACTGTCTTTTTAAGGCATATATATATGTACTGGATTTGAAACTACATGATTTTCTTAGGTTCTGGAATCTGGAACTAGGTCTATGTTCTTAATCTGCAAACGAACTTGTTGTTCTAAGTCCTGCAAATTTGAATTAACTTTGGTATGTTTCTGCTGATTATTTATTTTAGGAGCTTAAGCATGTTGATTCATTTGCTAATATATATAAAAGAAGGTTTAGGGTTGAGACTACCTTAATCTTTAATTCCTTCACTTTGATGTTGTGGTTGAATGTTACTGCTTCTGCTGCCTCTCTTTTATGGGACTGATATGTGAAATGGTTGGGTGATAAACGGTTCTAAGGACAGTCCTCTACTTCCTTTATATAGATATTGATGCAATGTGTATTCTCTTGCTTAAGTCTTAAGGCTTAGATAGCTATATTAATAGCTCTTGTTGCTATTGTTTTGTAGGGTATGGGAGAGCATGTATGGAGGACTTTCTCCCTCTCACTCAACCTAAGACTTGCAGCCTCCCTGCACCATTTCCTCCTTGCAGCAGCAGCATGGCTGCTAGTTACTCCTGCAGCAGCTATGCTGCTTTGTTCCTTCTATATGGTTATGATAATTACTTTCTTACACTTATAGCAACATTTCCTTCTTTCCTTTAATTACTGCCGTGCAGTTTGGTGTAATAGCTTAGATTTTTAGTTGTTTTATATAATACATGTACTGACATTCCATATATATATCTAGTTGTTCTATGGAGGTGTTCCAATCTATTAGCTTTCCTTCTTGACTTTACTAATTATGCACATGTGTACTTGAGTGTTTTATTTTTCCTTCCTTCCAATCTTAAATAATGTTGCAGGTTTCTACTAAATGTTTATGCGTGTGGTTTCATTTTCTATTTTAATACATCCTACAGCATATACATAAATATCTATACTTGTGAATTATATCATTCATATGAAGTTTTGAACAACATAACATATATATACATACTTTAGGCGTGAAATGCTATTCATATATATATATATATATAGACCACCCTTTTTATTTTTAAACCTTATCTATAAAATGTATGCACTATCATTTGGATAACTCTTCTAATTTAATAACATAGAGCTATACTTGTATATCCCAAAATATAACTTATACTTAATTATTTCCAAAGTAAATACCTATTCTTAGTAATAACATTTCTTAATATATAATCAAGAAATTTTTATTTACTATTTACTTTAAACCAAAATTCCTTTTAACTAGATTAAATTCCCATTAATTAACTAAAATTTTCAATATGTAAATAATATTCGCGTTCGAATATCACTTATTTCGGAACTTAAAAAGACGGGGTATTACATATATCTATTAATAATTATATATTATTTCATTTTAATAACATACATATATATATATATTAATTTTATATAATATATGAATTACTAAAATAAACTAATATTTTTCATAATTAATATTTATATAAAAATAGATAATAACAAATATTTAATAGTAATAGTACAAAAGGAAAAAAAGTTAAAAATAAAAATACAAATATGTTGTACTTAATCCATTAAAGAACATTATATAAAAAGTATATTTATGAAAATATGTATGTATATAATTAGTTTTAATTCATTAACTCATCATAATTTTTGCATATAAAATGTGCATTTTATATATTATATATCAAATTAATATTATTGTCGACATCTTTAATTTAACATGCATATTTTAAATATTTTTAGAAATAAAATAAAATAATTTGAGGAGAACAAATATTATATGAAAGAGAAAATAAAAGTAGTTATTTGTTTAAATTTTAAAAATTATTTAATTTAATATTTATATTATTTTTGTCATTAAAATTAAAGTTATCTACAAAATTGCGATGAAAATTGAATTGAAATTAAATGCTTCGTGTATTATATAAATGTTTCATCATTACTTTATAAGGTTATTTATTTAATTTAATTTGAAAATATATGTATGTATTTATAAATAACATCTAGTAATTTACGATTTTTAGAAATTTCATTTTTATTTCTTTTTGCAAATCAAATTTAATTATATATTAATATATAATATTTGATTTTTTATTGCAAATGAAATAAAAAGTAATTACAAAAATGTCGCTGAAAGACATTACATTTTGTAAAATTTTGATTTTTCTAAATCATGATTGTCACTCAAATTAAATCTAAAGGGTCGAATACTAATGAAACTTACTGGGCCGAGAATTTAATTATAACAGGCCTAAGGTAATATAATACAAGGGTCAATGTGATTAAATCAAGAATGGGCTAACTTAATTTATCAAGTGAGCTAATTAATAATTCTATTAGATCAAGAACTTATTTATTTGGACTAAGTCCAAGTATAAGATTATTAATTGATTTAGAGAATTAATTTATTAATTAGAGAGTTTCATCTTGATAATTGATTTAAATTATAAGTCATACTTAAGATGTATTAATTAAGGTTATTCCAACCTATAAGAATTTACATAAATAGTTTGACTATAGAATCAAAATATTCAATTAGAAATATTTTTATTTACGATTCGTAGTTGATTTACATAAATAATTTACGAATCGTAGTTGATTTGAGAAATCAACAACAACACATCTAGACAATAATTTCGATACTCGAATAATAGTCGAGTTATAGACCCGAGAATAATTCTCGAAATGAAAAAGAATAATATTTCCTAACACTTAGAGAATATTAGATGTACTCGAAAATTGTATCTCACTTGAGATTTATTTAAAGGTTTCGACGAGAGGTCGGATCCGCAATTCGAGAACGAAGTCATCATCGGTCGAGGCTATTCAAGTAGGCTTTCTTACTCTATAAAATATGTGTGCATGACTTTAGAATGAAATTAGTTGTTTTCAAACTATTGTCTTGCCATAAATGTTTCGATTTACGTATAATGCCTATAAGTTTAATTATAATCGAATTCGGGTCCCATTAGATTAGATATCTTACTCGAACTAGTGTACACAACGGACCGTTAGTTATCTTAGCGGGTTGGCCGGTCCAGTGTCCGTGTGAGGTGGCCACCTCCCCGGCACATAGAACTTCAGATATGGTTGATTACAAAAGAACTTAGACTACAGTCGAACATAGGATTTTCACGAGAAATGATTTTGGTGAACATAGGTGCTTTAGAGACGAAAACCATATGTTTCACTTACTATAACTTGACACTTATAATTGTATGAGTGTGATTTCAGCACGTGTCTACTGAGTACTTTTGTACTTCGCCCTACATGTATTTCTAAATGTGCAGGTTAAGAAAAGATGAAGGAGGGGGGGCTACGTCAGGCTTTTGTCGGTCTCTTAGCAGTTGACTCTTGGGGATTCTACGTGTCCTCATACATGTAGAACTTTCATCGATCCGAATAATTTTCCGCTGCTAGCTAGTTAAGATTTCTATGTAATAGACTCAAGACTTCAGTCTTCTTAAATATTCGTGGCTAAGTAATGAGCTTATGACTCTAGTCATTCATATGTCGATTACGTAAGATAAATTATTAAACTAAAGTTTTGTGAACGTGGTTCAATTCATCTTGATTCTACTTCCTCATTCTATTCCCTTTTCTTCAATCTCTCCCTTAGTCACGGTTTTTCAGGTTCTGCTATCCTTAGTAGAATGCGGTCGTGACATTGCCGGAGGTGGTTAACTACGAATTTTATTAATAAAAATTGTTTTCAAATATGATATTCGTATTTTTGCCATCTATACATATTTAATATTGATATTGTATTTTATCTATATTTTTACTTTTTATTGTTAATAAAGTTCACTATAATGATACAAATAATAAAAAATTAAGCATCGTTTGTTATCTCATTTAAGAATAATATTCTATATAAGATTACGTAATATAACTACATCTGTTTGATATTAAATATAGTACAAGTTATAATATACCATTAATAAAAATATGTTTATTTTGTTATAATATATCATGCATAAATGACCAAATTAATTATGATTCTTATATCTAAATCTAGTTAGTTATATAAAAACACAATAATGTAGTTAGTTAAAATCTTTGTAATTGATTACATGATATTCGTGGTTTTTCTCAAAAATCACGTTATTAAAAATTAACATTTAGTATATTTTTGTATATGTTAGATGTTGTTTAAGTTGTTCATTCTAAATAAGTTTTGGTATACCGTAAAAGAAAGTTATACCGAAATAAGGTAAGATATACCGAAAATAAATAAATTTTGGTATACCGTAAAAGAAAGTTATACCAAAGTAAGGTAAGATATACCGAAAATAAGGTAATGTATAGGTATGTAAAAATGTCATACCGAATGTAAGGTATACCGAACTAAAAAGAGAATGGAGTTCCCAAAGAACAGACAATTCAAGCAAGAAAAACAAAAAGATCACCTACAAAATAGTGGTCCACTGGCACTAATGGCGATTGAGCGTTTTATCAGTGGCAAACCGAAGCTAGCATCAGTCGGTACAAAAGTGCGTGAATATCGAGAACATATAGCAATTAATGGTTTTTCAACCTGTAATGAATTATGATATTGATTCGATGTACTAACTTAATAATTTTCATATTATCGAGAAATCGTTGTCATATTATTAACTTACGTTCACAAGCTTCTAACCGTCCTTATAAACAATAAAAATTAATTTTGTAATCAAAAAATTCTTGGTTTAATACATATTAAAAACTCGGTCGTCAAATCTCTGCTTAAAATAAAAACTCGGTCGTCGATACCTTGGGATTTGTATTGTACAGTCGGGTTTTCGTTTCTAGACCGGATTTTGCAGAAGGGTTTTGGATATGTTGTTATAAGTATTATTTTGATGCTAAATCATTAAAACTCTGTCGTCAAAAGAGATTAAAAAATATCATACTAATTATAAAAACATCATTCTAATTAAAAAAAACACACAAATAACAATCTTTCAGTCAAAAACACCATGCTAATTTTGATAAGAAATAACAATTCAATCAGAATTTGACTGAGCCTCTTCAACGTGTACGACCGAGTTTTGATATTTCTTTAGGTTTTGACGGAGGAATTTTTGAGTATGTAGTCTACGTGTTATTATCATTCTAAATCAATAAAATCACGTCGTCAAAGTTGATATAAATATATAAATTCGGACGTTTGAAAGTAATTAACATGTCATGTTCGCATAAATAACGACAAGGTTTTTAGAAAAATGCATGTTTTCACAACATGGTTTTTAGCTCGTTAACCTCATAACACATTATTCTTAAAAACTACAGGTTTAGATTTCTCAATACCTCTTTCGTTTGGCCAAACAAGCACTTCGTGTTGATTTATCTTTCTCTTCTAATCTTCTTCTCTCATTCTCCTTCTCTCTCTCTATCTCTCTCGTTTTTTTTTTCAAATGAATCTTATTAATTAATGAACCGATTTGTAAATATGATTATCGATTTTTTTTCAAATAAATTAATGTTTTGATTGTTGTCTTGATTATCGATTTTTTTTTCAAGTAAATTTTGAATGTAATATATTATTTTAAAAGTAATTTCTCAATCAAATGTAATACTTGTATTTTACCTATATTAATTGCAATTATCATATTAATTCTAAGAAATAAGAAAATGTCTTAATAGTCGTCTCGATTATCGCTTTTTATTTCGAAAAAATTATGAAATTAATATAATAATTTTAACATATTTTTTCAATTAAATATAATTTAATTGTATTTTAACTATATTAATTTCAATTGCTATATTAATTCCAATTAAAATAAGAAAATATATAATTAATACTAAAATAAAAAAAAAACATAATAAGTACCAACCATTAGCTTTATTTCACAAAAAACAAGGCAATTCTATCTTTGACTAAGGGTAGTTTAAGTAGTTTACAATAAAATTGTGCACTTTTTATATATTTTTTATAAAAGGGGCATTTTTCATTTTTACATTAAGGAAGTGGATAGTTATCGTATAGCAACTTATATTTAATAATTATTAATATATTTTAATTTTTAAACAATTAATCTTAACCATCAATTTTAATAAAATAAGCATCCCAAATTTAGTTTTAGTTAACAAGTGTCAATGCGTCATATTAATTCTATTTGATCTCTTCAATATAAACATATACATATAGAGATAGATTCGTATAAAAATAAATTATGAGTAGGAAATGAGTAAGAATCTAAGCTACCACCAATATACAACCAATGATTAAGATTAACTGAATTGAATTTAAATAATTTTCCACATTGTAGAAGTTTGTAAGTTTTTTTAAATGAAAGTTGATTTACAGAAGGAATATTCTTTTTTACCTGAGTCAAAAACCTATATGTGACTTTTATATATATATGGAATTAGGTGCATATGAGAAAAAAAAATATGTTTGAAAAATAATAAAAATATTGTATGCATTTGGTTTTAAATCATAATATAGTAATTAAAATTCATTTTATAACTTTTAATTCTTACCGTGCATCGCAAAATTTATATATAAAAAAAGGCACATATTTGAACGAATTAAAAGTAATTAAACAATGAGAATTAAAAGTAATAAAATTAGTATGACACATTGACACTTGTTAACTAAAACTAAATTTGAGATGCTTACCGATTGAAAAATTGTTAACTGCTATAAAAAAATTTAAGCATCCCAAATATATATAAAAAGGGCACATATTTGGGATGCATCGGTAAATTAAACAACCAAATAAAAGTATATAAAAGGGCACAATTCGTCGCCGGTTTTTATACTTTTATTTGGAAAACAAAATAATGTCACATATCAATTCGTTGTCCATTTTTATACTTTTATTTGTTGACACAATTAAATATGAATTCGATTGTACAGATGTAGAAAATTTTAAGGTGGTGTTTACTTTGCATCATAAGATGGATTTATAAAATTAATTCAAATTAATCTTATTTTTACTTTGACGAATAAATGACCAATTACATTATTTTAAATTAATTTAATAATTTTATCTTTTAAATACTCAATAATATGTTTTATAATCTAGTTTATCACTCAAAGAATTAGATCCAAAATAAAATTTTCATTGTCGAATCAGTTTTTAATACAATCAATGTTCCTGTTCATATGAAACACAATGATATAAATATGAAAGTCAAGTTACATTAATTGTCACAGTCCACCAAAATATCATCAAATGTACAGGTATACTCTATAGAAACAACAATTAAAAAAGCAAAAATGTCAACTTATAGAATGAAAATGGAGTTAAGCCATCATACTCTTTCTTTTAGCCTCAATATACAATTGAGCACAAATTTTATTGAAAATTTCTGTTTACAAAATATTCTGCCAATATACTTTTTTCCTTTTCTTAAAAGTAGAATGAGTGATGTATTAAGTAGTAACACAATCTACTACACCTATTGCATGTCATATTTTCATACTATCAGACATTCCAATAGAGTTACTAAACCTTTCCTTCCATCATTTTTGAGCACATTTCCACACACACACACACACATATATATATATATGTAGACATACATATACCTGCATCTGATAAATCACATAAACATCAAAAAATAAAAAATAATGGAAAACAACAAACTTGTACACGTATTAATAATTATCTCAGTTTCACTTGTGTTTGTAACCCCATCTACTTATGGTTGGGGAGTGGAAGGCCACATAGCTGTATGCAGAATTGCACAGGTTCGTCCTCATCATTCAAACACTTTGCCTTGCATGCCCTTATCGATTCTTACAAAAGGATGATATTTGCTTTATATTTACACCAATTGTAGGCAAGATTGACCAAAGAAGCAACATCAGCAGTTAAAAAACTGCTTCCTGCCTATGCAAACGGTAATTTAGGACCGTTATGCCCCTGGGCCGACGGGGTGAAGTTCCGTTACCGGTGGTCTGCTCCTCTACATTACATCACCACCCCCAATACTTGCACTTTCGCATATGCCAGTTAATTATCATCTTCTTTTCCTTTTCTTCTTTCTTCCAAGAACTTGTTAAATGGGTCAGGCCATATCCATGACTACGTTAGGTCGGGCCTTAAAGATAAATTTAAAGCTATTCATACCATAAAATCCGATGTAGTTGTGGGTAGGGATGTAATCGAACCAAACTGAACCGAATACTTTCAGACTTGAGTTCAGCTCATTTGAAAATTCGAAGGCTCGAGTTTGGTTCGAACTCGGTTCGATTTCTAAATACCAAGCTCGAGTTCGGATAGATAAATAAAAATATAGTTCGAGTTCGGTTCGAATTCGGTTAATTAATTATACGAGTTAATAGTAAATTCGAACTCCAGCTCGAACTCGACTTAAATTTATTAAATATTCGAGTTCAAGGTCGTTATTTAAATTATTTTGTTAATATATATATATTTTTATATAAATTTGATAATTTTGTGAACTTGTTCATATATAAAGTTCACGAACTATTTAAAGCTTGGTTCATTTTTAAAATTCGTGAACTATTCGAAGTTCGGTTCGTTAAAATTATATTCGAATATGTTCGCAAACTTTTAGAACTTAATACATTTAGGCTCGAGTTCGGCTTGAAAAATTATTCGAGCTCGTTTTGATCGCTTGAGTTCGGTTCGTTTAGTAAATGAACAAATTTGAGACAAACTTTTACCAAACCGAGCTCCGAATACTAATAGTTTACGAATAGTTTAGTTTGCTTATACTCCTAGTTGTGGGAGTTTCCAATGGAAACCTGGCGCAGCCCGACCGATTTGACATCTTTAATCGAAGATATATATATATATATATTATGATTGATGATTAATATCACAAAATTAAATAATTGCAGGGGATTGTAGATCAGGTGGAATGAAAGACTATTGCTTGGCAGGAGCAATCAACAATTACACTGCTCAGCTTCAGGGATACCTTAACAAAAACCCAAAATGTATTTATGATATAATTTTGAATATGTTTTATTTCATATCCACTTATTTTATATTGATTTCTTTCAACCTATATATATTAATTAGTCTCTATGCATGTTTTAGATAATCTAACAGAAGCATTGTTATTCATGTCACATTTTGTTGGAGATATTCATCAGGTATATATGCATGCATGCATGGTGCTGAATAATATTACCAATTACATTTAATATTTGAATCACTTTTTAATTACTAACTAATGATGGAATATTTGTAGCCCTTGCACGTGGCACATGCCTCAGATAGGGGAGGTAACACTATTAACGTAAAATGGTTTAATAAAGCAACAGTCCTGCATCATGTAAGTAATACTTATTTTGATTTTATTAATTATGAGAATTATTGTGTGACAACTAACAACAAACTACTAATAGTCACAATTTTATAATCCAATTTCACTTCTTTTTTTCTTTCTTAATAGGTGTGGGATACTGATATAATCACAAAAGCGATGGGAAATAGAGTTAATGCTTCGAATACATTCGTCACTAACATTCAACATAAAATAAATGTACATTTAATTTATTCATTCATCCAAATTATAATGTGTGTGTATATATATATATATGTTTATTTTAATTCCTTTTTTTGGGGGCTTTGACAGAACGAGTGGGAGAAACAATTGCCAGCATGGGAGGCGTGCAAGAAGAAGGAAGCATGTCCAAATAAGTATGCTATAAAACAACAAATTAAATACAAACAATTAATTAATTTACAGAAATAAAAAGGTTTTCCTAATTTATTAATTTTTGAATGAAAATTAATCAAGATTAATTAATCTGAAGCAAAATATATTTGACTTCAGGTATGCAGCAGAGAGCATCAAAGCAGCATGTGAATGGGCTTATAAAGGGGCGCCGGATGGTTCAATGCTATCAGGTTAATTTTTTAAGATTCTTGACAAATTAAGTATAGTATTTATTTTTATAATTATATTTTAATATTTCAATTTCACTAAATATGGTTGCAGATAATTATTATAATACGCGATGGCCTATTGTGGAACTACGATTAGCCCAAGCAGGAGTTCGCCTTGCATCTGTTCTAAATCAAATTTTCACCAAATGATATTTAATTTGTGGCAATGATGATAAATAACTACATATATATTGTTTCCTCAATAAATTAATAGGCTCTACTATACAAATATTTGGCCTTAACAAAAATTTGCCTATGTCTATCTATATGACTTTACATATTTATTCAAAATATGTTTTATTGGATTTGGTCTTGATTTCCAAGAATTAATTTAATTATGCACAATTTTTTCGTATTTTGTCCTTGCCCGGTACATTATCCTATCTAGCATGACATTTATTATATTGAACAAATTAAAAGTACATTGACCTCAAAATTTTGCCTAAATATTGTACACACAAATATGAGATATCAATTGTGACTATAATACTTTAACCACACAAAATCAGCTCTTAAATCAGATTTTGAACTCCAGTCATCCCTTTTAATTACAATAGAATCGGTAATTGACCTTAATTAAGGGGATTGCGCTATTAATTAGTCTTCACTACCGTTAATTGTCACCTGATTTACTCACTACCCTTTAGCCATAAACAATAATGTTATGCATCTTTTCACTAAATGTGATGAATCAAACTTGTTCTTTTTAAAAATAATTTTACTGCAATATCTTGAAAAAAAGTTTCCCATAATTAGAAACAAAAAAATGGACATCAAAGCGTCCATTATCATAATCCATCTCAAAAGGTACAACTGTAAAAATAATTTAAATTGGATTTTCATACAATCCTACGACATTAATTTGATTTTAAAACCACTCAATAAAATTAAGATTTGCTGCTCTATTATATAAGGTAGATGGTCCACACACTAATTCACTACGCACAAGAACAAGAACAGCAAACAAGGCCAAGAAAATAAATGGAGTTGTGCAATTTTTACATAGTATTATTTGCAGCACTTGCACTGTCCACACCAGTTGCACATAGTTGGGGTATCGATGGTCATCTCATTATTTGCAGACTTGCACAGGTTCCTTACCTCAAGCATCTCTCTCCTTTTAAGCTTGTCTTCACTTTAATTACCTACAATAAAGACGTTTCGACGTATGATTTTTTGTGGTGCAGCAAAGGTTGAACAAAGCAGCAGAAGATGCTGTATCAGACCTTTTGCCAGCAGATGCAGAAAATGATCTGGGCAGCTTGTGCTCGTGGGCTGATCGAGTCAAGTTTAGGTATCACTGGTCGCGACCTCTTCATTACTTGAACACTCCTGATCGTCTCTGCACGTATCAGTACAAGAGTGAGCATTTAATCAACCTTTTTGCATCAAAAAAACAGATGTGAAAATTTTATCGACATGTTAGACTAAAAAAGAAAATTATATATATTTTTTTGGGGTATACTTACATAGGGGATTGCAAGGATGAAGATGGTATAGTAGACAGATGTGTTGCAGGAGCTATCAACAATTACACCACTCAGCTTCTGAGCTATAGAGATTCTTCCTCTTCATGTAATTAATCTCTCAAACCCTACCAAAATTGGTCTAATTTTGTTGAATATATACAAATGATGATCCCAACTCCATGTACAATATCATCAGATAATCTCACAGAAGCACTTCTATTCCTGTCCCATTTAATGGGGGACATTCATCAGGTATCATCATTACTCCATAATTCATGATACTACATTATCACAATAACATATATATTAATTAAATTAGTGAAAATGGCAGCCTCTACATGTGGGATTTACTTCGGACAAAGGGGCTAACACCATCGATGTTCATTGGTACAAGAGGAAAGCAGTTCTTCATCATGTCAGTTTCATTCCCACATAATAAAAATATACGTATGATATAATAAAAGCATTAACCCATTTTGATTTCAAATAATAAGTTCACTACTAATCCTAGCTAGTTAACTCTACAGGTGTGGGATAGCAACATAATTGAGACAGCAGAGGAAAGGTTTTACAATTCTGAAGTGGATGAACTTATTGATGCACTCCACAAGAATATAACAGTAAGTGATCATGCAACTTTATTTTCTCCAAACTACCTTATACATGTGTCAATGTGTTGTTGTAATGATGGATATACACTCTCTTCAACTCCACAGACTGTTTGGTCCAAACAAGCAAAGGCATGGGAAGCCTGCAGAAAAATATCTTGCCCAGATGAGTAAGTTTAAGCACAAATAAAACAAATTCATTTACATTTTATCATATCCCAAGATAATAATGACTAAACATATATACCTTATGTAGATATGCATCTGAAGGCATTAAAGCAGCCTGCAACTGGGCATACAAAGGAGTCCACGAAGATTCAGTGCTCGGAGGTATACACCTATTTTTTGTGACACGCATAATAGCTACTCGTATTACATGTCTTTAGTGGAAACTTTTGTGCTCTGTGTGAACTGATTGGTCAATTGTGCAGACGACTACTTTGAGTCGCGAATGCCAGTTGTGAATCTACGGCTAGCTCAGGGTGGGGTTCGCTTGGCAGCCACACTCAACCGGATATTTGGATGATCATTCAACCAGACAAGACTAGTATTCATGAAATTCCATTATAATTCTGATATAAGTTGTAATCATCCATTTGACTGAATATTTCTACAATGAATGTAAAAAGCTCTCTTATCAACAACAATTTCTTTCAAACTGAAACCGATATAGCTACTATCATCTTATATCAGACATGTCCCCACTCTGTTATATAAGAGGGTATGATTATTGATTAGCAACAACAAGAAGGCATGCAATTGATCTATCACCCAACTGCATAAGCATGGATAATGATGAAGTGAATATCAATGAATATGCAATTGATCTATCACCACCCAACTGCATAATTCATGGATAATGATGAATTGGATATGAGAGAATAATTACTGGATTCAACTAACTGAATGTTTAAATAGGAGAAAACTGAGCAAAATCAACTAAGTACCTACCTCTACCTGAGTAGTTAAAAAGCTAAATTTGCATTGGTCAACTAAGACATTGTGCAGAATACACATAATAGCAAATGTCAAATTTGATGTAACAATTGGTTACATTTCGCCTCTTTCATCGAAAAAGATAAGCAAAAAAAATGGTTTCATAGCACAAGAATGGCATCCCCTGCGATCAGAGCAGATCCATAATGTGAGAAGATACTAACTCTATTTGGACAAAGCTGTAGGAACCTCCACATACCCAAAAGGGTTCATTTAGGTAATGAATAACATCATCAGTTTGCCTCTTCTTGCCGTTGAAACTTAACCAACTTAGATCTCACCTCAGCCGGGATTCGCACAGGGCAATAATTCTTGTCGAGCCAAACTGCTGTGGCTCTTGCCTCCACAACGGGCTGGAGAGAAACGATGCAGAGCATTTAGATTAGCCACTTTGAAAGCTTTCCAATTAAACTAGTACAGATAAGAGTTGCACATTAGAGACCTCTAGGCTAGGAATCTTGTAGATATGATGTTCAAAGAACAATCGAACTGCAGAAGAGTCACTCACCCTCACCTTCACAACAAACCTGTCCCCACTCTGGTAAGGAAGTATAAAAAGGTGTGGTTAGAGATGCATAATAAGTCCACCAATATATTTAGATGATAAGTGTACCCTTAGAGGTGCGAGAAACTTGATTGTTAGTTCTGATAAAGCTAATGCATCACCAGCACGTGCAATTTCATCTGCATTCACGCCGATCCTCTCTAGCAGTTCGTGACGACCTGCTTATGTATTAGAGAGGTGAGCTACTTACAACTAGGCATAGCATGACACAAAAAAAAATCTATTGATTTATATTAGTGCTATAAAATATGTAGATTCAGCTTTCTTTATGGGTAAATGCTGTTGTATCCCAGATATTAGCCCTTTGTTACTTGAAATACTAACTCAAGCTCTAGCTCTCATAGAATTTCAGAGATAAAAACACAAAAAAGCCAGAAAAAACCCTCTAATACTTCACCCTCTTTAGAGGTACATAATAGTCCATAAATCAAGCTATTATAATAACCTCTAAAAATAAAGTTAACTTCAGAGATCAGCAAAGAATATGTTGGGGCAATAGGTGTTAATCTGAAAGAGTAGATTATGCATTGATATGTTAGAGCATTCTCACCCTTTTCCTCATACTACTACTATCATAGTGTAAAACTTACAAACCGTGGAATCAATAACGTTAACTAGTTAGTCACTTGGTATAATCAGACCAAGATGGCACCACATGGGCCATAGCAAAGTTAGAAACCACCGCTATGTGATTATAGAGTTGGGCCAATAGCAACATTTTTTCTTTTCTACTTCATCTTCAACCTTGCAAAGCTTGAACCTTTACGATGAATGGCATTTCAATTGCTTACATGAAAACCAATCAGGAGTGGTTCTTAGAAGCAAAATTGCAAAGTTGGACATGCCACAAAGGTACAAGGAAAGTACTCTCACCGTGTTGGCAATAACTTGCATAAATAGCATTATTCACAACACCATATTGATCTAACTCATAGTCTCGAACTTTCAGCTCGACTTCATGGAACCCTTGCATTCTGGAAAGACAAAATAAAAAGAATCATGATATCTTTCAATAAGAGATTTCCACATAAGACACTCCCTGTAATTTAAGCATGTAAAATTAGTTTTAAATGCAAAAAAAAATTAAAACAAGTAAAATTTGCAGCTATTAGGCAGCAAAGCATAATAATAATAATATCATTGCAGATTACTAATCGATGCATCCACTCTACCTCGAAATACAATCTAATTTTCGAAGAAATCAAGACTAGTTGGAGTAGACCAGAGAAGGACAATGAACATCAAAGAATCCAAAATCAAGGCTCCATCAAAAGTTTCAAGCTGAATGCACACTCAACACACGAAATTTCAAGAAAAAGAAAACTAAATTCAAGAATGGAAGAAATTGCAAGTACCCTTTTCCACCTCTGAAGTCGAACGCCAGAGAATTGCAGCTCAACGGTCGAGAGTGGGATAATCCGACACGTGTGAGGCTAAATTGTGGGCGGGGATTGGCCGGAAATTTCGGAGAGGCCTGCGAAATGCGAAAGGCGGCGAAGAAGTCATGTGAGCGCGTGGTGGAGAAGCGAGTGCCGGGATTGATTAAGGAGTGGGCCATTTTTTTTTCTGTAGGAACTGAAGAGAAGAGGGTTCGATGAAAACGATGAAGTATTATGGTGTAGTTAATACTTATGTTCGTCATTAACTGTTTCAGTTGGGTATTTGTTGAACAGCTAGCATAAGCATTGTACCTCTTGCAATATAAATGTTTATACCTCATCGGTCACATCATTAATTTTAATTTAATTATTTTTTATTAAATCTACTTTATTGATTAAATTAATACTATAAAATAATAAAATGAATGAACTACTTATTGAGTTAGATTTTATAAGAAAAAAATAAGAAATAATTTATATTATTAACATTATTTAGAATTAATTATTAAAATTAATTTAATTTAATATACTTATTTTTTAATATTAAATAACTTAATCAATAAATTTTAATTTGAAAATAAGAATTAATATTTTTTTATAAAAAATTAAAACCATTATTAATCTGATATGGCATTATTGATTTTTTGTGTACAAAATACTCGAGATGAAGTCACGATTCTGAATATTGTGTACATTCAAGTCTATAATCAAGCTTATTAGATGATTTATATTAATCAAAGTCTTAATCATACAAAATAACTAAATAAATTTGTAAAATATAAATAATAGTTAAATTATCATAAATACTTTTTTACTTAAATTTAATTCAAGGAATGATATGAAATTGATAACACATATAAATTGTATGATCTAATGCAATCCATAATATTCATACACATAAAAGTACAAAAATAATTAAAAATGTATTTTAGTACAAAAAATTTACAAATAACTATAATTTAATTATTATTATGTTAGTGACTATTCCCTCTGTCCACCAAGTTTCTTCTCACTTTTCTTTTTATTTTTGACTACCCCTTCTCCATTCACTACATTACACATCATTCTCCACTCACTACATTTTCCCTTTACAAACCAAAATTAACTCATTTTATTAAAACTCGTGTCGGGTCAAAATGAGAAGAACATTGGTGGTGGACAGAGGGAGTATTATTTATCTTTTATAATATTTATTAACTATTTTATATATTCACTCTTCATAAATTAATTTAAATTTCAATTATCCAAGGGATTATCACATGAAGCTTAATGGTTGGAAAATTTTATAAGAATTCATGGAGCTTTTATATATACTAGCATGTGGTCCCGTGCGATACACGGGTAATTAATATATAATCAATAATTTTCTTTTCATAAAGAGTGTTTTGTGGTAAAATTGACTTAAACTTAAAAAAAATATAAATTATATTAAGTTTTTAGTGGAGAAAGAACACACCAAATAGATTGAGTATACGTAAGATTTGAAACATTGTGTTTTGTGTAACCACGTCCAAAAAAATCAAAAAACATACTATTGGTGGACTACTCAAACAAATAATAAGAACACACTATTAGTATATAAAAGAAGTAAGAAATTATAATATATATATATATATATATATATTATCATAAATAAAATAATATAAAATAATTTATTTTCACTATTCTTACACATCTAAAACATAAGTGTTTGGGTAAAATAATCATATTGCACTAAGTTATCCCACCGCGCTTGAGGTCATTATGGATCGGATGGATAAGTCTGAAAATCAATTCAATTTTTATCTTCACAATCCATAACTGTCAATTTTTAGGTCGTCTGAATCTTTTTTGACGGCTCTATGCATAAATTTAGTGAATGGATTGAGTGTGTTGTTAGTAAAATAAGAGTCTCATAATATTTATTAATTAAATTCAATAAGAAATAATAATTAATTAATAAATAATTTTAAAAATGATGAAAATTAATATATGATTAATAAATGAATCTAATATGGTGAAAGTTTAATAACATCACATTATTTATAATTAAATATATTGTGAATCATATAATAATTAATGGTATGTCAAATACTAATAATTTAAGTATAAAAAATAAATATATATTGATTATAGTATTCAAAACATACATTTGGATATTTACTAAAATAAAAGTATGTATAATTTTTGTACAATAAATATTAAAAAAAATTAAAAAATATATATCTATATATATATATCTATATTTATATTTATATATATATATTTTAGTTATTTATAGTGTCATAATTCAAGACAAATAAAAGAAATAATTGAAAAAACAATAAAATAAAAAATATACTTTTTAATTAATTATATATAATTTCCTAAATATATAAATTAATAAAATAAATAACAAATATACTATTAAATTTAATATCATAACTTAAAAATATATATATATAAGAAGTGAAAAGGCAATAAGATAAATATAATAAAAAATATACACATTTTATTTATTATATATGATTTCATAAAATATATAAATTGATAAAATAATAAATATAATATCATAAATGAAATAAAAAAAATTAAATATAGATACTATAAAGAAAAGAAAATAGAAAAAAAAAAGAAAAAATATAATAAAGTAAATAAAATGAAAAGAAAGAGATAAATTGGGTAAATCTTATAGAGATGTTTTGGAAGAATTTCTAAACATCCTTTCCCTTAGCTTTTATATATATATATATAATATATAGATTATGCATTAGTCCCGATAAATATGACATGTTTCTTTTTGCACTTCAAATTATAATGATAAAAAGTGATGGATTCTATTGTAATATGATTTGATTCCACCATTGCTTGAATAAGAATAATGAACAAATGATAGAATGTAGAACAAAGAAGAAACTGCAAGAGAAAACGACGGAGAGAAACTGTAGGGTTAGAAACCCTAGAACTGTATTCTTATATATATAGTATTTTCATTTACAAAGAGATACATGTTGTAATACCCCGAATTTTCCTAATACGATTTATGTATCTTACTACGACTAATTAAGGGTTTTAGAAAGAGACTATACCCTATTAGGACCTACCATGTGAAATTGGCACCCGGTAAAACTTTTTAAACATTTCTTTTAAAAATTGAACTTTTCATGCATAAGTCAAAAGCATATCAATAGTATACTCATTTTGTAGGGTTTTTCAAAAGAAAAATATTGGCACTAAGTTTTCCCAAAAAGGAATTCGTACGTAACCGCTACTGATTTTTAAAGTTTAAGCACGTCGTATACAAAATTAGTTTTTCCATGCATGACCGAAAGTATATCAATATTATATTCATTGTGTAGAGTATTAAGAAAGGGAAATGTTGACTTTGAATTTGCTCGAAAAGGAGATCATATGCAGAAGTTACGACGTTTTAAGGTTTAAACATTAATAATAATATAATAATAATATAAATATAATAATAATAATAATAATAATAATAATAATAATAATAATAATAATCAATTCTTACCTATAAATATGGGGGTGATCGGCGAGAGCTATTCGCTCATTTCCTCAGAAGCATCTATTCTCCTGCTTCTTCTCCTTCTCTCTTCTTCTTTCTATCATTTTGGAGTATCGAAGTTCTGCGGGTTTGGAAATCGAAGATCGATTTAAGTCAAGGTACATTAGGGTAAGGTCAAAGGTAGGCATGGAGCTTGACAAAGGTGGCTTAGCCACCGTCGAGTCTCCACCACCATCGTTCCGATACCGTTATCTTCATTCATTCTCCTTCGTTCTCTTCTTCATTCATTTTTCTGTTTATGACTATCGGTCTATCAGACGGTTAAGGTCCCTTAAGGTTTTGAGTTTTTGAGCATAAGATCCGTTACTCTGCCGGATTGAATTTTAGATTTGGATCCCGGTTAAGATCGACATGTCATGATTTATTGCATTATTTCATGTTTTTCTAAAGGAAAAATATTCATGGTCAATCCTTTTCGATAAAATTTATAGTGCATGTAGAGAAAAAAATATAGAATTTTATGAAAGAGATTTCATTTATTTTCATCGGTCCAATTTTCATAGATCTAAAAAAGACTACAAATCTTCTCGAGTAAGCTTCGAAGTAAAGTTGCATGGTTTAAGAATATTTTTACATATTCCTATAGGGAATAATGTCCTAAGTATTTTTGTCTTCTGGGCCAAGTTGATTTGAAAACCCGGGTATTGCCAAAATGACCTTAAAAGACTTAGAAAGTCATTGGTTCCTCGTTTTCACTTTATTCGCGTTACGTTTTGGGATTTGAGGCTAAAATTTGTTTCGTATAATTGTCAGGTGCTTATGATTGCGAACGAGACGTTTGACTGATTTATGGTTATCACACGGTATTGGTATTTGCTGACAGGTGGGTGTATATATGTTTTCAAAATGTATTTTCAAAATGGATATTCATGTTAAACTCTGAGCTTCTTCTTCTTTCTATCATTTTAAACTCTGATATTTATGAAAATCAAAATGGATGTTCATGTTAAAATGTTTTGCTCCTTGTTGGATAAGTGATCCCTCAAGCATGACGATCGGATCATGTGCTATGTTAGCGCACTGGCACATGGTTAGTGTACACGTGGGTTTATGTGGTCTGTCCCTATATATTCTCGAGTGAAATCAGTTTGGGTAAAAGTTCCCTACTGATGAAGGACATAAATGATGGACCTCTATGGGCTGTCCCCATATGTTCATAGAAGGGTATCTAATGCCAATATTGATCCAAGAAAAATGAGATCTCAATGATTTTGGTATGCATAGAATGACTTTCTGTTTTAAAACTTTCTATGTGATACTGTGCAAGCATGGATATTCTTTTCAGAAAATGATTTCACAAAAGGATTTTAAATGGCATAACCCACGGGGTACATTAGTACTCAGCCCTGCAAAATGTTTTCAAATTGTTTTGCAGATTGAGCGGCTGGTGGTGTCGTGTGAGGCTAAGGCAAGGGTTGTTGCAAACTGTCATGTTATGTATTCCGCTGCCAAACTCATGTTCTTTTTCAGTCTCTGATTCTTCATGCTATTGGCTTCATGACAATAAAATGATCCATTGTTCATTCACGAGAATTACTATTGTCTATTACATGCATTCATGTTCATAGGAGAGCTTAGAAGTAGTCGGCCCCTCTTGGACGTTCTACTCCTCGACCCCTTGTGATGTTGTCGTGTAGCACCGACCACACTTAGCGAGTTAGGTGAGTGACTCCTTTTGCCGAACTAGGATCACTAACCTCCGCCCTTTATTGACGGCTCCTATTGGAATGATTTGGCCGCTTAGGATTCTGGATTACCGCTCCCATGTAACGAGCTATAATCTCCAACCCCGTCTTGAATTGCATCTCTTTGCATCCAATTGTTCATTGATCATGACATCATTGTTGACTATATCTACTGGTGGATTTATTTGTCTCTTCCCCCCATTCAGATTAGTCCTAGTTATAAACGAGTTACTGTCCATTTTTCAAGGACAATTCTTCTATCATAATTACACGTTTCATGTCCCCCTTTCTTCCCAGCTTCTTTTCTTTCCCCCCAGTCATGCTCTGGCGCGTGCGCCGTCCCTCTGGATCGGGGCGTGACACATGTATTTAATAAATATACTAATATTCTAAATAGTAATGCCCACTAAATAATATTCCCTCTGTCCCACTAAACATGACACACTTTCCTTATTGGAACGTTCCACTAAGCTTGGCACATTCCATAAATAGTAAAAGTTATCTCTTCAAAAAGATGTGGACTCTACCACCTTTATCAGTCTTACACACTACTTTATACACTCTCCTTAATAACCGTGTCGAAAAAAAAGGTGTCATGCTTAGTGGGACGGATGGAATAATATTTATAACACTCCCCCATGGACATTACTGTGTGATGTAAATACCTCGTTAAAAATCTCGCTGAAAAACTCTATGGGACAACAACAGTCGAGGAAAAGAGTATATGTCATACACATACATAATATATTATTTGTTGTCTCATTAAAATCCTTCACCAAGAAAACCTAATGGGAAAAATTTTGGCAAGGAAAAAAGTGTACAACATGATATAGCCTTGAAGGCGTGATAAGGTAGACATTCATGTCTAACTTAACTAAGAAAACCTCCAATACTAAAAATATATTCCGATGGAGGAAAAATGATACATAACATACAATTTATATTGTATTACATAGGTTGTCTCATTAAAAACCTTAACTAAGAAAACCTCATGAGAAAAACTTAGTAAAGGGAAAAAGAGTGCAACCAATTTGTCTTTAGACGTAATCTTCAAGATTATTTATTTGGTTTTTATGACATAATCTTCAAGATTATGTATAAGTTATCTCTCTCCCTCAATAAAATAATTTATAAATATGACAATTCCAATATTATAAACATATTCAGATATAGAAAATAGAGTATTGTCATACAATATATAGGTATTGCACAAGTTGCCTCGTTAAAAACCTTAACTAAGAAAACCTCGTGGGGAAAAACTTAGTAAGGAAAAAGAGTACAACCAATTAGTTTTCATGACATAATCTTCTAGATTATTTATATGGTCTTCATAACCTAATCTTCAAGATTATGTATAAATTATCTCTCCCCCTCAATAAAATAATCATATAAGTATAAAATTTTAATACCCTCAATATATGAATATAAACGTGGGGAGAAAATTGAATAGACATATATGTGGTTGCTCTACTGGAGCTCAATTATGCAACACATTATATTATTAAAATAATGGGATATGTTTCATATCGTTATATCAGCCTAAGATCAAATTATATGAGGATCAAATAATTAATAATCATCCGAATAGCACACCAATATCAATCTCAATCTTTGTACCAATAAAGACACACAACTTGTGTATCTTGAAGATAACCAATTATATGCTCAATATATCATTTAAATATTTCCTTCAAAGCGTAAATGATATATTTTTCTAGAAAATCAAATTTTCTTAAATCAGACCTAATATATTAGTTAGTGTCTAGCACTTCAAACAATGAACTTCTGGTTCAACATTATTTGGTTATCTTCGTTTGGTCTAATTGAGTTCATTCACTTCAAGCGATGAGACAATCATTGGGGGCAAATGAATGTTATTTATCAAAAATATGTTCTTTATAGAACATCATTCGAATAGATCGACTGGTAAGAACAAACTCCTTCATGGAGATTCTCGATCTGTGGGTCGAGATAATGCTTAGACTCACTCAAGTCTTTCAATTGAAAAACTTCGTCATTAGGCATGAGTTTAACATTCACAAACGCTATTTGTATTCCAATAATACAAAAACTTAATAACATAAGTATTGATAATCACATAAAAATACACTTTATTATTATTATTATAAATCTTCTTCTAGAAGAATTCAATTAATTGAATTTTCAACTATAATAAAACATATAGTGATCTTATTTAAGAGAATATGTTGCGAATTTATTTTACCTAATTATAGGAACTATCATGTCCATCAAAGACAATCATATGGATATTTGTCTAGTGACTTTTTACAAGTTATAGTCATGATATACTAAATGGTATCTATATCCATTATTACAACCAGAAATGTTTGATAACAGAACATTTTAATTCGATATGAGAGTATATGTAATTAATTTAGAATTTCTTCTAAAATCCTTGAGTCAACCTCGCTTTATTCATCACCAATTTATTCATTTAATTTATAATTTTGTACAAACACTCAATTGTACTCAATTGTGTCATACCTGAACTACATTATTTATTTCTAATTATACAATCACATGTGTCCTATCGGGACCACATTCCTTGTGCATGTACGATAAAAGACATTCGTCTATTTAACGAGTTAACTCTGCCTCAATTGCTCTTTTAACTTTATTTAGTGCTTCTGACACTATTCTATAACTTTACTTTTGGATCCAAATAATCAATTTGCAAGCAATTTTTGAGGCAAAATTTGTTGTCGACAACTATAATATATTTATTTTACTCTCTTTATATTGAAAAATTTCTAGTCAATTTTAATATAAATTTAAACCAGATTTATTTCATTTCTCATAATATTTGGATTTGGTTGTTCCGTAATCCTAGTATTATGATTTTTTTTGCACGTGCAAGTGTACTGTTATTCTCATCTTCAAGACGATCCTCTTCGGGAAGTTTTTTGAAGTGAAGTGATTTATTAACTTTGTATTCCGCGGATTATAATCTTTAGCACCAATATATATACCATGTTTCTAGTATTATGCTTCTAGCATATAGGAGATGATCTCATTCAGAGATATACATATCTCACATTTATAGTATTATGCTTCTCGCATATAAGAGATGATCTCATTCAGAGATATACATATCTCACACTTATAGTATTATGCTTCTAGCATATAAGAGATGATCTCATTCAGAGATTTTCGATTCTTCATGGTGCATTTATAATTATCATGAAAGATTTAATCACTCATTTTACAGTTAAGAATATATTGAACATTTGGTTCATATTCATTAGTGTGTGTATTTTAATCATGTCACGCCCCGACCTCCGTCCTCACGGCAGAGACCGGGTGTGAGATTATAGAATAAAAAGATAACAGTTTCGAAGAACCTTGAAAGCTTTGACTGAACGAAAGATAGTTGATTAACTGTGTTCAGTTCACAACAAAGAGTAATTACATGATTGGCATCATTACCAGAATTTACAAATGGAACCTCTTGCAGCGGAAAAAAAAACAGGATCAACATAAGTCTACGTGTATGAAGACACGTAGACACCCAAGTCTATATTTAAAAGTCCGACAAGCCCACCATAGCACATCCTTTCATCAAGCCTCAACCTGCACATTTAGAAATATATGCAGGGCTGAGTACAAAAGTACTCAGTAGGCACATTGCCCGAAATCACACACATACATATATAATTGTCAATGCCGTAAGAGTGACACGTAGGGATTTTGTCTTTAAAAGTACCTACGTTCACTAAATCATTTTTGTGAAACCTTAACTTTTGACAGCGCTGTCTACGTTCTTTAGTATTACGCCATATCGGTTCTTTTTGAGTCCGAGAAGGTGGCCACCTTCTACGGACACCTTGACCGGCCAACCCTTCCGATGACTCACGGTCCTTGTGTACACGACTCGAGTGGGTTTTGCCTGCCCACTAGAATCCGAATTCGATCTTATCATTGGAACCTTAACCAGATAGGCTTCATACAAAACATAAAACCTTTCGGCAAGACAATACTTTGAAAACATCTTTTCTCATTTTGAAATCCTTTCGAAATCAATATAAATAGCATACGATCACACATAATTTTCTTTGTAATAGAAAGCCTACTTGAATAGCTTCAGTTTGCACTTGCTGTAGTCTTGAAATGCTCAATCGATCTTTCGTACGAACCTTTAAAATTTTTCGTATAAATTAAAATACTCATAGTGCATTTAAAACCATTTAATTCGTAAGAATATAAATTATTCTCGGTTCTCGATTTAATTCGTTAATTTGTAAATATTGATCCCTAGAATCAATATTCTTTCTAAGGTGTTAAACTTCGATTCCATTATTCTCTTAATAATTAATTCATGATAATTAATTATTCAAATAACTTTGTGAGTTAAAATTATTTAACTCTAGGCATCACCTTAATAAATATATTCTTAATTAATATCTAAATGTACTTAGAGATATTAAATCTCTAACTTAATAATCCAATTAATTTAATTAATTGGATTTTTAAATTCCCAAATTGGAATTTAAATGGACTATGATATATTCGAATATTTGGTACGTATAACTTTTACGTAACTTATTTAATTTAGTTTCTACTAAATTAAATATTGAGCCCATCAAATTCTTTTATTTGGGTTCTTGTAAGGTATACAACTTAGCCCAACTTTTAAATTGTCCCGACCCGTTCTCGTAAATTTTCGGCCCGAAATTACATTATTTTCGGCCTAGTAAAATTAATAATTTTGGCCCAATTCATACCATTTATTTAAGTCCATAAAACAATTAATTTCCAGCACATTCTTATAATTTTCTAGGCCCAGAATTTTATTATTTCGGCCCATATGATTTATTCACTTAAGCCCAGAAACAATGCAAATCTTAGCCCAAGTATTTGTGCAACCCGGCCCATCATCTAGAAACCTCTATCTTACTTAAGCCCAGCACATGTCTTAATTTATCACTTAAGCCCAGCACATGTCTTAATTTATCATTTTCTTACTTTCTGTTTCAGAAGTTTTGC
>JAPKLX010000004.1:2291987-2419663 GCA_026898415.1 Leonotis leonurus
ATGTATAAGTGACCATACTTATGAGATTAATAGAAATTAATCTAACATATAACTCTTTAAAAATTTCACTGTATTAATATTTTTTTCATTTCATTATTGTTGGATTTTTTTTTTTTGGCATATAAAATTAAAAATATATATTTTATGTTGTAAGTTAGGTGAACCTATTATGTGTTAGAAGAATTGTTTCATATTCTCTTTGTTATGTTTATTTAGATACATTTAATTATTTTTGTAAATGTGTTTTATTGATTAAATATGTGTTATATAAGTTTTTCTCGCGTGTTAGGAAAACATTCCTTTTAAATTTTTTATTTTTTTTTATGGATTATAATTTTAGGTCATGAGTTCAAACGACTTCTCTGGAAGCTTGAATTATTGGGTTAAAAGCTTGGTGCTTCTATTGATTTTATCCAACTTTGATTTCACATTGTTTTTATTATTTGATTTAGAATTTGGTCCAATCACATTACTTCTGTTTATACTTTAATTTATTCATTCTTGTAGTTGATTGGGAGGCATGCGGTGGTGTTTCTTTATTTAATTTCAACTTTTAAACAAAATATTATTGAAAATTAATTTGAGACTAAATCAAATGAAATCATTTCAAATCTAACAACAATATCAAAGAGTTGGTCAAATAGTTCTAGAATATCATGGTAAAAGTTTAATTCCACTGTTGATGGAGTAAAGTGAATAAAGAATACATTGTAGAAGAAAGAAGAGAATTGTAGGAGAAGATTGAGAGAAATTGTATTTTCATTCATGTTTTATTCACTTTAGAAAGTAAGTTCCCAAATATATATACAACAGAATAAATAGAAGAAGCTCTAACCCATATAATAAGTAATATCCATATATAAATAATTATTTATAACACTCCATGTTGGACATTACTGTGTGATGTACATAACTCGTTAAAAATTTCGCTGAAAAAACTTATGGAATAAAAACAATTGAGGAAAAAAGTATATGTCATACACATACATAATATATTATTTGTTGTCTCATTAAAAATCTTCACCAAGAAAATCCAATTGGAAAAAACTTGATAAGGGAAAAAGAGTACAACATGATGCATGTAGCCTTCGAGGCGTAAAGTAGACATTCGGGTCTAACTTTTAAACTTCTTTCGGAACATTCGCTCCCTCCGAAAAGTACAATCTTCCAAATATACACATTCAAACATAATGAATATATTTCGATATAGAAAATGGAGTGTTGACATACAATATATGTGTATTGCACAAGTTGCCTCATTAAAAACCTTAACTAAGAAAACATCGTGGGAAAAACTTAGCAAGGAAAAAAGAGTACAACCAATGATCTTCAAGACATAATCTTCGAGATTATTTATATGATCTTCATGACCTAATCTTCTGGATCATATGTAAGTTAGCGCTTCCCCTCAATAAAACAACTTAAATATAAGAAATTCAATATTCTCATTACACTACTAAATATAATTATGGGGAGAAAATTGAGTAGACACATATGTCGTTGCTTTATTGGAGCTCATTTGTGCAACACGTTATATTATTCCTTATATGAAAATAGTGGGGATATGTTTCATATCGTTATATCAGTCCAAAATCAAATTACATGAGGATCAAATAATTAATCATCATCCGAGTAGCACACCAATGTCAATATCAATCTTTGTACCAATATAGACACAACTTGTGTATCTTGAAGATAACCAATTATATGCTCAATATATCATTTAAATATCTCCTTCATGGTGTAAATAATATATTTTGCTTAGAAAATCATATTTTCTTGAATCGGGCCTCGTATATTAGTTAGTGTCTAGCACTTCAAATAATGAACTTCTGGTCCAACATTATTTGGTTATCTTCTTTTGGTCTAATTGAGTTCATTCACTTCAAGTGATGAGACAATCATTGGGGCAAATGGATGTTATTTATCAAAAGTATGTTCTATATAGAACCTTATACAAATATATATTCTATAGAACCATATACGAATAGATCGATTGGTAAAAACAAACTCATTCATAGAGATTCTCGATCTGCAGGTCGAGATAATGCTTAGACTTACTCAAGTCTTTCAATTCAAAAACCTTCGTCATTAGGCATGAATTTAACATTTTCAAACACTTGTGTGTTCCAATAAAATAAAATCTCACATAAAAAATTATTGGTAATCGCATAAAGATACACTATATTATTATTATTATTATAAATCTTCTTCAAGAAGAATTCAATTAGTTGATTTTTCAACTATAATAAAACATATAGTGACCTTATTTAAGAGAATATGTTGCGAATTTATTTTTCCCAATTATAGGAACTATCATATTCATCATGGATTCTAATAAGGTATTTGTCTAGTAACTTTTTGTAAGATCATACTCACGACTTATACTAAATGGGTATCTATATCCATGATTACTGCCATAAATATTTGATAACGGAACATTTTGTTTTAATGAGAGAGTATATATAATTAATTTAGGATTTCTGCTAAAATCTTGAGTTAATCTCGCTTTATTCATCACCAAACAATTTATTTCATATATCATTTTGTACAAGCACTTAATCGTGCCCTACTGGGGCCACATTCCTTTATGAATGTACTATAAAAGACTTTCGTCTATTCAGCGAGTTAATTATATCTCAATTGTTCTTCTAACTTTATTTAGTGCTTTTGGCACTGTTCTATCAACTTTACTTTTGGATCCAAATAATCGATTCGCAAGCAATTCTTGAGGCAAAATTTGTTGTCGACAACTATAATTTATATTTTACTCTCCCTATATTGACAATTTTCAAGTCAATTTTAATATAAATTTAAACAAGATTTATTTCATTTCTCATAATGTTTCGATATGTTCGTGTCGTAATCACTTAATATGATTCTTTAGTGCATGTGCAAATGTACTGTGATTCTTGTCTACAAGACAATCCTCTTCAGAAGAGTTTTGGAGTGGAATGATTTATTAAATTTTGTATTTCGCGGTTTATAATCTTTAGCACCAATGCATATCTCACACTTCTATTGTGTGATTCTAGCATAGGGATTGATCTCATTCAGAGGTCTCACGCTTCTAGTGTATGCTTCTAGCAAATATGAATTGATCTCATTGAGATATATACATATCGATCTCACACTTCTAGTATTATGCTTCTAGCATATAGAAGATGATCTCATTCTGAGATTTTTGATTTTTAATGGTGCATTTATAATTATCATAAAAGATTTAATCACTCATTTGGCATTTAAGAATATATTGAACTTCTGGTTCATATTCATTAATGTGTGCATTTTAGTCAATTATATCCAATAAGATTTTCACGACATTCTTTTATCATATTATATTCTCCTCCTAATGCCATAAATATTATTTTAGTTGGATTAGATAATAAGCGTACCATTAAAATTGTTCTTCAATTATTGACTCTAGATAATTCTTTTCGACGGAGTATGAATTTATTTTTCTAGAGTCCGTTCGGTACGTTTTTGTGATGATAAATAAATAGCAGACAGGAAATGATTTATTTTATATCACACACTAATTATATAAGGGGGTGACCCAAGCACTCATGCCTCTATAATTTGAGAATAATTTGGGTCTTTAAAAAATATATTTTTCACAACATGATACTAGATAACATTTATAGCTAAATACGCTAATCGGTTAAGGGAAGCCTCTGATTCATTTTCAGAGATACTCCACTATTGCGGGAATATTCCCCTATGGCACACCCAGAATATGAGGCCAAAATTACAGAAGAGCAGTATTTGAAGCGGTGGTTGCTATAAGTCCAAATTATTTGAGCTAATTGTGTCATAGTTGAACGTTTATGTCTAATCGCTACATAGACACAATATAGTGTATCACTCTCAAATGTGGCCTTTGAGTTCAATAGCTTTTTATATGGCAGTCCATGATTACAAGTTCATGTTGTCGCGATATGCAAATATTTGGATAAATATAATTTATAATAGATTAGATTACTAAACTCTTCAGGAGCCAACAATCGGAATATTATTACTGTAAATGTTGTATTTCTCATTCTTTTAATAATCTTCAAAATTATCAAAATATAATATTGTTCATAATCACACACTGATAATAAATAACATAATATACGATCTAGCAATGTATTTTTCATAGTCACTAGTACGTATTTTCATATGTAAAACTTAAATGCATCACTCGCATATTAAGGAGTTACTTTCCAAATTCTTTTTCTCATTCAAGATTTTCTATAGTATCTTCAGTAGCAGGTATAAAAGAAGCCGGAGCATAAGTCCAGCAACATACAATCAGTTGGGAGAATATCTTAAGACATAAATTAAAATATGTCCCAACAAAAAGAAAGAGATTCTTCAAAAACAAAAATACGCAATCAATATATAAAACGAGAATATATTCATGCATCGATTAAAACGAAAATATATCCGCAAATTTTAATAAAAAAATTCTCATAATAATGGCAGATTCCATATATTCCCAATATACAATGGAATTCGAATTGAAATCAACCGAATTATCGACAATAAATCATTATAAACCGACCAAATCTCAGAGAATCATAAGTAGAGTTCTTCTGATACCACTTGTTAGAACATGATTGCATAAAAGGGGTCAAAATCTGTAAACTCTAATAACATAAATCTCTACTATGAATAATTTGAAGCATTGTATGAAGATCGAACGTGGAAAAACTAATCAGAATTCGTCAGAAAAGATTGAATGGAGTTAGATGCCGGATGAATATTTCAAAAGATTAGACTTTTCTTTCAAGTTGTTCCGGTGGGGAGAAAAGAGCGCAGATATTTCACCATGATCAAGCCCATGGTGGCTAGCTACAAACATGCCTACGGAGGTCATCAAAACCTCATATTTCTCCCCTGCAAAATTTATTCATTAATGGCGTTGTCACTGCTTCTGCTGCTCTCGCTCACTGTCGTCTTCCTCCTCCGCCCCGCTGCAGAGGTCCTCACCACCATCTACTACAGCATGTCCTGCCCCAAATTCGAGTAGATTGTGCAGGACACCACCACCAACAAGCAGATCTTCCAATCGAAAGTATTCTCGATCTAGGAAATGGTGGCGTTATCCGGCGCTCGCACGATCGGATTCTCCCACTGCAAGGAGTTCACCTCCGATCTCTACAATTACAGCAAAACCTCCGAATCCGACCCGGCTTACTACCCGAAGTTCGCGAAATTGCTCTGGAACGCCTGCGCCGATTTCCACCGGAATCCAACACTATCGGTGTTCAACGACGTGATTACGCCTAACAAATTCGACAATGTATACTACAACAACGTGAAGAATGGATTGGGGCTGCTCAAGTCGGATCACGGGTTGAGCTCGGATTCGAGAACCCGTGGGCTCGTTGCCCCCACCGGCGGCTTTATACAGCTCCTTTGCTTCATGGAGAAGACGCTGAACCTCCACCAGCCGTGCGGGAGACTTTTGTGGAAACCTAGCTATCATTAACATGCAATTGGAGCTAGGTTTGTAGAAGAAGATAATGAGTGAGAATGAAAAGCATTGTAACTTCCATTAATGGGAGAAAACCATTTTACAGTATATGGAAGAATTGAAAACAGAGAGAGTACATTATGTTGAAGATGATGTATATACATAGATACACACCACTACTTCTCTCCTATGCCACATAAGCATTTATTTTACTAACAAAAACGAGAAAGAATATAAAAGGCGTGATAACAACTACAGTTAGTAAACAAACGATTTCTCTCTTATTTACTAACTATAACAAACAAATCATGGCCATCTAATCTAAACAGATCCAACGGCTGCAAGCAATCCAACTTCATCTTCTTCGTTTAACACTTGAAATCAGAAGCCAGATTGCTTAACTTCATCACCCCCCCTCAAGATGGAGTTGGCAGATATCGAACAACCCTATCTTGGATTTGAGGAAGTGAAATCTAGGAGCAGGAAGAGCCTTCGTAAAGAAATCAGCTAGCTGTTCTTTTATAGAAATATGGATGGGATTTATAAAACCAGATTTGAAGTGTTGGTGAACCACATGACAATCAATGTCTATGTGCTTAGTTCGTTCATGAAATACCTGATTTCTAGTAATGTGAATGGCTGCATTGTTGTCACAATGCAATGGAATAGGAAGTGTAGAATCAATTTCAAAATCTTTGAGTAGACAATGGATCCAAACCAGCTCTCTAGATGTGGCACTAAGGGCACGATATTCAGCCTCTGCTGAAGATACTGAGACCGTGGATTGCTTTTTGCATTTCCAAGAGATTAACGCATTGCCAAAATATACACAATATCCAGTTAGTGACCTTCTTGTATCAACACAAGATCCCCAGTCTGCATCACAATATCCCACAATATCAGAGGTATTATTGGAAGGATAGAACAATCCCAAAGATGGACATCCTTTCAGATAGCGAAGCACATGTGTTGCTGCTAGCCAATGAGATGTTCTTGGGCAAGCAACGAATTGGCTGAGCTGTTGAACTGCATAAGATAAATCTGGTCTGGTTAAGTTTAGATACAAAAGCCTCCCTATCAATCTTCTGTATAAATTGGGATTCTCCAAAATATCACCATTATCCTTACTCAATTGAATACCTGGTGGAAGTGGTGTATTGACAGATGTACATCCAATGAAACCAATGGATTCCAATAAATCCAATATGTATTTCCTTTGGTTGAGATATGTACCAGTATTACCTCGAGCTACTTGCACCACCAAGAAATACTTCACAATTCCCAGATCCTTGATGGTGAATGAAGTGTTTAAGTATTCTTTCAAGGCATTGATTTCTGAAGGATTAGGACCTATGATAAGAACATCATCCACATACACTAACAGACATAAGAATTGAAGTCCAGTCCCCTTAATGAATAAGCAATTATCCGATGTAGACTGATGAAAACCATAGGCAAATAAGACCCTACAAAACTCAGCATTCCACTCCCTAGATACTTGTTTAAGACCATACAAACTCTTTACTAACTTGCAAACTTGCCCAGCTTTAGCCTTAGTATAGCCTTGTGGCAGTTTCATATAAATCTCATCATGCAAGAAACCATGTAAGAATGCATTATTTACATCAGCCTGGTGGACTTCCCAAGTGTTAGACGTAGCTATAGCAAGCAAAAATCTGACAGTAACTAACTTAGCTACAGGGGAGAAAACTTCACTGTAATCTATTCCATATTCTTGGTTAAAACCCTTGGCAACTAAACGAGCTTTAAAATGTTCAACCGTACCATCAGTTCTGACCTTCACTTTATATACCCATTTACTACCAATAGCACGTTTACCTGGAGGTAATTGAGTGATATCCCAGGTGTGATTGGCTTCAAGAGCATCCAACTCATCATTCATGGCTTTAGTCCATTCTATGAACTTGCTAGCTTCTTTATAAGATGTAGGTTCCTGTCGATTGGTCACATTAACCAAAAATGTAGTATGGTTGATGGAAATGTGAGGAGTAGTTACATAGGGAAAAGTAGGAGGTACATGTACAGCAGCAGGTACCAGTGAAGAGCATACAATATTCCCTATGTAGTCAGACATCCACGCAGGTGGCTTTGAAGTTCTAGAATTGTGTCTTGTGGGACTTGGAATATGAACTTCTTTGTCATGAGGAGATTGAGCCATTGAGGGTGGAATAGCCACTGAAGTATCATCATGAGCAGATGCAGATTCAATCTCAGCTTGTATGTTTTCTTGATCATCATCTGTAACTTGGTCAGCACTTGGATGATCTGTATCTGATTCATGCTGAGAAGATATGAAGGGAAATTCAGGTGGAATATGAACATTAATAGATGTACTTTCATAAGGATCTATGGATGGAAAGAACTTTACATCCCTTGATACAATAAGTTTGGAATCAGCCAAGTGATAAAGGATGTATCCTTTATGATTAGGTGAAAACCCTAAAAATATACATCTGTCTGCCCTATCTGAGAATTTACCCCTAGCAGGATCCAAATTTATAGTGTAGGCAAGACAACCAAACCGTGGTGTAGTGTGAAGTTGTGGTTCTTGAGAAAATAAAATGGAATAAGGACATTCCCAGTTGAGGATTTTCCTAGGAAGCCTATTGATTATCCAAGTAGCCATGAGCAAAGAGAATGGCCAGAATTTGTGCTCTATTCTGCTCTGAATCATAAGGGCTCTAGCAACTTGAAGAAGGGTTCTATGCCTTCTTTCGACAATACCATTTTGTTGAGGTGTGTATATGCAAGATCTCTGGTGAATGATACCAAGATCTCTAACAAGTGCAGCCATGTTGTGATTAATAAACTCACTACCGTTGTCAGTTCTTATGCATTTAACTTTCTTATTGAACTGAGTTAACACCATGGCAAAGAAACTCTTAATTATGGTATAAACCTGACTTTTGGATTGCAACATATAAGTCCAAATCATCCTAGAGTGATCCTCAACAATAGTCAACATAAACTTAGCATTGGAAATGTTTGCATAAGTGTATGGACCCCAAATATCTATATGCACTAATGCAAATAACTCCATGGATCGTCTATGCAGCAATGGAAAGCAACTACGAGCCATTTTAGCTTTAGTACATACCTCGTATTGAGACAAGTCCTCAATGTCTTTCTTTGCCAACGTCTGTGGAATCTGTTTCATGTGTTGTAGGATTTCCACAGAAGCATGACCAAGGTTTTGGTGCCATTCCAAGATAGAGAGATGTACTGGATGTGTTGTTTGATTCAAGTCCTGCACACTTGAATTAAACATATAAAGATTTCTGATAGCTATTCCAATGGCTAAGACCTTCTCATTTCTCTCTTTCTGTATTAGGCAATGAGACTTTAGGAATATGCACTTCACACCCAAATCAGCAATAAGTTGTGCAACAGATATAAGGTTACTTGTAAATTCAGGAGCATATAGAACATTCTTTAGCACAATATCACTATTAACCTGGACTTCTCCCTTGAAGTGGACAGCCTTCAAAGTGCCATCTGGAAGTTGTAATTCATGTTTGTAATTTAGTTTCTGAACAGAATGTAATAAAGCAGGATTGCAGCAAACATGAGTTGAAGCTCCAGAGTCCAAAACCCAATTGTTGATTCCACCACTTCCAATGTTGAAAGCATAATGTCCATTGAATGGAATATCTCCAGTAGTGTGAGTGTTGATCATATTAACATCATGGTGAGCAGCAGCAGCAAGTGGATCACTTCTAGCCCATTTCTGAATTTCAGACTGAATGAGTTTGCACAAGTCAGTGTTAGGACCATTTGGTCCCTGATCCTTCTCTTCATGAGTTGAAACACTATCAACACAGTTGGCTTTAGATTTGTACTTCGAACCTTTCAGCTTTGTAAACCAGTCGGGGTAGCCATGAATTTTGAAGCACTCAGCCTCGTCATGGCCACGAATCTTGCAGTGTGAGCAATAGAGTTTAGCCTTTTCTTCTTTAGTCCTTCTAGGCCTGTTAGAAGCTTGTTTGTTGGTTCCATCTACACTTGTGTTGGTATGCAATATGGAACCAGTGTGCACCAATGACTGTGATGAGCTGCCTATGCCTCCTTCAGTGATTCTTCTTTGATCTTCTACTTGAAGAATTAGAGAGTAAGCTTTGTTGACAGTCGGTAATGGATCCATGAATAGAATTTGACTCCTAGCCGATTCATAGCATTCATTCAATCCAAGGAGGAATTGAATAAGTCTGCGTTGATCCTCCCTCGTTTGAGATTTGCTTATAGCACCACAAATGCACTTACGACTAGCACCACAAGTACAATCTAAAGGAACTAATAACATATCTATTTCTTCCCATACAGAGGTTATCCTATTAAAATACATCAAAACAGATAAATTTCCTTGCTGAAACCCTGTAACCTCTCTCTCTAAATGGTAAAGTTTTGGTCCATTACTACGGCCAAACCTTTGGCATAGAGTTTCCCATAGAGTTTTGGTTCTATCTATATGCGTAAACGGATGTACCAACTCTTTAGAAATAGAATTAATGAGCCAACAAGTAACCATATAGTCAGCACATAGCCAATCCTCATAATATTGTGAATTTTCAGATGGTTGAGGTAGATTACCATCTAAGAAAACGAGTTTGTGTTTCGCACCTAATGCTCGACGAACACAGCGACTCCAGCTGAGGAAGTTGTCCTCTGTTAGAAGTGCAGCAACCAGCAACATTCCTGGATGATCGGAGTTGTTGATGTGCAAAATATTCTTCAACCTCTTCTCATCGAGCTCTTGCCATATACGATCATTTGCCTCCGCATCGTTCGATTGATTCACTACATCTTCTGTGGAATCATTTTGAACATCTTCATATGGAGGATTTTGAGTGTGGCTTTGCTCATTCTGAGGTAGAGAATTCCACTGATTCTTCTTATTTTTCGCCATGGAAAGTAATAACCAGGATCATTTACAGGCTCTGATACCATGTGGAAACCTAGCTATCATTAACATGCAATTGGAGCTAGGTTTGTAGAAGAAGATAATGAGTGAGAATGAAAAGCATTGTAACTTCCATTAATGGGAGAAAACCGTTTTACAGTATATGGAAGAATTGAAAACAGAGAGAGTACATTCTGTTGAAGATGATGTATATACATAGATACACACCACTACTTCTCTCCTATGCCACATAAGCATTTATTTTACTAACAAAAACGAGAAAGAATATAAAAGGCGTGATAACAACTACAGTTAGTAAACAAACGATTTCTCTCTTATTTACTAACTATAACAAACAAATCATGGCCATCTAATCTAAACAGATCCAACGGCTGCAAGCAATCCAACTTCATCTTCTTCGTTTAACACTTGAAATCAGAAGCCAGCTTGCTTAACTTCATCAACTTTTTGTCGCCGAATTTCGCCGAGTGGCACCTCACAGCGGCAAAGTAACCGGGTGGCGCTCGCCACCGCAGTCCTCCCAACAGAGATGTACGGAATAAACGAATTGAGACTAACGAATGAAGTGGTGGCCGGAAAACTGAACGAACAAGCATGGCAACGATAGGTGTTGCTTCTCTCATGGCTGCCATTATCAAATTACTGATCCTTCACGCAGGTTTGAATCCTAATTAGGGATTTAAGGTTTCTTATTTTCTTATTTTTAGTAACAGAAGAATGAATTAAGATGAAGGATTGTGTGAGAGATTGAAAAGCAGATTGAGTGTTACGGCTGGAAATCTAAAGATAATGATTTCTAAAAACAATTTGTAAATGGCTAGACTCCTGCGCGGATAACATTTTGTAATATGATTTGATTTCACCAAATAAGAATAATGAACAAATGATAGAATGTAGAACAAAGAAGAAAGAAACGGCCGAGAGAAACTGTAAGGTTAGAAACTTTATATCATTAAGTAGGACTCAAAATTCACTAACTACACACAATACAATTTAAAACAATATATCAAACGAGCCATAATTCCACTCACTATATATCATCATTAAAATCAAAAGTATTACATTAAAACTCACGTCGGTTCAAACTAGAAAGTTTCCCGAAATACCGAGTATACATCAGTGGGCAAAAGCTATATTTAACGGGAAGGGATGGACCAATATATCATAGTAACAATTGATGTGATCTATTTGTGTTTTGGGTTAATTTACCAAAAATAAAATGAACTTTGGTTTAATTTGTAAACTTCAATTTAAACGTCATGCTTAAAAGATTGTGCAATTGTAATTCTTTTGTGCTTCAGAACAAGCTCAAATGTTCATCTCATTAAGCCCATCATATACATTTGGCCCAGTTAGAGGCCTGTCGAAGGCCCTATAAATATGTAAATTTATGTTCTTTCTACTTAAGTAATCATTTTAGCAATTACTCCACAAAAAAAGGTGATCATTTTAGTAGAGTTGGTCAATTAATATTTTCTTAAATCGTATATAAAAAAATCATATGATCTAAACCGACACTTACTTTAGCATAGCATGCACTCATAAATCTAATCAAACTAAACCATTAATAGTAGTTTGCACTCACAAATTTAATCAAACCAAACCAATAATAATAGAACATATATAATATTTCATATAATCTAAATTATATTTCAAATTAGAGTACAAGCTTATTAAATATTTTTTCTATGTCCATGCAAATACATACATATCAAATTCAAACACAATTATTTTTTTCATGGGTAAATCCAAAATTCTCATATTATTTCTTCCGACATGTAGAACATTGTCGCGTACCGTAATTGAAGTTAAATACTCCGATCTTGCATGTCCATGGAGTTTTCACCATACACACGTTACGTTGTCCACCTATATTTTCTCAAGTGAATCATTATCGCAATTTGGAGGAATATGAATCATGAATAAGAATTACACTTGTAAGGCCACATGAAATGAAGGGCATGAAATTTTTCCCTACTACCCAAATTAGAAAACTTCTTCTTTATTGCTTATCAAATCAACCCCTCTCTATTCATTAATTCATACCCACCCTTTCTCACTTTTACTTTTATATCCCATTTTCATTTTCATCATTTTTATCTTATTTCGCTAAAGTACATCATGCATGTGCTAAAGCTATTGGGCCGGGCCGGGCCCATCAAAAATAAATACCTACAGCCATTTCCAGTGATATTTTTATGTTGCATTATTAATTAATATTTTCTATCTCCTGCCTGCTATTTATCATATATTCGCTTCGCTGACCACCTCTACCGTTATAGTAGGAAGCCCCCATCCATAAGATTATGTGAGTAACAAGACATGGTGAGTACATTAAAATGCATTTCATAGTCTTCTATTTTACAAAGCTATGCATGCAACAATATAATTTTGTATATGATATATTTATAATATTTATTTAATTTTAACAATTAAAATTAATAAAATATCATAATTGTTGAATAATTAATTGAAAATATTATTTTAATACAATAACTTAAATGATATATTCACCCATCTTAAAAGTTATATGAAGTTATCAAAATGTACAATATATTAAAAACATATTCATAAATTTAATTAATACATCAGCAAACCATGGAAGTTCGGATCTGTTATTTCGAATAATTACTATTCGAATCGATAATCGACGGTAATTAATAACCAATAACCCTAATTTTCGGATAGCGGATCGGTTATCGGATAATTTTTTTGATGATTTTCGGTTATTGGATATAACTGAAGAATCGAAATAACCAAAATTTAAATTTAAAATTTATATATTTTATTTTTATAAACATATTTTATATTTTTAATATTTATTTTTATATACATATTTTTTATTCTTAATAATTATTTCAAATATATTACAAAATTGAAAAGGAAAATATAAAAAATATACTCCCTTTGTCCCGCTAAAAGCGACCACAAAGGAGTCGACAAGGAGATTAAGAAAATAATGTATTGTGTTTAAATGAAGTATCAGTGATGTGTTTTAAAGGTAAAACTTTTTCCTTTTTAGGTAAGTGACCACTTTTAGTGGGACGACCCAAAAAGAAAACATGACCACTTTTAGCAGGACGGATGTAGTAGATGATATTAAAATATATTTTTTTCTAATAAAAATTCGGTTAATTCGAATATTTGGACAACCAATCCGACTAACCGAACAATTAGCGGATAACCGAAATTCAAATTGCGAATCGATTTCGGATAGTGAATTTTGAAAAATTTGGTTATAGTTAACAGCAATTTACAGTTCGATTATCCGAACCGCAGCCCTACAACTCACATGACACATGAATAGACGAGCATTATAAATATGCATCTAGGGGTGTGAGAGCAAAAACTGAACCAAATGAATTATTAATAAAGTTTAGGATTTAGGGTTTAAAATTTTTATTCAATTGTTAATCTAGCCAAACCAAAATATTATTACAATTGCTTTGTCCTTAAATGAAGTTAATATATAGCACACAATGTTTTTTTTATAATTTTTATTCCATTATTTGGTTATGTAAATTAAATTAGTCCAATTAAAATCAAAGGAGAAAAAATAATAAATAAAATATAACAATAAAACAAAATAAAATGTGTTTTCAAACAAAATAGAAAAAATAATAAATAAATTTAAATGCTTCTTATATTAATTTACAAAGACAATTGGCCATTTTATTGGTTGTTCTAAATTTAACAACTCTTAATTAATACAGCATTAGGCTCATCATTTTTTTTCCCAACACAAAATTATAAATTATAGGTACATCTCTTATATACATTTTCATTTATTTTGTTGGTCCCGAAACGAGTATACTGAGTGTATGGGGGATACACCAGTTAAAACTTTTTAGATTAAAGAACTTTCAGTGAGCTTCTCAAATCTGAAGGAAGGTAGTTTCAGTAAAGAGTGGTAACTTTAGATAGCAATCCTTCAGTCTACACTTAATGTTTAACTGATGGACTAATATCTTAAGTATAGCAGTGCGGAATTAAGTGGTGGTTTGAAAGCTTACTCGTTTATTAGAAAAACTTAATGTTAATGTTCAAGTTTGCACTTTATCAGTATTCAGTGTATGCGATAAAACGTTAGAGAATAAATACTGAAAATAAATAGAGAAGACACAAGAATTGGTTTGCGTGGTTCGGAGATGAAAACTCCTACGTCCACGTGTCTCGATGTGAGTCGAAGGTTTCCAAAAAAGTGGAGAGGTGTCTTACAGTGATCAACCTTGAAGGTTAGATAAACAATGGTGTCTGATCACTTCTAGCTATGAACTAAATCTAAACTAGATTTATTCTTCGGTTACAGTAAATATCACTACTAAAGAACACACTATGGAATAACAGTGAGTTTGAGTGTTCTAAATCTAAAAGCTTGCGTGAAGAAGAAAGCTTGAGAGTGATAGAGAGTTTGAGCGTATGAAAGCTTGGTAGCCGGTGTTTGAAGCGTTTAAAGCATCGGGGTATTTATAGGACACTCTCAAGAATATATCTGTTGTGAGAGACAACTTCGTCTGTAGCATTTGAAATTCTTCCCGTTAGAGTCGTCGTCCTTTTTACCATTTTTGGTGTCTGCAGCAAGATCTTGCTTCACATACTGAGATCTTTTCTAGAAGTGGTAATGCCTATAGAGATAACATATTACTCAGTGGCAAGCTTGACTTCAATGGATACTTCAGTGCAGAGCTTCTGTCATCGTTATATTCATGCTTCAAATAACTTCAGCTTCAAAACTTCAGGACACAATTTCAGTGGCATTGTCCTTCAGTATTGGCTAGTAAACTGAGTTAGAGACAACTTCAGTACTGGTCTTGAAAGTCCAGTCTTGAGTCCTTCAGGTTGCGTGTATCTGTAAACTGAATTTTTTAACAAGTTCTTAAACAAGACTAAGAACTAGATTTCAGTTTTGGACTTAATACATCTTTCAGGAGAGGTTTTGGAATTTGAATCAAAACTCTTATAAATATTTGCCAACATATTTCAAATAGGTCATAGGTGTCGTCGATTTGGGTACCTGTCCCAAAATTTTTGAGTACCAAAAAAAATACCCGAATTCCATTCTCATTTTCAAATTTGGGTATCCAAATCGACTCGAGTATTTCGGGTATCTGATGCAAAATATCCGAACTAATTGAGATAATTTTAAATTTTTGTATATTTTTTGAATTTTTGGGTATTTCTTCGATTTGTTTGGGTATTTTGAGTTTTGAGATTTTATGATATGTCTTTTTATGTAATTATTTAAATAAAATATAATATTGATTAATTAAAAATTATGTTTTCAGATATTATCCAAACGGGTTTTGGGTTATACCTGAACCTAAAATTTCGAAAATATACAACCCCAACTCCTTTCGAATATCCGAATTTTGGGTACTTGAACCCAATTAATATATTACCCGAAATACTCATGACCCAAAATTGGAATAGACATCCCAAATTTCAAACTTCAATCCGCAATAGCTGCATAATATAAAATGATTATGACATTTGAGCACAAGCTTGTCTCGCTACAGAGAAGCAATTAAATAAAATACTCTACAATCTGAAGCTTCATTAGTATCTATAGCTTAATTATTGCAAAATGAAATACATAGCATTAAAAAGAACATAAGTAATTTAGTCAAAATGCATATATAAGGAAAATGAATTAATACAGCTGCCTTTCTAATAAAAGGCACGTTTTATTTATAATGAATTAATAAATACTATATAGTCTCTTCGTCCACTTAATTAGACTCATTTATTTTTGACATGCATACTAATATTTAGTTGTAATAATTTAAAAAAAAAAAATTGTACTTTAAAACTTATTAAATAAAAAAATGTGTTTAATTAAATGGGACAATCCAATAAATTAGAATGAGTCTAATTAAATTTAGCGAAGAGTACTAGTGAAGGACGTTTCTATGCCTAGAGTTTACATGCAAATGAAAAAAACACACACATCAATTTTGGCATAAGACGACATCACATCACAAACATATAGTATACATTTTCTCTACTTCCTTTTCTTCTGCTCATTTCCTTGCTATTTCTTCTCTTATCACTATTCAATTATATATTAATCAATGTGTGGCTGTAAATTGTATATATATATATAAATATAAATATATATAATATATGCATTTATATATTATATATAACTAAATTGATGTGTTCTGGTGCATGAATTTCAATGTTTGAAACAATTATAATTCGTTGATTAATTATCTTGGACCCAAACTAAAACTTGCTTGTCGTTTTCATCAATGATCTGAATTGAGTTGACAAATCAATCTCTGATAGAATATAGTATATACAGTATATATATGTAGATATGTCACTCAATGCCAAAAGATAAAAAAGACTACAACTTTATCAAACAGTACTCCTCCGTCGCATTAATCATGACATTTTTTTTTTTTTTGTATAGTTATTAAGGAGAGTGTATAAAGTAGTGTGTAAGAGTGATAACAATGGTAGGGTCCATACCTTTTTAAAAAGATAATATTTACTATTTATGGAATGCGTCATAGTTCTAATAAAAGAAAGTGTGTCATATTTAGTGGGATGAAGAGATGAGGAATTACGTGGTATCTTATTATTATAATGTCTACTGTACATGTACGTACATATATATACATATATATAACTTACATTTTTTAAATTTTCTTTATGTTTCAATTAATATATATGCAGTCATATTTTCAAAATAGTTATATATTTTGTGCAATTAACCCTCCTTTTCATTATATCTAGCTATTACTTAATTTGCAAGAGCTTGTACTGTTACAAATTTTGATATGTATACCTATAATTTTTTTGCTCATTTACTTTCTTAAGAATAATTTATAGCTTTATAGGCGTTGCATGTGGCATTTAGGTAACTGAATTAAAATGCGTCATCTTTCAATATTCCCCTATTTAAAAATAAAAAATAAAAATAGAAATAGATCCATGAGAAGTGTGACAAGTGAATAAATAATATATATAATCGCAGAAATGTCGTTTTGATCGGATAAATGCAAATAGCATGCAAACCTTTTTAAGAGTTTCTTAAAAGATCAAAATACAAATCCCATAATTTTTAATTAATTTGTTGTACCAAAATAGTAGGTGGAGTTTCCGCCGACTTAGATGCTCACTCAAAGAGTATTCCTCTTTAGTTTCAAATCACACAAAATTCTATTACATGGGCCATCTTAAAAGTCTAACTAAAACAAATTTCTTTTAATCTGGTCTCTACTAAGCACTAAACTTTTTTTCTTCTTCTTCTAATCTACCAGTATTTATTTATTTAATTATTGTCATCTTGTTTTAATTATTAAATTAACTTTAGTCGACCGTATATATACCGCTATAAAAATCTCTCGTCGCCTATATATGCAGCTGCGCATTCAATCAAAAGTCCTGCGTACATCTATCTATAAATCTATCTATCTTCTTTTTCCTAAATCAATATATATTTGAATTGATTATGAATAGTTTTAAGAGCAACGTGAATATGTATGGGAGTGAAAGCGAGGTGAGAAGAGGGCCATGGACTCTTGAAGAAGACAATCTTCTCATTCACTACATCTCTTCCCACGGTGAAGGCCGTTGGAATTCCTTAGCCAAATTTGCTGGTATTTTTCTCTATATTTCTTTACTCTTTAATTTTATTCCTTCAATATATAAAAGTAACAATCATTTTGTTTATTTATATTTAGGGCTGAAGAGAACTGGGAAGAGTTGCAGATTAAGATGGTTAAACTATTTGAAGCCTGACATTAAGCGAGGAGACCTCAGTCCTCACGAACAGCTCTTGATTCTTGAACTCCACTCCAAATGGGGAAATAGGTACTTAACAACATTTTATTTTACTAAATAATTAAATGCGGTAATAATTTATCTTCTGTTTACTTACACGTGCGTATTCCCGCTTGCACGTGCCAAAAATGAATATATAACCGCAGGTGGTCGAAAATCGCGCAGCATCTACCGGGAAGAACGGATAATGAAATAAAGAATTACTGGAGAACGAGAGTGCAGAAACAAGCAAGACAGTTAAGAGTGGATTCCAACAGCAAGAAATTCCTCGATGCAATCCGCACCTTCTGGATGCCAAGATTAATGGAGAAAATCGAGCATAATAGTAATAACAATTCTAATTCAACATCAACGTCCACCTCGTCACCTTCTTCCTCAATCTCAACCATGGACCAAACTCCCAGCTTCGCCGCATCCCCTGCGGTAAGCCAACTGGCACCAGTACTGGAGTCGACTGCTTGTCCGACAGCAAGCACCCATCTGGATAACTGTCATTTTCTACAGCAAATTCAAACCACCGGTAAGAATCAGTTAGAAATTAACCCAATGGAGGAGAGTTACTACAATGTGGGATTTCCGACCAGCTATGGAGATATGACGCCGACGGAGTGCCACGTGGCGGGGATTGATTGGTTCGAGGAGGACAGCAGCAGCACCTTCTGGAACAGTGATGAGTTGTGGCAGTTTAGGAAGTAGATTAATATTCTGATAGTAAAAATGAATTAATTACCGTGGCTCTTGTTTTTTTGTACTGGGGCCGGCCAAGAAAAAGTTTTCTATTAATAACGTGGAAATTATAATCTATTTTCTTTACTTTAGGGTATGAGATATTTAATAAGGTGTTCCAGTATCGTTGTACTACTTCTAACTGTGTGTAAGTGTGTGGCCTTTACTTTAATTTCTCTTGTTTCTGTGCTCTTATTCAAAGTGTTTGTCCCACATTTATGCAGAGGGTAAAATGGATGCTGACTACCCTAATAATGCATCACAATCAAAGATTTCGACACATGAATATATATAATCCAATCTACCTACGCAAAGAGTTTTAGTTTGTTCGCAGACTTTGACTCAGCAGGACGCAAATTTTGATTTAGTGAAGTAGAATTTCCGGAATTATTATAATGTGTAGATGTACTATATAAAGTTGATTATTGAAATATTGACCACAATAGTGGTATAGAAAAAGATAACATGTTAAAGTCAGTTCATGAAAACAACATTTGAAGTGACTGCTGAAAAGATGAAGGTGTCTAGTCATTTTTTCTGTGTGGAGATGAGAAGAGAATTCAGGAAAATATATATGCATGATATAATTAATTCCAACTTTCTTTATGAGTTTCATTCTTTTTAGCCTCTAATTTTTCAGAGAGGTTTTTGTTGCATGAGTTGAGTGGTAAATTGGATGCTGTATGAGTATACAGCATGCTCATTTTTTTTTTATTCTTTTTAAAGGTGATAACTTTTTAATGAGAATTTATAAAGATACGAATAGCAACGAGTTGAGGTCGAGATAGAAAATAATATTACGAACATCCCACTATATATAGCTAAACTCAAACTGAATTATTATATTTCAAATCAAGTTTGAGCAACATATCAAAAAATTGAACCGAAATTAAATTTGAGTCGACTGGTTTACAGAAGTAAATAGCCAACATTCCTTGAATTGGTCAGCTTTAGTTACTAAGATGGGTGTGTGGGTAGGAAACACTTAATTTTTTTCTCTCTTTCTTTTAACTCCTAGCTGATTCTTTTATCTAATTATAATTATCCAGACTACTGGTGTCAGAACTCCTTTTCTATTAATGTTATTAATTACAATAAAATATTCCTAGATAAAATAAAATTCTTCAATTAATCTAGATTATACTCTCCAAAATCTTCAGCAGGAGTAAGATTATATTACACATAAGATTCATGCTTATACATAGTGGCACGCATTAGTGGAAGACATGATTTTGATTGACTAAGTGCACTAATATATATATGTGAAAATCAGTATTGCTAGCTATTTTCTTAGGGCACCTTAGAAAAGCTTTAAGAGTTAAGACTACTCACACCAACAACATATTTAATTTAACTGCTCTTTCAAATTTCTATAGACCTTGATGAGTACATTTCCCTTTGCACTTTGATGAGATTAATGAAAAGACCTGTACCAGAAATCTAATTAAGCGAGGTTACTCTCACCACTTCCTCTCTTGTCCTGCAATTGTTCTTCATATCGTTGGAGATTAAGTAAGTTTTATATATGTATATAAGATCTACTTCTTTCCACCTTATAATGCCAAGTCCGTACATTTAAGCCCATGGCTATACTAAAAAGTTTTATAAAAGAATAAGTTTTAATGGATGACATTTCTTAAATATGGAACATAGTACTTAAAAAGGTAAGTGAGCTAAAATTGGGAAGTGATTCGATTAGGAAAGATAATCCTCTTCACAGAAGGTGTGTCAACTAATTATTAATATGTTGAGAATCATTATATGATGATGGAATCAGCATCAGCACTATAAATATATATAAGAAGATGTTCTTTCTTAATATTTAGAGATGGATATTCGAGGTTTCCATTGCATAGTCACGTCCTTCTAAAATTCCTTTTTATCTGCTCAACTCAACCTAATGTCTCATGTGGAAATCAAAGGCATATATCCATCCAAACCACTATCTTTATTCTCCCTTTTATTTTTCGCAATCATCAAATTTCTCATGCCAATATTCTTCTATATTAGTATTAATTCCTATTTGCATTGCTTCTATCTATATTAATTTATTTCGGCGTACAATTGAAATTTTGCCAGAAATAAAAAATAAAAAAACAATCATATTCTCCATGTGGATTTCCAAGAGACGCGACAGAATTGTTCACCAAATCTGTGAGAGTTTTTTGGTTAAACGTGTCCACTTTCAGTGGGAAAGAGAGAGTGGTTCTTTTACTAAATTAATATATTTTGTAAAGAAGATGATCATTGTACTAAAAATAGATCTCTTTTGTGTAAACTAAAAATAAATATGAATCAACTATATTTTTCAATAATGGATATAAATATACTATACCTTAATCAACAACAAATTCTCTATTTTAAGGATAAATTTTTTGAAATAAGATATGTACGAAAAATATTTTTTAGTATGTATCATTGATCTAAATAATTTAACGATCAAAATTTATTTTCAATTAACTCATAAGGAATCATTTTTATTTGATTTGTCTTGCAAATAATTATGTATATATGTTGTTTCCCATTATATATGGATTTTATCCATTGGTACAGGGAAAATCCTTAAATAGGGGTGTCAAATCGTGCGAGTTGGGTCGTTATCGAGTCGACCTGATAACAACCCGACCTGTTAAGGTTTTGCTGAACCTGAACCCGAACCCGACCTGTTAAGCTCAACCTTGAACACGACACTAACCCGATACGAACACGATATCGACACGATAAAAAATTAAATTTATACGATAAAAAATATATAAATTATAATAAAAAATAACAAATGCATAATTTTTAAAATTTATAGAATGTATTTATTTTATATTTAAAAAAATACAAAATATTTTGAAAAAAATGTATTACATATAACATTTACTTCAAAATATAAATAATTAATATATTATAAAATTTTCTTATTAGGTAACCTGAACCCAACCCGAACCCGACCTGATAATTTCGTGTACTTATCGGGTCAACCTGATAACAACCCGAATCCGATAAAACTTGATACTAACCTATTAATTTCGTACGTATTCGTGTTGGATTATCATATTGTGTCAAAAATTGACAGGCATATCCTTAAAGACATGATTAAAAATTGAATAAGAGTAGATTGGGATGAGGAAATGACATGTACAACTTTAGATAGTGTGACGCGAGGAAAGGTCTATCATTTTCCATTACATTTGTCGCTTTTTCTTGCTCTCTCGTTCCCACTAAACTTATCACAATTATCTTATTGGACGTTCCACTAATAATGATACATTCGAAAAATATAAAAAGTTATTTTTTCAAAAAGGTATGGACCCTACCATATTGATCACTCTTACACTATTTTATACATTTTTCATAATAATCGAACAAAAAAAAATGTCAAATTTAATAGAAGGGAGGGAGTACACCCTAGTACCACAAATTAATTAATTAAGTTAATGTGGATAATCTGTTGCATCAACTATCATTATACATTGAAGTGCTCAAAAGGCCAATATCCCCTTCTTTAGATTTGTGACCTCATCAACCATATTTCATGATATCCTATGATCACGATATATTTATCTCTTTTATTTATTATAAATATATTCAATTCTTTGTCTAAATAATAATCATACTAATTGAGATTATTGCGAGCAATGGAATCAAATCAAAATTCAAAAACTAAATAATTTGATTTAAAAAAAAATTAAAATCAGATCTAAATTCTCACAAAACCAAACCGATTCAAGTTGAAGATTAATCTTCAATTTCGATCATCTGAAAGTCTAACTATATATTGTACTTTACTCTTGAAACTTATGCTCAAATTGTTTTAATAAAAAAATATGTTTAATCTTTTATATGATAGTTTACATTATGTAGTCAATATTGATAAAATTAATTTATTCATGTACTTTTGTTTTAAAGTTTTGTTCATTTATATTTTAGTTTTGATTACATGTTTTAGTTATATACACATTTTTAAGTGTATATGAAATTTATAAATAAAATATTTTGATATATGATTATTAAAAACTTAATTTTTTATACTTTTTTGTTAGATTTTATATGTTAGTTAATATATAATAAAAGTTTGATCACTTTATTTTAAATTGTACATTTTTACAAAAAAAATGATTCAAACCGAATATAGTTTGATTTATAAAAGTAGAAATTCGAATATATTAATTAAAGTTAAATCAAAATCAACCAAACCTCAAGATTTGGTTTGATTTATAAGTTTTTGTTTAATTCAGTTTTTAGTCGCCACTAATTGAGATGCTTGTTAGTTCGAATCTGCCGAAAATGTCGACTGTAATTTTCATAAGTATTGATCTGTATAATTATTTGCATTTGATGAGTCCATTAACTTCCAAAAGAGAAGTAATTATATATGGACATAAAGCTTATCTATTTATGTTATGATTATGTTCTGTTATATCTAAAAGAGTCTGTACACGGATAAAACGACAAATTCTTTTGTGAAAGTATACGTTTCGCATTAGTTAATTAATTTTCTAATAAAAAAAAATATATTTTTACTCGTCTAATAACTACATATCAATTAGAATTAATAACAGGTCATGTAACTCTGGACATAGGTCACACAAAAACTCTACATTTTGTAATAAAATTTTGGTGAAGTTGAAGCGTTGTTATACATTTTTTATATAATAATTAAAGCAGACTTTTACATACTATTGTATTCAAGAAAATGATTGTATATACTATTTCTGTAAGATCTTTCATTTTAAGGATTTCAGACATAAGATGATATTACATTTTACGTGTGAGATTGTGATTGGGCTTAATTTTTGCAGAGTTGGTTTTGGTTGGTGAATTAGCCCACTAGTACAGGCTGGTTTTAGTTATTGGGAATTATTCTTTCTAGAGTATTATCTAGTCTATGATTTTATTTTATTTGGTATTTAACTTTAAAGGACGTCTCTATAAAAAGCCCAATAATAATAACATAGTATGACACAACATATCCTTTGTTTCATGAACTTGTTCCATTTCGTATATTTTATAATCCAAACTCTGGGGTGTTTATTATCACGTACTCGTTTTTAATATGTTTTATTTAATGAAAAGATTTACGTGATAGACATCATAGTATTCTATAATAGAGGGTTTGGTTGAATTACAATTAAGATGTATATATGACACATTTAACTTAAATCCATATACATATATTAGTTTAATTGATGAATAAATTATAGAAATTTTAAAATTGCACGGGTCTCGACTAAAAGATGTAGACATTAGCTTTAAAGTAATAATTTTGGGTTGCATTAGCTTGAAAGTTTTAATAGGACATGATTATATAAGTAATGACGTGGAGTGGAAGGATAGTAAATCATGATGAAGGCGTGCAAGAAAAAAAGAGTGAATTTACAGTTATTGTTTCTTCTTTAAAAACAAGGCCACAAGAAAAGCTGAATTTTAGGCATATTTTTAAAAAATACCAAATTTGTAAAAAACATGCGAAAAGTGGTCACTTTGAGTGTAGATTATCTAAAAGGCTCTCAGTTTGCATCTTATTGGAATGTAGTATTAATTAATTTTTTTCTTAAATTTTTTACAATTAAAAAAATATTTAGTATATGTTTAAAATTATAAACATCCAATTTAATTAAATAAAAATTATATACATTCAACATCACACATATGTATTATTTAAATAAAAAAAAGGAATATACACAAAAATGAAAACTCAGTCGGTTAAAACAAAATCCGGTCATATTTAAACAAAATTGGCGGCTGAGTTTTATTTAAATATGACCGGGTTTTGTTTTAACCGACCAAGTTTTTATTTTTGAGTACATTCCTAATTTTTTTTTATTTAAATAATACATTAAAAATCATGTACTGATTAAATCAAATTCAATTAAATTAAATATTAAATATAAAATTCAAATACATATATATATATAATAACACAAAAAATACAAAATGATTTCATACAAAATTAATGTAACATGTATTAATTTAACAGTAAATTTAAGAATATTTTTAAAATTTTAAGTGCTTTTCATATAAAAATTAGAAATAAGACATTTTTCTGTCTTAAACTTACACTAAAGGTTATTTTCATAAATAACCACCCTTAAAACAATCCACATATTTCCATAGCCATAATCATCTCTCTCTCCCTCACACACACATTTTTGTTGGGTTCTAGCACGACTTTTAGGTTTTAATGATTAAGATTAAATTGTCGTAAAATCAATTGGTTCTTAATGTGTATAGTGTTATATATACTATAGTGTTAGCCTCTAATTAAGCACATGAACACCTACACACATATAAATATACAAATATAATAGTGAAAATAATTTGGATAATGCCAATAATTGAGTCCCGACACCATAATATGTGTCGATGTACGTTTTGGAAGAACCACGTGTGATGATATGATTGGTTTTTGGAATATAAGCATCTCCCCTAATTAGGACATGATCATATTAATCAGTAAAGTTGTTTTGTATAGTGGAATCATGATCAAGATCTATAATTATATATGCGCCATCACTAAAAATTAGTATGGTAACATATATATTACTCCATGGATAAAAATCAAAAGACACTTATTTTTTTCTGAAATATAAAATACACTTGAATGAGTTCCTGTTTTGTTTATACATTGAGTAAATATGTTTATATTTTTCTATTGTCAACAGAAATAAGTTTATAATCTATTTAAAAAGACAAGATCAATCCAAGTTTAATTCTATTTTTATATCTTAAATTGGTTAACACACTCAGTACATCTTATATCACATTTAAAGGGCCGAATAAATATACTGCAATTAATTAAAGATAAAAAAATGTTTTTCTAAATTATCTCTTATTACGTGATCATTAAAAAGTAGTAAAAAATAAAATTAAAAATACATTTTAGTAACAATAATTTTAGACATGATTTAATTCATCAAACCAAACAAATATATTAATTATTACATGTGTTTTTAATTATACACTCAAATAAACATTATTTATACCATTTATATAATGCAAGTCTTATACATGCATGGAAGTTTCCTAGTCACGACAAATATCAATAAAGTACTTATTTTGCAGAAAATATTATATATCATATTAAAATTGAATGATTGTAGAGGAAATGAAATGTTAAAAGTGATGTATGCAAAGAAGAATGTGATTAGAGGGGTCAAGTAACATGAGAATGCTGAAGAATTATGTGCAAATATCCAGCTTGGACACAGAATTAATGTGAATCAAAAGACATTATATTATTCTACATGTGATGTGGGATATTGCCTTCCCATCCTCTAATGCTTGGATTTTTCCCTTTTCTTTAATTCTAAGTTAACATCAACCTTTTTTTGTTTTGGATCTAAAAATATGAAATAATAGTAAATATGTATATATTTATTAGAATTTATGTCGTGTGTATATACTAATGAAATAACAAATTAAACCCAAATATCTTATATATATGTGATTTTGTTGTTCATGTGCTCCAAGTATTTAAGTAGCTTATTTATTACTAAAATTATAATATAAGAAACATTCTACTACTTGGAACCGTGGAAGTGGTCCAATCCAATGAATTGCTATCTATTTGTGGACAACTATAAGATTAAATCATAATCTATACGAATGCCATAAATAATTCCTAAACTTTCAATAAAAAATTAATTATATATCTAGATTGATTAATTACCTGAAAATTTGACGGTTAGGTTTCCGTCGACGAATTGCACACTAGTAAACCATTTTTTGTTTCAAATAATGAATAAATTTTCAGGACATTTACTGTCATAATTAATTAAAAAATAAAAAAGCGAACCAAGATCCCAAAATCAACAATGTGAATGAATGTCAATTTTATTTCTAAATTGGTTATAACAAGAAATTAAAGAAGGTTGTTTTGTCAATATTTGATATGTTTTTATTGAGTAAATAGTGACACTCCTAATTGAAATTTGAAATAAAAATCCCAAAAAGAAAAGTTAGAAGGTAAAAAAGTAAGGGGGGATGATATTGAAGCAGAATAGGAAGAGCAGCGGAGAGAAAATAGGGGGCATCCTATGCCCTTTGTTGCCTCTTTAACCCAAACCCTCATCCTTATTTCCTGCCACTCTCTAGCCTTTCGGTGCTTCAGTTCAATCACTTTCTTTTTTCAAATGAGGTTGTTAATTTCCAGTTTCAGTCACTTTCGTTGTTTGACAGAAACAAAATGTCAATTCTCCATGTCCCTCCTTACTGCTACACACCCATTGTTCCTACCATCATCATCAACACTAAAGCAAAAGCCTATTCTCATTCACACATAATTATCTCTTCTTTTCCTCCCTTTTTGACTTCACCAAATCACACTATCTACTATTACTACTCTGCTCCGATCCTACTATATATTATTTCTACTTCACATTAATTAACTAACTCTCCCTCTCTCTCTCTCTCTCTGTATAGATATTCCCTCTGCTCTGCCTCCATTTGGAAGGGAGCTTTTGCCATGGCAGTGGATGTGTGCTCAGATATCTCCACCCCACTTGTCAGTCCAAGAATCTCTTTCTCTCACGATCTCAACGAACTCGACTTCGTGCCTGTTGAATCCCAGTCTCATCTGCATTTGAATCCCACTATCGACTTCCATTTCGATTTCTTCACCTCCCAACACCTTCAAATCTCCTCCGCCGACGAGCTCTTCGCCGACGGAAAAATCCTCCCCGTCCAGATCAACCAAACCAAAACCGCTCCCCCCAAGCCAACCTCCAAAGATAATAATCCCAATCACCCCAATAACGCGGATAAGAATTTTAAGAAGAAGCGGCTGATCGAGTTCCTCTCCGCCACCGTCGACGAAGACGATGACGAAGGGAAACCGATCGCGAAATCGTTCTGGAAATTCCGGCGGAGCAGCAGCGTCAACTGCGATAATGGCGGAAGGGGCGGCGCCGGACTCCTCCGATCGCTGCAGTTTCTGACGCGGAGCAACTCCACGGGATCCGTTCCGAATCCTAAGCCCTCGGGAGTTGCGAAAGTGATGCGGAAGCAGAATTCGTTGAGGGAGGCGCCGATTAATCGGCGGGCAGCTGCGGTGGGGTTGAATCAATACTACCATTACAACAAGCCACCGTCGTTGGGGAAGAGCAGATCGCACGGCAATGGAGTTCGGATTAGTCCAGTTTTGAACATTGCGCCGACTTATACTGTGAGTTTATTCGGGATCGGCTCTCTGTTTTGTAGTAAAAAATCTAAGAAGAAGAGAAAATAATTAATGTTACTTTAATTTCTTATTATACTCTATATTTTTTCTTCCCTTCTTCTTTTCTTCTTCTTTTTTTTTTTTTTTTTCTGTGTACAGTCGACAGTTTTGCTTTGAATCTCTACATTTCTACTGCTTTAATTATTCGCATCCATCCACTTATCTAGACATTATGGGCTTGCCTTCAAGCCTTCAATGTAAGAATCATTTACTCTTCTTTTCCTTTTTAAACAAATTCATGTCATCATCATCTATCATCTATGTATGCATGTATTACTATACAAAAAAAATAAAGATATTGGACTAGTAAAATGTAAACAAGCAATAATTAATTAAAAGGGATAATTCATGTTGAATATTATAGCTGGCATTTGTTTTTTTCTTACTTTTCCTTCATGAAGGTTTCTCTGTTGGATTAGTTGAAAACTTATTGGTTGGGGGACAATTTGCTGTTTTTCTTCTTTTTCTTTGTGTTATAATAGAGGTTGTCTAGTTGTGTTAGAAGCAGATGAAGACAAGAGTTGAATTGGATCCAACTTAAAGTTGTAAGAATATTAATGATCAAATGATTGCAAAGAATCATCACTTTACAAACCAACTTGCATAACTAACATTTCAATTGCTCTTCAATTTTTGAGATAAATTGTTTTATGATTCCATTCTTGATTTGCTCTTATGTTATACTCGAGTGAAAAATATAAATGACTGAAGTTGATTTGTGAAACCATTTTATATGTGCTTTTCCTGTTTGCAGCCAATCACAAAGACTAATGCAGTTTAATTGTGGATATTTTGGAAATAATTCCATTATTAAACGCTAATTAAAGTCATGAATAGAATTCGAATCGTATCAGTTTGTTATTTTTCAAAATTTAATAAACTATCTTCACAGTATTTTAGAAGTATGGGTCTTCATATTTTGGTTTTTATATCTTAATGCCTCAAGACCTAGTGTTGGTGTTTAGTAAAGTACAGCTATATATTTTTTCATTTAAATTTTGAACTGGTACTTTTGATTTAAAATAAGGCTCTGTTAATCTATGAGTATGTAATTGAAATATTTTAAATGTATAAAAAATTTCAATAATACGTAACACATAAACATGTAAATAATATGCCTATGTTGGCAGTAATTGCAGTAAAATTTATATTAGTATTAGCATAGTAAAATGAATAAATATAGTAGTCCATAATAATTAGTAATAAAGAAAGGCATCCAATGTGACTATTTCACGTCAAATCACATCACGGCGACTGGTCAATTAAAATGTTTTATTCAACACGTTTACATAAAATTCCATAACGACTATTTTTTTACTCTATACTACTCTCTCCGTCCCAATAAGTATGACACAAAATTTTTGAGCAGGATTATTAAGGAGAGTGTATATAGTGTAAGAGTGATAAAAATGGTAGGGTCAACACCATTTTAAAGTAATAGCTTTTACTCCATTCCTCCAAGTAAGTTTGACACAATTCTCTTATTTGGACGTCCCACTAAACTTGACACATTCCTAAAATAGGAAAATTTATTCCTTTAAAAAGGTATAGACCCTACCACCTTTATCACTCTTACACTACTTTATACACTCTCTTAATAACCGGACCCAAAAATTTTGTGTCATGCTTATTGGGACAGATGGAGTACTATTTTAGAAATGTGTCAAGCTTAGTGAGACGTACAAATAATGAAATTGTATCAAACTTAGTGGTACGAAGGGAGTCTATACTAGTGCGTAACCCGTCAAAAATTATTTTATATTATAATTTATAAATATAAAAATTTAAATATATATTTTATGACAAAATTTAAATATTAAAAATGTTATTATTTATTTAAAAAATTGATTTTTTAATAAAATTTTAGTTATTAAAAATGCTATAATATATTTAAAGGCTTAGGTTGTATAATAATTATTTTATTATAGAAAACTCAAATAATAATCATAATTATAAAAATAAAAATCTAATCACTTGTTTTACGAATTATTAGCTATAAAATTAAAAGATATCGTTAATAAGAGGTGATTGAGAAAACCAAAATAAATAATGATTATATTTTTCTATAACATTTTAAGTGGTTAAAATTTGAATTTGGTATGTTAAAACAATTATTTTAACATTTTTCTATTTAAAAGTGATATAAAATAATAAATTATTATAAATATTATTTACAATAAATTATCTTAAGTAGAATGTATTGATAAAAAATCATGTTACTTTATAATTTATTAACATAATTGCAAATTTTAGGCTTTTAGCTACTTAGAAATTATATTGTTGCAAAATATATGTGTTACGTGAAGATTCATTCCGTGTAAAATTTATTGGTACATAATAAATCTATGTCAAATCAAATACTAATTTTTTTTCGGATAAAATATTTATGTGGATCAAAAGTAGGAATGGCAATCGGATACGACACACACGAGTAGTGGCTGTCCATATCTGTACATTTTGGAAACCCCACAAATTTATTTATGTTTGGATGATATTTCTTGAAACCACACTTAACCATTTTGAAATATCTAAAACCAAGTTATCAATATCATCTTTTAAGGAAAAACTTAACCTATAAAGGAGCAGATCATTTATCTTACAATCTGTATTATTCTTGTAGATTTTTCCTGAACATATTGATCACCAAATTGACAAGTATCATTCATTTGTAGTGACAACTAGTTCATGTTAAGAACAGATCGTTTTCTTAAAGAAAATAACGATCTGTCCTTAATATAATGCAGCTCGCTGTCCATCTTATTCTTGTGTTGGTTTTATAGTGTTTCTCTAGAATAGACGTTTAACAGATCGTAATTGTAAAAAGGTAGTTTGAATTTTCAAACTCATCTATAGAAATGATTTGTCTCTCTAGATTAACATCAGCTACAATTTATAAAGAACAGATGGTTAATAAAACCATTTGTTCTATAGGTCAAGTTGATTTATAGAGTGTAAATCTCGTCCAAGACTATCTCAAAGAAAATAACTCCAATGAACAAATGGATTCAACCATCTCAGCAGCTAGCTGCCAATCTACAGATCGTTTTATTAAAAATGATTTGTCCTCATTCTTTGCTGCTTATACCAAGAGATGTTGTGTGAATAAACAAAGAAAGTAATTGGGTATCAAACCAATGAAGTAGAGAAGCATCTCAACTAACAAATCATAGGAAACGATCTGTTAAACCAAACTCAAGCTAGCCGCTCCTCACCTTAACTATGGTGGACTGCCGACATACATACATTTATCATAAGTCAACCACTCAGTGTGCTGTCACATCAAAGAGCATATTTTGATGAATGAATTACGAGAATATCAAATTGGAGGTACGGTAAATCATTGCAAGTATGACAAAGCACTGGAAAATCGCGTGAAAGGTGGAACGAGATGCATTACGGGCGGCGCGTGTAACATCAACCATGTCATGCATTTAATGCAGCCATTAATGCAACGGAGAAGGACTCTTCTCTCTCTAACGGATAGTTTGAGTCATGGTTCCATAACTACCACTTTCACTTCTAGAAATGAGGACCAGAATTCAAGCTAACAAATTGCCATTACTCTGCGCAAATTTCTTCAAACCTTTTAGCGCTCAACACACTCCAACCAGAATTCTCTCGAGTGTTCATCCTGTTTGAAGAAAGTTATTTCTGGAAATTTGTTTAACCAAAACCAAAGTTAGGATCTTGTATTGATCCAGTTGTAATAGTTCTCTATATTTGGGAAAAAGAAGTGTAAACACAAGAAATTATCTAGTTTTGATAATTTTTGTGGCTCGTACTCAACGAGTAAAAAGAAATGAGAAAGTCTTAGTGGATTATTGATCTAGTTTTGATCAAGCCTTGAACGTATGGAAAGTTTATCCCGAACCACGTTAACTACTTGTGTTCTTTCTCATTCTTGTTTATCTCATTAATCATCTTCATTCACTTTCTTCTAAACTGTTGGTTTTATAACATTGAGAAAGAAAAACGTTTTTGCATTAACAAGAGCACTAACCACCGAATTCCGCACACAAAATAATTGAGTTTAACTTATAAAGTTATTCTTAATCTTTGTTTTCACTATATAAGGTCTTATTTGAGCTAGATTAATTCTCTCTAACAAGAAGAGATTAACTAGCTACCCAAGCTATCTTAAATATTAAGTGTGCTCAAGCCTTATCAATTAATCATAAACAAGAAAACCCTAAAAAAATTTGAATTGGTCTATCCCCCCCCCCCCCTAAAAAATACATCAATCTTGCTCTTTCGGAACCAACAATACCCGTACCTGCAAGGGTATAAATGACAACTTACGTTCGATTATCTTACAGTAATAGATGTGAGTTAGAGACGCATTTGATATCCACATATAGTTTGATGGGTATAATTTAATATCATTTGTATTTTTATATATGAATAGTTATTATATACCTATGAAATATCCATCAAAATGTCCGTTAAATACTCACTCACCCACCTAATATTAACCATGTTTTTATATTTTTCTAAAAATTATATGTAAAATATTTCCTAAAATTTTATATAATATCTCTTAAATATGAATATTATATGTTTCACACGTAATTTATATCCACAAGTGGCGAGATGATGGATATCCAAAAGGTGATGGGTGGTGGGTTTGAGGGTACTCATATTTGTTCTTTTTATATAATTCTATATGATACAAAATGACTATTATTTTACTATAATATTTTAGATGGTGAAAATTTGGATTTTGTTTTATTAAAATGACTATTTTGATATATTTCTCATATTTAGAGGTTGTATAAATTGATAAATTATAAGAAATACATGTTATTCTCAGTAATCTATCTAATGTAGATTGCGTTGAAAAAAAATCATGTTATGTTATGATTTATTAACATAATTGCAAATTTGTGTTATTTAAAAATTATATCATTGCAAAATATAGGTGTTAAATGAAGACTTCTCTCGTGAAAAATTTATTGGTATATAATTACTTTATGTTGTAATTTAAAAAATTGAGTATTTTTTTGTTTGATAAAAATTAATTATTTGACCAAATAGAATCATAAATATTTATTTGATCAATTCAAATAATTAATGTTATATGTATTAAAAATTATATTGTTGGTGGGTCAAAAGTAGGAATAACAATCGGTCACGACATACATGAACATTGGCTATCCATATCCATACCCGTGAGGATAGTGATGACATTTTACCCTCATGTAGCCGACACTAATTGGTGTGAGTTAGAAATACATTTATATGAACTATATTTTTATCAAAATTTTCGTTAAATATTCGTCCACCCACTTTATATGAACTATATTTGTGTATACATAATATCTAAAATTATATATAATGTCTCTTACATTTAAATTTAATACGCAAAAGTCTAATTGTTGGGTCCCGGGAGAGCAGGTGTGGTGTATGGGGGGGGGGGGGGGGGGGGGGGAAAAACACCACAATCCAAATTTTTGCGTTTGGCTGTTAGAACAGCATGTTGAGATAGCTCGCTGTTTATTCCATAACAGCTCGCTTGGTGTAGCAGATCGATCTCCTCTAATGTAGAGAGATATCCAGCTGCTCAAGTAAGTTCTCAACTCAGAGTGAGTAATCTGTTAAGGAACAGATGGACTGGCAGCTAGCTGGAGCTTACCAGACTATCTGTCCAAGTACAGATAGTGTGCGGAAGCTTAGTGAATGTGTTGGCTGCTCTTATACTTAGAAAATATATTTTGTTTATGCCGAGTGTTCTTTATGAGGTTGATTCAAATGCACAGCTCGCTGGTGAAGTGATAAACAAAGAATCAAACTACTACAATGCAAAATATAAAAGAACACACAATATTTAACGTGGTTCGGGAAACCCCCTACGTCCACGATCGATCAAAGCTAGATCGATAAATCCCTTAACCTTGGATCCCTCGCTTATTTATCCTCGTTGAGTACGAGCCAAAACTCGCTTATTTATTCTCGTTGAGTACGAGATTACAGCTCTCTTATTTAAACTCGTCGAGTACGAGATCTGGGTTCGGTTTTATAATCGTTCTTCCTCCGAGCTTTTGGCTATGGAGGAAACTAGAACTATGGGCTTTGAAGGCTCAAATCTAAGATAAGTTCTAGCGGGTTTATCTTCAGAATAAATGGTGATCTCTCTCTAATTTACAACACTCAAGGATGTATATAATCTATATCTAGTGTTGAATAAATCAATGGAGAACTGGAGAGAATCTTGTAGCGTTGTAGCTTTTTCTGGGCAATATATCTCGCACCATTTCTGAAGAAGGCTTGAAGTATTTATAGGCATATTTGAATTATAGCCGTTGAAAGTCTTTGCAGCTTTTTCAGTAAGCATTAAATGCTCTTTTGACCGTTGACTGCTGACTGTACTTCTAGCCGTTGGAGTTTGTCCTACGTGGATGTTGACGTGGCATAGGACAGGTAGCTTATCAATTTAGGTAGATTATAGCTTCCTCCAACTGGGATGAGCAGCTCGCTGTCCATCTTGCTGAACAATCTGTTAGATACATGTTATTTTGCAGTTTGCTTCTTGAACAGCTAGCTGTCCATTTCGCTATGCAGCTTGCTGTCCATCTTGCTATGTACAGTTAGCTGTCTTTCTAATGTTATGCACAGCTAGCTGTCCTTCTTGTTTCTTCTTATGCACAGCTAGCTGTCCTTCTTGTTTCTTCTTATCGACCTGTCCATCAATTTTACGATCTGTCCTTGATCTAATGATCTGTCCCTCGGTAGGTATGCTGACCTTCTGTGCAATAACATAGATGCTATAAAAAGTAAGTCTAGATAGAATGTGTAAGTCCTATGAACAGATCGTTACTTCAATCTGTTCTCACATTTTGACTTAACCTGCTACTAAACAAGGTCGATCTTTATAGCACAGATCGTTAATTTAATCTGGCCTTACAGGTTGATCTCTCTTCTACTAGATAGACAAAATAAGATCAAGCTCTATGACACAGGTTGTAAACTCAACCTGATCTTACATGTTAGCTGATCTACTATTGAGAACACAGATGGTTTCTATGGACACGATATGTCTTTCATCTATCTGTCCTTACACTTAACCATCTGTTGTCTATCTAATCTAGACACCAATAAAGATAAATACTTAAGCATCAATAAACATTAAAGCGTAAACACAGTTTAATATTATGCATATATAATATGGTTTCGCATCATCAAAACATATACATAATGATTTCCACAATCATCAAAAAGGTTCCCAACACTAATATATATGTTTTGACAACCAATCTTGTAAATCAAATTATAATTTATAAAATATTGATCAATTCGACCAATCTTACCGTAAATTATCATACACAAATTAAAGAATCGTAAAATAAGATCAAATTGACTAAAATCGATAGGAAAAACCAAAGATTATATATTATAAAAATATAAAATATTTAGAAATATTAACGTAATTTAATTGACTCAACATCTCAAAGCTCTATTTAAGCTCAATTATACACACATTTTTTCTTTTTATAAAATTTTCATATTAATAAAGTTTACTAAGTTTTAAATGTGTGATAGACTAATTTGTTAGTTTAGTGATATTTAAATTACACTATTGATTTAATATCTACATAATATATATTAAACTAATATGCTATGAAATAAAAAAATATGCCAAATATTATTATAGATTTTATTTACTTTATACATAAAAAATTCTACATACAATTTGACAACTAATTATTGTAATAATATTATAATATAATATTTATAGAAAAATTTCAATTACTCAACTATTTATTTGATAATACAATAATCTAGTATAATAAATTTTTCAATAAAAATAAAAAATTATGTCATTTTCTTAAAATCTTGATCAATTTAATATTAGTCAAAATTTTAATAAATATTAAAATTCATAAAATAAAATTGAGATTTAAGATAAATAAAAATAATTGATTATGGTAATGTCACATAGGACCATAAATTTAGAAGATGACTTTCAAATGTATTCGTATTAATTATTATTATGTAGATATATACATACATATATATATACATACATATATATATTATAGATAAATCTTGGCTGAAATATTAAATTAATAACAAAAATATTTCATCTCAAATTAATATATAAAAAATAATTTTAATAATTTAATAAATTAAATGTTTAAATAAAAATCAAGTTATGTATTTAAAATTTAAATTATAAAAAAATTTAATAGTAAAAAATAAATTTTTGTAATTACAATATAATTATTATTTGATTAAATAATTAATGGACAATTAAATTGTGATGTAGAATATATAGATTGTTAGTATTTATATAGTTTCAATAATTGTTGAATTTTATATTAAATCAACGTGGGATATATATTTATAGTAAATATTAGATTTAATAATCAAAAAATTTGAGATTTAAGATACATATATAGATGTGAGATAGAATTTTTTAGTAAATTTAAATATTAAAATTAATTAAAAAATTCTAAAGGGAAAATACCATTTAATTTGAATAAAAAAGAAACAAATGAATAGTCAATCAATTATAAATGAACAATTAAATTGTGATGTAGAATATAATCATGACTAATTAATTATATAAGATATTAAGTATACATTTACCTAAAATAATTCTTTCCAAATTATTGAATTATATATTACCGTATATAAAATATTAATATAATTATGAAAGAAGGCTTGTGCTGATGTCACATCAGCCTTGAATTAAGGAGATGACTTGAATATGTAATCGTTTAATATATGATATAGATTACTCACATTATTGTCAACAATATATGTACTCTATCTACATTTATTGATAAAGTTATTGAAGTTTTTTACTCTAATAGTAATATATGTCTAAACTGTTACAAATATGTATTTATATACGGACATTAATTATTGTATAGGTTAGAATTTCTTCTATGTATTCTCTTGTATATATATTTGGAAACCCTACTTTGTAAACAGAATAGACGTGAAATAAAATTATAGTTTATTTTCTCACCGTCGCTTCTCATACAATTTCTCTTTGCGTCTTTTTTTCCCTTCTTCTCTTCATTGATTTACACACTAATCGGTGGAATTAAATCCATATTATAACGTCTTTAAATGACTTTTGTATCTAAGGGTTATGTTATTTAGTTTAACCGATGATTTAAGTTTCTGACGTCTTTAAATGACTTCCTCAACTTTGATAGTTTCTGATGAGTATTTAAACAATAAGTGGACGAGAATTGAAGTGAGTCACGCCAAACTAATTCGCGTGAAGCAGATTGTTATAAATTGTTTTCATAGTTTGTTGTAAATTGTTGTTCTCGATGTAACACAATAAATATTTTTGAAGAATATTATTTTAAAATTTTTATAATCGAAGATTATATTAAATGCTTGTTAATCATGAATATTAATAAAATGAGAAGCATTGTCACCCTTTATAATGATAATGAACATATTTAAATTGTCGGTTTCTAAGAGCTCATTAATATAATCTATTAAAAATTATCCCTCTCCAAATATTTGCATATTAGCTACAAAGGCTATCTAATATCATGTTGTTGAATTATATTTTAAAAAGACCCAAATTATTTTCAAATTATAGTGACATGATTGTTTGGGTCACCCCCCTTTACTAATTAGTGTGTGATAGTAAATAAATCGTTTCTCGTCTGCTATTTATATTTATCATCACCAAAACGTACCGAACGCACTCAAGAAAAATAAGTTTATACTCCGTCAAAATGAATTATCTAGAGTTAATAATTGATGATCAATTTCTAAATGGTGCGTTTATTCTCTAGTCCAACTAAAAATAATATTTTTGGTATTAGGGGGGGAATATAATATGATAAAACAATGCCGTGAAAATATTGTTGGATTTAATTGATTAAAATACACACACTAATAAATATGAACCAAAAGTTCAATATATTTAACTGTCAAATGAGTGATTAAATATTTATAATAATTATAAATGCACCATTAAAGAACCAAAAATCTCTGAATGAGATAAATATCTCTATGCTAGAAGCATAACAATAGAAGCGTGTGATATGTATTGGTGCAAAAGATTATAACTCGCGGAATACAAAGTTAATAAATCATTCCACTCTAAAGAACCTCATAAAGAGGATCGTCTTGAAGACGAGAATCACAGTACATATGCACGTGCACTAAATAATCATAATACTGTGATTACGGAACGACCATATCCAAATTATTATGGGAAGTAAAATAAATTTGGTTTAAATTAATATTGAAATTGACTTGAAATTTATCAATATAAAGAAAGTACAATAGATGTATCATAGTTGTCGACAACAAATTATGCCTAAAGAATTGCCTTCGAATTGATTATTTGGATTCAAAAACTAAACTTGAAAGATAAGTGTCAGATGCACTAAATAAAGTGAAAAGAGCAATTGAGACGGAGTTAACTCGCTAAATAAACAAAAGTCTTTTATAGTACACGCACAAAAGAATGTGGTCTCAGTAGGACACATATGATTGTATAATATAGAAATAAATAATGTGTTCCATGTAGGACACAATTGAGTGCATGTACAAAAACACAAATAAGGTGAATGAGTTGGTGATAAATAAAGCGAGATTAACTCAAGAATTTTAGTAGAAGTCCTAAATTAAATACATATACTCTCCTATTTAATTGAAATGTTTGGTTATCAAATATATATGGCACTAATCATGGATACAAATATTTAATCAGTATACCTCGTGACTATAATCTTGCAAAATGTCACAAGACATATATCTTATTAGAGTCCTTGATGGACATGAGAATTCATACGATTAAGAAAAATAAATTCGCAACATATATTCTTTCAAATAAGATTATTATATGTTTTATTATAGTTGAAAATTTCAACTAAGTGAATTCTTCCCGAAGAAGATGTATAAGTATAATAAAGTGTTTCTTTATGTGTTTATCAATAATTCTGTTTGTGTGAGATTTTGTATTATTAGAACACATACATCATCTAGAATATTAGATTCATGCCTAATGACGGAGTTTTCGAACCGAAAGACTTGAATAAGTCCAAGCATTATCTCGACACGCAGATCAAGAATCTCCATGAAGAAGTGTATTTTTACCAGTCGATTTATTCGAATAAGGTTCTATAAATAACATATTTTTGATAAATAACATTCATTTTGCCTCAATGATTGTCTCATCACTTGAAGTGAATGAACTCAATTAGACCAAAAGAAGATAACCAAATAATGTTGGACCATAAGTTCATTGTTTGAAGTGCTAGGCACTAACTAATATATAAGACCTGATTCAAGAAAATTTGATTTTTAGCAAAATATATTATTTCTCTGGTTGAATGTGACATTGAAATGATATTTATATATAGCATTGGTTATCTTTAAGCTACACAAGATGTTGGGCTAGCTATAATAAAGTTTGAGATTGACATTAGAGTGTTACTCAAATGATAATTATTTATGTGATCCCTGTGCAATTTGACTTTGGACTGGTATAACAATATGTAATATATCCCCACTATTTTTCTATAAGGAATAATATATTGTATTGCACAAATAAGCTCTAGTAGAGCAATGACTTATTTGTATACTATTTTTCTCCCCGTGTTTATATTAGTATATTGAGAATATTGAGCGATAATTTATACATAATTTTGAAGATTATGTAATGAATATCATATAAATAATCCCAAAGATTATGTCCCGAAGACTATTGGTTGTACTAGTTATCCCTTACTAAATTTTTCTCACGAAATTTTCTTAATTAAAATTTTTAATGAGACAACTTGTGCAATGCATATATATTGTATGTCAACACTCCATTTTCTATATCGGAATATATTCATGATAATTTAATGTGTATATTTGGAAGTTTGTACTCTTTAGGGGGAGCGAATATTTCGAAATAAGTTTAAAAGTTAGGCATGAATGTCTACCTTACGCCTCGAATGCTATATCATGTTGTACTCTTTTTCCCTTATCAAGTTTTTTCACATTGGTTTTTCTTGGTGAACATTTTTAATGAGGCAACAAATAATGTATTATGTATGTGTATGACATATATTCTTTTACTCGACTGTTTTTATCCCATAGGGTTTTTCAGCGAGGTATGTACATCAGGCAGTAATGTCTAAGGGGGAGTTTTATAAATATTATTATGTATGTGGACATTAATATTTTAGAATATAAATGTATTTATAATTATATGTATGTGTATGACATATACTCTTTTGCTCGACTGTTTTTATCCGATAGGGTTTTTCAGCGACGTTTTTAACGAGGTATGTACATCACGCACTAATGCTTAAGGGAGAGTTTTATAAATATTATTATGCATGTGGACATTAATATTTTAGAATATAAATGTATTTATAATTATATGATCTCTTGTAAAATGGACAGTCTATATATATGATAATACAATTTTAGAATTTTTAACCCTACAATTTTAGTTTTATTTGATATATGCCGCTGTATTCATTCATTCTCTCTCTTACTTCTTCCTCTCTTCTCTTTATTGATATGTATAGAAAATTAGTACCAATATTATAACATAAACAACTCTTTTTTTACATAGAAAGCACTCAGTTATAAGAAGAAATATTGTAGTTAGGGAATACTATGCCCACTCGAAATCCTTAATTGCTTTTATTGTCTTTAAGTGTCCTAATCAAAGTAATGTTGTCTTTGATTGTCCTAATCTAATATTTTTCACAAAAATTGTATTCAGATTCTCAGTTCCACTATTGTTCATTTTTTTTTTCTTCTTTTTTTCACTTATCTCATTATTGTTCATTATTTTTTAAAAATAATTAAATAAACGAATCACACATTCTTTTACACAAAGCTTAATTTACATGTCTAAAAAATCAAGTAAATAATGACGGAACAAATCAAGTACTTAATTAGTAATATTGTTATGGAAAAAGATATTGTGAAACAACAAAATTCGATTATGAAATTATAACTCAAGTGAAGCTCGCGCGATTATGTCTAAATTGATTATTAATTTGTCACTCATCAGAAGATACGACACAAATTTTTTATATCTATGTCTGTCTACAAAAATTCTTTATATTCCGTTCTTTTGGTCCGTTCAAAAAAGATCTTTACACTTCTAACTTTTAATTTATGATAAGTAAACTCACTCTACTTAATACATAACTCAATCAAAAATAATAAATCGGTGAGTCCTAAATTTACTCATCATACACTCTTATACAAAATTAAAGCACATTATTAAAATCCATGAAGAATCAAAATGTGATGATCTTAGTAGACAGATAAAATAGCATTTGAAAGGATTTGGCGCTCCAAATTACTACATAAAAGATACAAGTATAAAATTATACAAGAAAAGAGTAATGTTAGATATCCGAGTTAGTAACACGATAACTAACATGCAACGAAAATTTAAAGATTACACAATCAAAATACTTTGTGCGGGTTAATCAAAACCCGCGGTTGCCTTAAAGCAAAAATCACTATGTTGAATATTACAATTACAACACAATCTATCACTACATCTAACCCTCACAACCTTCAAGCAAAATTAGAATGAACAATTAATCATAACTAGAATAAAAAGCAAACAAATAGTATTGAATCTTTACAACCATTAAATTTGCCTAAGATACCCAATATTAAACAAGATTAATCTCATATTATACTAATCAAAACTAAGACTACTCATATTGCTGAAGACTCCATGAATCTCCTAACTATCTTGCTCTAATCTTCGAGGTCGTTATATCAAGGAACTGACGTAGTCGTGTTAGAAGATATGTTAGCAACACGTCTGTGAGTAGAATGGTGATCCAATGATCTTTCAAGTTTCCATCAAACTTTTCGGATCTTTGGAAGCATCAACCATGTGGTATGAAGTTTGATGGTATTTATAATGAAGGTATCTCCTCTATTTAAGTCATGACACTCCTTATAACTCTCATCTCCACTTCCTAGAAACTACCAAAGGTAGTTATGACTCCAAAAAAACTTTTTTTATTCTTTTTATTGAGACAATCTCTTTTTTCCTGTATTATTAAAATAATAATAACTATAGAATAAGAATAAAATAGTAAATAAAACAATGATTAATAATATATAAATTATAACGTAGAGTTCAGTTCAAGTAAAAACATATGTATGTTACAAGATATTTACTAACAGTGAGTTAACATATATAGAGATTTTAGTTAACTCATATTAACAACATTCTTTTAGTAACATTAGTATGTCAAATTGAAGTTTAACAGTATTGATTGGTATTTGGTACTTTGGTACATTGGTAGTTCAGAAAAGGAGTGATAACCCAAAGTCAAAATTGGGCTTTGTAGTTATTCGAGACTACAACAAGCATTAAGCCCAATTAAAGTGAAAGGAGCTAATTTCGTGACCCAGTAATATAAATTACAGCTGCTCACATTACATGAGCATTAAAATAATTAGAATTAGGGATGTTGATTTTGAGCCCCAAATCTACATGAATGTCCGTGGCATTTATAACGCTACACGCTAAAGAAAGGAATCTTCTTCGATTTTTTCAATACAACTAACCACTGCTCATTCCGCTTTGTATTAATAATGCCATATAAAAAATTGCGTATATAAAGTTGCAGAATAAATAAATTACATTTGGTTTAATATGCAAATAAGAGCTCCTAAGATGCACACCCCATGTTTAGATCTCCAACATAATGTTTGGTTGTAGCTAAGGGTGAGAATCGGTTCGGTTTCGGGTACTCAGTACCGAAATTTTGATATCCGAACCGAAAATCAGTAAATTTCAGGATCTAATTCCAATGATGATCGAGTAATTGGCTACCTGAAGAACAGATTCGGTTTCTCGGTTCGGTTTCGGGTAGTACCGATTGGAACCGAAAAAAAATAAAAAGATTGGTGATGGTTGAGAAGGTTGAGACTGGCTGGGAACCACACCGGACAGGCCATACCACACCCGCTTAAAACCCTAAGGAAGTGATTGGTATGATGGAATGGAAATATTTTATTTCGTAACTTATTCCATTCAATTTTAAAATAATTAATTAAAAAAATAATCATTCATTTATATCTTCAATAGTTATCATGTACTAAAAAATTAAAAATCTAAATTAAAAATTATAATCACAATACTTAAATTATTAAAATATTTTCATATATCTTCAATAGTTTCAAATGATAATAAACATTATAAATTTATTGAATTTCATAGTTTGTAAATCTAGAAAAAATTAAAATAAAAATGAAGTGAATAAATTATCACATTTAATTTATTAAATAATTTTAAAATTTAAATTATATTATAAAATATAATAAAAATAATAAATTTATATATGATAAAATAATTTTATTTGATAAAAATAAATTATATTTTAATATTAAAAAATAATTCGATTTTTGTATATTCTTTTGATTTGGTTTTATCTAAATCCTATTCAAATCTAATTAGAATTTGATTTTGAAATAAAATCCAACCAATCAAATATTTGAGTTTGATTAATTTTGCTCACACCTACTAAAACATGTATGCTATGTTATAACTAGGGGTGTAATCGAATCGAACTGAACCGAATACTGTCAGGCTCGAGTTCGGCTCGATTAAAAATTCGAAGGCTCGAGTTCGGTTCGAGTTTTGAAAATCAAACTTGAGTTCAGTTTGATAAATAAAAAACGAGTCCGAGTTCGGTTCGTAAATTATTTGATTTAATAGTAAATTCGAACCCGAGCTCGAACTCGGCTCGAGTTCGTTAAATATTCAAGTTCGAGTTCGTTAAAAAACTCGTTTATTAAATTATTTTGTTAATATTATATATTTTTATATTATTTTGATAAATTCGTGAACTAGTTCGTATATAAAGTTCGTGAAATATTTGAAGTTCGACTCGTTTTTAAAGTTCATGAACAAACTCGTTAACAAAGTTCGTGAACTAATCGAAGCTTGGTTCATTAAATTATATTCGAACATGTTCGCGAACTTTTCGAACCGAATACCTTTAGGCTCGAGTTCGGCTCGAAAAATTATTCGAGCTCGGTTTGAGGCTCGAGTTCGGTTCGTTTAGTAAATGAATAAATTCGAAACGAACTTCTATCGAGCAGAGTTCCGAATAGTTCGCGAATAGTTTGGTTCACTTACACCCCTAGTTATAACAATCAAAAATAAAATCATATAGCAATTAAATCTAAATTAGAATGAAAATTTTAAATTATAAAATAACTCATTTTGCATAGCAAATAAATAATATCAAAAAATTTAAAAATATATAATTTATATCATTTAATGAATCTTTCTAATAATATATATTTTTATTAAAAATAGTTTTTTAAATATTATAAAAAATTTAACATTTTTTTTGGCAGGGGAGAGGTGTGATGTATAGTAAAATTAACAAAATAATAAATATTTTAATTAATTTTGTCTTAATGAAAAATAACAAAAAAAAATATTAAATAATTAGTTTGGAGCCTAGGAATGGCTAATACCTTTGATTAGAGAGGAATGACTAATACCTCTCCTAATGGAATGATAATTCCAAACGGAATGTCGATTCCTAATCACAATACGAACCAAGCAAAGAAATGAAATGAAGGAATGAATGGTCATTCCATTCCATCATACCAATCACCTTCTAAATAATCGTCCTTGAGACCATTAAAAGGTGAAGAAGAAGCTATCTCCCTACAAGCAAAAGAGCTTCATCAATTGACAAGTTGGGCAATCATGAGAGGCACCAAATGCCCATTGATTTTTGATTCACCTCCAATTTCCACTTCCAAAATCCTCTTCAAAGTGTGTCTCTCTTCTCTCTACTTTTCATCTTTCTTCTTCTTTCTGCAATTTTTGTAATGTATGGATGCATTGCACTGCAAGAGAGTAATAATGGAGTCCTTTAGATGCGCTCAAGACGGAGTAGTTAAATTCGCAGCTTCCATTGGATATGACGAGGGCTGACACATCAAAGCAGAGCTCTCAACACCCTGCATCCTTCAAAAAATTGGATATTGGCCTTAGAGTGAAATACCTCAATTTGAATTGAAATTGCAAATTGGGAATTTGAGATATGAAATTAAGATATAATAAGTATTCATAAATTATAAATTATAATTGATGATTTAGTTTTTTCGGTTCTACCCGAAACCGATCGGGTATAATCGATACCCGAAATACTTATGAAATTGGGAACCAGTTTCAGTACCGGAACAAAAAAATTCAGTTCTTGGTACCAAAAAATCGATGGTTCCGATTCGGTTTCGATTAGAACCAAGAACCGAAAATCATTTGTTCACCCCTAATTATAGCTATAAGCCCTAATTCAGATAATTGATGCAACTAAATATATAAGTTATAATATCTCATCTCATATTAATTATTTAATTATAATTTTTAATATAAAATAAGATATCATAATTTATGTACAAAACAATCTCTAAATCTAGGGATGGCCCACATAAAACTCAATTCTTTCATATTTTTTTGAAAGATATTATTTGCCAATTTTTCTATTCCCCCCCCCTGTGATTTTAATTCAGATTCTAATCTAACTTTAATTTTTCCTTCATTTATTATTTTTTTCTGAATAAATTATCGCTTAACACTTTGACTCGACATGTGTTTTATTCAAGTGTTTGATTTTGTGTTGGAAAAATATAGTTGGTGAAATTTGAGTCTCACATATTATAATTATTAATTGAGATGTGTGAAGAAAGGTGGAGTTAGTGGAGTTTGGGTCCCGTATAATTTATAATTTTTTAATTAAATTGTGTGCATAGGATACTTATTGTAAATGAAAAGTTTTAGTGTTAAAAATATTAATGGACGGATCAAAAAGAAAATATGTTAAAAATATTGGTAGACGGAAATAGTATCATTTTGGAAATATGTTAAAAACATTGGTGGACGGAAAAAATATCAATTTATAATGTATTATAGCAACTGAAAAATGATCAGAAAATGACTCAAATATTTCCGGATCTCAACAAATCTTAGGTCTATCCAGTGTGTATAAAAGGATATAATTACCCCTTTCAAATGTTGCTTATTTAAAAACACCAGAAGGCAAATTAACAAAAACTCCAAATTTTATTACTTCAATGGAGTCTGAATTTTGAAAAAAAAAAAAAATAATGTTTAGCTTTTCTTTAAAAAAAATAGAAGCAAAAAATATTTGCCTTCTTTACTCATAGAAACAATCATCAATTCAATATTGTTTCCGAATTTAAAATTACACATTAATGAAAATCTGGGAAGGGCGGGAACTAAAATGCACAAACAATATCCCAAATTCACACTTGAAAGTTCAAATCTTTCGTTATTTGATATTTCATCCCTTTCACCTTAAATGTTTCATTTTATATTCAGTTGAGTTTATTATAATAATAAAATGAGACATTTAAGATGAGACAAACATATTATATTTCAAAAGTTATAATCCCTCTGTCCTAATAAGCGTGACATAAAATTTTTGAACACGGTTATTAAGAAGAATGTATAAAATAGTGTAAAAGTGATAAATGTGATATGATCCACACTTATTTAAATGGATAACTTTTACCATTTTAGAAATGTAACAAGTTTTATGTCAAGCTTAATGAAAAGAGAGAATTATGTCAAATTTAATGGGACGGAGAGAGTATAACATAATCGTGTAAAATTCATAAAATCAAAACGATAGTTTCAGGAGAATGTTTTTGAACCATTCAAGTCAAATGTACCCTTATCAGAAATGACACATGAAAAATGGTCAAAAAGGATAACCAAATTGCAGAAAGAAATCAAGAATTAGCGTGAGAGGATGATTTAAATTTTTAAGTGAACCAAAACCTAGGGAGATCTGTTACGTCGCCGTTTTGGCTGTACATCATCCTCGATCAGACTTTGTGGCCTTTTGATTACAGAACATGAAATTTGAAATCCACCAATTGTGGAAAAACAGATCAATGAAGCAAAATAAGGCAGAAGATGAAGGAAAATGGGAGAAACACAGATGTGATTCTCAAGTTTTCTGGAAAATCAAAATTCTCAAGGATCCAAAAGCCATCCCAGACAGCCAGACTTATCAGCACAAAACAAATGCTTATAGTTCGAGACGAGCTAAAACTGGACAAAAGCTTCCTTGTAAGAGAACAGAGGAGCAGCAAATCACAGATGGAAATCGGTTGATTCACCAAAGCACAATAAATACATAAGACAGAACGTTGTTGGGAAAAGACAGTTCAACATTTTGTATCATCTGTATTGTTCAACTCCACTACATCAAGAAATTAAAAGATCGAGCTCTATAGACTTCTCCACCATTCAAGTTTAATAGTATTGCAAAGACATTAGGTCTGAGGATGATCTTAAAGGAGTCCGGTTCTGATTTTTGATGGAAAAGGCCATTAACAGTATCAAGAAATGGGCATTAATATTACTACAACTAACATCATCAATATAATGATGTTGGAGAACAGAGATATTATACCAGAAACCAACAGGTCACATTACTGAGATTCCTACTCTTGAACCACATATTAATTTGATGACTTTTTAGAGATATTAAAGCCATCATCACCAAGTATAAAGCACCAAACAGCCAAGAAGCAGAGCAACAATGACTACCAATTGACATAGGGATGTTGTCTGCTGTAAATTAGAATTTTAAACTTGAATATCATTAAGGATAAGACTTCAAATGAGAGAAAGAAGAATGAAAAAACCCTTCACCAACTTTTCCACTATGTTAACTTTATTCCATCAACAAAAAAAACACATATATATTAACAATTATAAAAAATCAGAATTTCCAAAGCAACTAAACCATTCCTCAACACCTCATTTAACCATAGGAATTTCGGCACTTCGCTCGAATTTCCCAATTCACAATGCTGGTGCAATATGCCACTGTATCAGTACATCCATCTTCATAATCAACCATCTTCAGAGAGAAGAAGCAAGAACAAATCTATCTTCATTAAAACTGCAAACCGAATCACCAATCAAAGTCTCAGCTTTGGAACAGATAGGACTTTCAATACTCAGACAACCATAATTCAAAAAACAAAGAAAAAGAGAATCTTGAAATCGGAAGCAAGGATTTGACCTCTAATTTCCGATCATGGAGCAGCTTCAGTAACCTTATACATATCTGGTGAAACTTCGGACAGCCATAATCCCGGGAATAAGGTCTGCTCAGAAGTCAAGAAATCACGAGAAGGGATTAATGGAACAGTGATTCAAAGAGGATCAAGGAGAAATCTAAGATGAAGAAGATAGTTGAATGTGGATGCTTACATCCAATTGTTTCTGAACGATCCTAGTTCTCTTCTTGGGTCTACGAGGCGGCCGGTGACCGACCATGGCATAGAAATCCTCCTCGATTTCCCTCTTCGAGAGCGCCACTGAGAACATCGCCCGCTCCTTTTTCTCGCCGCTCTCCGCCGCCGCGGCGGTTCCGCAACCGTCACTCCTATGCATCGGCGACTTCTGGGACGACCCAGCCGCAGCCGCCGCCCGCATCTGGGAAGATCCCGTAGGTCTCGGCGCGTCCACCCTTAAACTCTTCCCGGCGCTGCCATCGCAACCTCCGCCGCCGACGGCGGCGGGGGGACTACCACCGCTCCTATTAGAGGGGAAGCCACTCGCCGCCGTCCTGCTCGGAGCTCGCCGCGTCCGCAAATTCCACGGGCAGTAGCCATCGCCGTCAGCGTCCGCAGCCGGAAGCGGCGGTGGGTTGGAGACGGAGACTTCTCCCTCCTCGAGGCCGTCCTTGAAAATCGCGTCCTTCATTTTATCCGCCGCCGTCTGGAGATCGAGCATCACTTTCTCCCGGGTAGCTGCAATCCCGTCATCGACATCTCCGGTGCCACCGTCGCTGAAGCGGAGGCGGACGGCGTAGGGCGGAGTGGGGCCGCCCAGTTTGGGGGATTCATGCAGAAAGTCAAGGGGCGAGTCCTTGTCCCTCTCCCGGGTGGTGCGCCGCTGCTGGATTGGGTGGTGGTCGTGATCGGCGGCGCCGTCGAGGCGGCGGTGCGGGGAGATTTGGCCTTTGGAGTTGATCTTCATGCAGCGGAGCATTCGCTGCTTCCCCCAGCGCAGGTCGCAGGGCATCGTGAAATTGTGCAACGCCTTCGATCGTTCCGTCCCCATAGCCATGAAGATTGCACGATTCCGAACAGAAAAAAGCACACAGTCTGAAATCTGGAAGCTTCAATTTATCGGAATTAGAGGTGATTGAAGCATAGAAGGGTTAGCTTTGCTATTATACTATATGGCTTTAATTTTTGTTTGTGAATCTCCTATTTTTCGGTCAGAAAAATTATGGGAAAATCGCCGGGAAGGGGAAACTGTGAGTATTATATATATGGAGGTGGAGGGCTGTTTCAGTCTTTTCATCTTTATCCGACCTCCCCTCGTATATTTTGAGTTGCAATGCTTGCTGGTGTTGCTGAGGCTGACTCACTAGGGTGCGCCATTCTCTTATTCTTAAAACAATTAAAAGCGCTGAAGCTATTAGCGCTTTTCCCACTCGCTCTCTTCTGTTGAACTTTAGGTAAATATAGTAGTCTAAAGAGCTTTTTGGTTGGATGAAAATATAGTAATATAAATATTAACTAATTATCTATATATTTTGGTAAGACTATAATTAATATATTTTTAATTTATAAAATAAAAACTTAAAATATACATTTTTTTAAAGATGAATATTATAAAAGTTATTTAGAAATTTAAAAATGAAAAGAATACTTATAATTTTGGTTCAAACAAAACCGATCGATTTTCGATTCGATTTATATTATTTGAGTAATCAATTCAATTTATATTTTTTACGTGTGATCCAATTTTCGGTTTAAAAAAGTTTGACCGATCGCAGTGACGCACACTTCTAATCTTGTTTGACGACACTAACATAATTTTACTTCTATTCTATTTTTAATAGTAAAATATGATTGCATTGTAAATTTATACTATTAACATATAATTTTCAAATGAATCTTTAAAATGGGTTAAGTGTAGAGATGATAATTGAGCACGATGGTTAGAAATAGTAGGTATTTATATTAATATTTGTAAACTAAATGAGTATTATATTATACTTACAAATATACATGTGGATATTAAAATGACACAAATTCATCATTCGCGGATATCCGTCACTCAACGGGTACATGTGAACTCATCATATTCATTGGGTTGGTATCTATCAATCCATAACTCCAAATATCCACCACTACCAAAATATATAGTTGTAATATTTAAGATGGATTAGATATAATTTCAAATGATAATCATATATAATTTTATATAAAAATATGATTAATATTATGTGGGTAGACGATGTTGGAAATATTTATAAATGTTTTGATTAAGATTCCAAAATCTTCCCTGAAAGATGTATTAAATCCAAAAATGAAATATGGTCTCAGTCTTATTTTCAGAACTCATATGTTAAAGAGTTCAGGTTACAGGTACATCCATACTGAAGAACTCAAGACTGAAGTATCAAGATCAGTACTGAAATTTTATTAACTCAGTAATAAACCAACATTGAAGGACAGTTCCCTGAAGTATTAAAGTCTCAAGAAATGTTGAAGTGTGAAGTTCTCGTCTACTTAAGTTCTGCACTGAAGTTCAAGCTACTGGAACCTAGCTACTGAGTGGGTCATCCATTTCCTATAGGTGTTTCCATTTTTGGAAAAGATCTGGGAGCAGGTAAAACAAATCCTTATTGCAAACACAAAAAATGGTAAAAAGGACGACGACTCCAACCGGAGGAATTTCAAATGCTATGGACGCCACTCTCCCTTACAACGAATATATTCTTGAGAGTGTCCTATTTATAGCTCGACACTTCAAACGTTTTGAACACCGGTTACCAAGCTTTCATACGCACTCAAGCTCTCAACTCTCTCAAGCTTTCTATCATTCTCAAGCTTTCAGATCTTAGAACACTTAAGCTTTGATTGTAATCTCATAGCGTATTCTTAGCGATATTTTGTAACCGAAGAATAGTTCTAGCCTAGCTTAGATTTAGCTGCTAGATGTGATTTGACTCTACTGTAAATCAAACATTCAAGGTTGATCACTGTAAGACACTCCATTTAGTTGGAAACCCTCGAGTCACTTCGAGAACCGTGGATGTAGGAGTTTTTATCTCCAAACCACGCAAACTAAATTTCTACGTATATGTTATTTACATTCAGTATTATTTATCTCTCTAACTCAATATTGCATGCTCTAAATACTAATTAAGTGCAAACTTGAATATTAATATTAAGATTTTCTATAAACGAGTAACTTTGTAAAACCACCACTTCCGCACTACTATACTTCAGATATTAGTCCATCAGTCGAACAATTTTTGTAGACTGAAAGATTGCTATTTGAATTTACTCTCAAACTGAGGTTACCTCCACTCAGTTTTGATCTCCTCTGAAATAGCTTTTAAACTGAAAATTTGAAAGTGGTGTATCCCCCCATACACCAGATTACTCGTATCGGGACCAACATGTTTAGCTCGTTTTTGGTGTGTTTTTAGTTGATGTTTCACCGTGTCTAGGTTTTAGTTTGTTTTGTTTTCGTATCTTTTTATTTTGTATTACGCCGGTTCTTGTTGTTTTCGTGTTTATTATAGGATGGTGAATTGAAGGACGGATAGGAGCTGAATTGGTGCCGATTATATTGTATGTGCTAAGCCGAATAAAGTCGAGGAAACCGGACGGGAGCTTGTTAGGAGTTACGGGTAGAAGACGAGAGGAAAAAGAACGCGAGAGCATGGCCATATGCAAAATTGTTGCGTTTTGCGCAACAATATTGTTTTGGATCGTTCTCCTTCGTTACAACTCCGAATTTACATCCGTCTGAAGCCACATATTCCTATCGAGACGAGCTTCAATTCCTTATTTTCAAAATTTTCGTATTTTTCATTGGCCAGCGGTCGCTGGGCCTGTGCTGCAGCAGTGGACATAGGCTCATAGCCAACGACCGCTGACTGACAGTTAATAGCGGGTTCTTAAGCCTTTTTCAGGCCATTTTCAAGGGCTAACTTCCACTCTCTCAAAAATAGAACTCGAACTTGTAATTTTAGAACTCTAGTTTAGTACTTTTTGCTTGTAATTCTACTTGGGATGAAGGATTGAGGGCGAGTTCGGCTCTCAATCTGAGACTCAATCTTTATAAGCATGTTTAATTCTTATTTTGATTGTTCTATGGATTGATTGTCTTTCTCTCCCTAGGTTTAGAATCTCTTTTAATTCTTTATTGATTGCTCTTTGATTCATGCTTTTTGATTTAACTTGTGCTTGTTTAATTAAAACGTCTGATCACCATTTTGATTTATTGTTATTGGTTTATATCGAGAGATGATTCCAATTTAGACTTAGGGTTAAATCAAACAATGATTCCAAATCGGGAACGTAGAAATCATATTCGTGGTTGTTATTGATTTTTCTATTGTGTAATTCGAATACGTAAGTTATAATTACAACTTAATTTTCGAATAAAAAAGTTAGTAATTAAGCAACTTTAGGAAGTCATTAATTAACTTCAGATCATTTTTTGTAGTTGAGGAACTCCTATTAGGGTAATCTAATGCGAGAGTTTTGATTGTTGTCTAATTGAGAACACGTAAGTGATTAGTTAGACTAACTTTTAGGAAGTCCTTGATTTACGAACAATAGCATGAGTAGAGGAGCATGATTTAATTAATTGTAGGTTTTCTGAATTTTAGGCCTTTCAATCATGAATCCACCTTTTTATTTTGTTTATTATTTTTGTTTTATTTCTTGTTCATCTCCTTTATCTTTGTTAGACTGTTTAGGATTTCCATTTTCTTGTCTTAATAACACTTAGAATTAAAGCCCCCTGTTAAGCTTTCCAGCGAGATCCGACCGGAATTAGCTTGCTGCATGCAATCGACCTCGTAATAATTTGCGAGAACCTATAGTGCACACTTTAGGCTAAACACAACATACGAGTTTCTCAAATATAGTTTAAAAGTAAGGTGTTAGGGGTAAAGTGCCCCCTTTTGTAACAAAAGATGAAAAATAGCCAATTTGTAAAAAAAACATATGAAGAGTGCCCACTTTGAGAGTAAATTACCTAAAATACACTTAATTAAAATTAGATTTGCATCTTATTTTGGAATGTAATATTAATTAATTATTTTCTTATTTTTTGCAATTAAAAAAAATACTTGGGATATGTTTATAATTATACACATCCAACATCACACATACGTATTATTTAAATAAAAAAAATTATGAATATACACAAAAATGAAAACCCATTGGTTAAAACAAAATCCGATCATATTTAAACAAAACCCGGCGGCCGAGTTTTGTTTAAATATGACCGGATTTTGTTTTAACCGACCGGATTGTATTTTTTGAGTATATTCCTAATTTTTTAATTTGAATAATACGTTAAAAATCATGTATTGATTAAATCAAATTCAATTAAATTAAATATTAAATATAAAATTCAAATATATATATATATATATAATAACACAAAAAATACAACGTGATTTCATACAAAATTAATGCAACATGCATTGATTTAATAGTAAATTTAAGGATATTTTTGAACTTTTGGATACTTTTCATATAAAAGTTACAAATAAGATATTTTTCATGTTAAAGTTACACTATAAAGTATTTTTCATAAATAATCCTTAAAAATATTTCATGGATATTTCACAGCTATATGAGTTCCATAAATATGAATAATTAATATTTATACACATACCTTCAAATTAGATAAATATTATCTTTTACACACAAACATAGCAGTGAAATATGAATATCGAATAACTTTTAAACTCATAGTTATTAGAGTCGAATACACGTAGATATTGGATAAGAGTAAAATATCATCCTAAGTAAGTCTAATTGACTCTAGCCGTGGGAAGCCATGACTATCTTGCTTGACAAGCAAAACTTACATTAATAATTTTATTTATACCATACCATTCAATTCTTAGAATTATACATGTCATGTGTGCAAACAAAAATGTTCCATATCTGTTGAGCGTAGGAATGCTTAACGTTTCAACAAGTGAGCATACCAAATAATTATCATAAATATTTTAATAAAATTTATAATTTTCAAATTTTATTTTAAAATTATTTATTATGATATAGTATAATATTATTAAATATTAAAAATGAAAGGTTTAAAATAATAGTTATTCTTCTCACTAATGTTTGCTCTTTTTCTTTTAAACCTGAGAGCACCCACAACGCATGAGTCTCGACGGGCAGAGGCGGACAGGGGGAATCTGGAGGTTGTGCCGCGAGTCCCCTACTGCGGAGGACAACCTCGGGCGGTGAGGCTCTGGATGGAGAGGATGCGCCATTTTTCCCGTTGCGGGCAGGGGACTCCCGAGCCCCCATCATTTTTGTTTCCTTTTTTTAAAAAAAATTTAATACATAATTTCATCTATAAGTACCCTATATCAATCCCACATTTTCACACATCTTCTGTTGTGGTCCCGGTTAGAGCAAATGTGGTGTTAGGGGAGGGGGGATACACCACATTAAAAATTTTGCGCACGTTCTGCTTAAGGAAGCTGTTCCAAATATGATTCTCGACACAGATCGTGAGCAGTCTGTCTAAGAGACAGAGAGACTGGTGATTTTTTCAAGCTTACCTGAAGGTTTGTACTCACATAGATTGTGTGTGCGGAAGCTGTGAATACATGTTTCCGCTCTATACTTAGAAAACTTTTGTTATTAAGTCGAGTGTTCTTTAAGAGGTTGATTCAAGTGCACAACTCGCAGATGATGAGCTGCTCCCTAGTGAAGTGAGTACATAATCAATAAATGCAATGCAAAAAGTAAATAACACACATTGTTTTAATGTGGTTTGAGAAATTCCCTACGTCCACGGACGATCTGGCTTGATCGATAAATCCCTTAACCTTGGATTCCTCTATTCTTTATCCTCGTTGAGTACGAATACACTCTTCTTGTTTATACTCGTTGAGGACGAGTTTACACCTCGCTTATTTAAACTCGCTGAGAACGAGATCTAGGTAGGGGCTTGTGTTTAGACCTCCTTCATAGTTTTGGGACTGTGAAAGATACTAGAACTATGGTTGTTGAAGTTCTAAACTATTGTAAGTTCTAAGAGATGAAATTCTCAGAAATGTGTTTGTAATTCTCTACAATGTTACAACATTCGAGGGGTATTTATAGACGAACGAGTGTTGATTAAACTCTTGAATACTGGAGAGAATCTTGCATCTTTGATGGCTAATTTCTGGGAATCTCTGCACTGACTTCCTTACCCACTTACCTTCCTCTCATATTAAATCACTCTCGTGATTTTACTATTCCGCGCATTGTGATTTCTTATCACTTTCTCTCTCTCTTTTTCTTCACTCTTATTCACACTCTCTGATCTTGGGAAGGTGTGGTTGTATTTATAAGGTTGTAATAAATTATAGCCGTTGATGTGTTGCAGCCTTTACAGCTAGCATTGATAGTCTTGTTGACTGTAAATCTATCCATTGGAGTGTGTCATATGTGTCATCCGACGTGTCATCTGTCATGGCATGGACATGTCAGCTTTGATCCATTTAGGTAGATCTAAAGTTTTCTCCAATATGTGTTGAGCAGCTCGTGATAGGTTCTGTATAAAGACTGAACTTTCATGACAACCCTCGAGTTGTCTCTTCAGACTCTGATGATCAATTTGTTATGTACAGACTGATGTTCTTTTTCGTCTTCTTGATAGATATACAAAACGTTTCTTGCATTCTGTGACATGAAAACCTTTCTCGAAGTATGATGCTCTATAGATACAGAACATGATTTATGTTCTGCTTCTTTATAGTTCAACATCTAAACCATTCCAAGTAAAATACAGATTCTGATAGGACCAGAACATGACTCCCGTTCTGTTCCTTTACATTGTGATCTGTATGCTAACTAGGACTTACAACGTATGTTGATCTCTTTATGGTGTAGATCAACATCGCATGCTTCTGTCCTCTGATCTTCTGTGTAGTGGCCTTGTCTTCTGGGCAGTGAGCTATATTGCATCATCACGTTCTGTGTTGATCATATATTTTCTTCATTCATGCTTCTGTTCTGTGATGCTCATAAATCTATTCTAAGACATCATAGATTAACGGGGGTGTATTCAATTGAGATTCTATTGGATTTTTTTGGACTTTAAAGAGTCTATGGATTTAGACTCCGTGTAGAGTTTCACAGACATTTTTCATGGATTTACATAGATTATCATAGATTTGATAAGATTGTAAAATACATTTTTTACATACACTTTCATAGAATACGGGGATAGGGATGACAATGGATCGGGTTGGACCGGACTTCCCTATGCCCAGTCCCGACATGCAGTTTTGTGGATGGATCCAAGCCCGTCCCATGGCCCAACCGAACTTGTAATTCAAGACCAAACTCAGGCCCATGTGGATTGGGCAGACATCCATATTTTATTTTTACTTTTTTTAAACATACTTAAAAATATATATAATTTATTTATTTAAAATATATTTATATATTTTAATATTCATTAATATGTCTATTAATTTATATTTATTATACATTAATAACAATGATGATATTTATATTATTTTACTCATATAATATTTTTTAATATGTCTATTAATTTATTTTTATTATACATTAAAAATAATAATTATATTTATATTTGGGTTGGACTTAGATATGTCGGGCCTAAACATTAGATCAAACCCGACCATAACGTCATCGAGACGGGCTTGGGCCGTACTTCCCTATGCCCAAATCCGGCCCGTGGTTATATGTACAGACCCATGGCCCAGTCAGGCCTGAAAATTATGTCCAAGCCCAGACTCATATGAATCGGGTGTGGGCTCGGTCAGGCCCGTGATTTTTTTAACTATTTTTATTTTTAATACATAAAAAATTTATAATTATGTTTTAATTGCATTTTATATATTTTAACAATTATTATACTTTTAAATGTAGATAAATATTAAATCCAAATTTATTTAGTTGTATATGTTATTTAATATACATATTAATTTATATTTATCATATATTAATTATAATAATAATATTTATACTATATTTAATTTATAATTTATATAATAATTACATTAATGTCGCGTTAGGCTTGGGTCGGTCGGGGCTAAATTGTCATCCCTAGTTGGGTTTGTAAATTTGTTTGAGAGAATCCGTTGAAATCTCTAGTTATTAGAAGATATTTGTACAGTACAATTTATATATATTTTTGAAAGATAATCCATGAAAATTCATAGATTATTAAAGTCCATAGACTGTTGAATACCTAAATATTTTAAAAGACTTTCAAAATCCGTATTGAATACCTCAGGATTTTGAAGGACTTTTTAAAATCTGAACTGAACACCCCCAAATTTTAGAAGTCTATAAAAATCCCACAGAATCCATGACCAATACACTCCCCTAAGTCTTATAGGCAGATTGTTACTTACATTCTGTCTTTACATTTTGACTTAGCCTGTAGCATGATCTTCTGATACAAACCATGACTCACGATCTGTTCTTACAGATTGATCATGTGCTCTAGTACATGAATTAAATAAGATCAAGCTCTATAAACTAGATTATTATATTTATTAACCTGTATTTACTTGTTAGCTGATCTGCTATGATTAACACAGAAGATTACATATGGACATGATCTGTCTTTTATTGATCTGGTTTTTTTACATCTAATCTTTTGTAAAGTTTAACTATACTAGACAAACTTAATTCCTAAGCATCACATAGTACAAAATACTGATATAGAATGAATCAAATATTTTAACACAATAATGTTTTCGCAAGCATCATCAAAACCAAGCTAACGATATTGGTAACATCAAAAAAAGGTTCCTTACATCTTCATTCATTCTTCAATCTTTCAATCATCTTTCTTCTAAAATATATCTCTTCCAGTTTAATCTAATTAAATCAAAATTAAATAAAAAATTAAAATTAAATTTTAATTACATTTTTTATTAATTTAAATTAATAAATTTCATTCATCACAAATATTCCAAAAAAATAAATATATAAATCATAAAAGTACAAATTAAGTAGAGAGCCCCCAAGTTGAGAGTCTCCCACTGCAGAAAAATAATACAAACTCTCTAAAATTCATGGACCCCATAAAAAATAGTTTCATTTATTTACGAAATTATTAACGAAAGGCTCTAAGAGAGAGTCTCTCATTGTAGATGCCCTGACTCTTTAATATTGAATTTTATTTAAAAGTAGCAAAAAAACAATTCATTAAAATTTGTAAAACTCTATCATTTTTCATCTTTTTAACAATTCATTGTTTTATATAGAAAAAAAAAATCATATTTAATAAAATTAATGTAGTAATAGTTTGGATGATTTATATTTAAATGTCAATTATTTAGCATTGCCAGTTTGCCACATAACTTACAAACATATATGATTATTTTGTATAAGGTATGTCCACAGTGTTTCACTTTTGTATCTTATATTACATGGTCCACAATTAAATTTTAATTTTAATTATGTATATTTTAATTTAATTATATATATTTTAGTTTAATTTTATACTTAATACTAAAGTTCATCCCACCTGAATATAATATATAATTATTTGTAATAACTAATGTAAGTTTTAATTGATTTTTACGGTTCATGATTTAAAAATAAGTTAAATATTTGTTAACAATTTAAAATTTTTAAAATAGTAAGTAATTATGATATATTATAGTGTAACAAAATTTTATTTTTTAAAAATTAATTAAAATAATAAATCATAATAAGAGAACAGTAAATCTCATCCGTATAAATAGGGCAATAAATTGTATTTATGAACCCCTTGAAAATTGAGAAATAAAAGAAAAACAAGACATACTATAAAACTCGCATACCAATCAATTTTGTAACAAATTAACTCGAAATATCAGGCCACAAATGATATAAATTAAGTATAGCTTGTTTTCTTTTTCCATATCATATTAATTCCTTTAGACGGCGACGTTTTGAGCATGTTCTTTTCTCTTCACTTATAAATTCTATATTAATTAACCTACCTCTTAATTAATTAATTTATATCTGCTATGTATTTATTCTGCATCTCAACCCAACTCAATACAATTAGTCGCATTCCGTTGACATCATTTATTTAATTGAAACACTGATATGATTGCCCAATCGTCTTCTTCTTTTTTTCCGATTGCTTAATTTAAATTAAAAATCCCACTTGGTCCTACAATGTGTTATGGGCCAACTTGTATGATTAGAATTTGGATGGTCCAAATGCTTGCTTCATCTAAAAATAAGTTATAGTGTCAGAAAAATATATAATTATATAGGCTCTGCTTATATTTATATTTAAATTACCTCTTCTCACATTTCTGCTGTTTATACGTTAGAATTATGCTTTTCATGATATATATATATATGACAATGCTATTTTCTATACATACAAATATATATTTGTGGACCGTTACACCATCTTGGGAGATACAACTTAATGTATTCATGACTGACATGGAATTGTTACATAACATACGAGTTACTATAATTTTTTTAACCCGCCCGTGAACATTTTCGGTACATACCTATTGTACATAAATTAATAGTTCATATTCATTTCTATTATCCACCAAAACTTTTTTATATAATATATAGCCAATAAATCAAATGAAAATCATTATCATGAACTAAAAATTAAGAATGACTGCTGATCTTACTATAACACAATAAAAAAATAACTTCGCAACAAATTTATAGATAATGTGCATCAAAATAATGATGCATTGATTAGTGCTTGGAAACGAATCATCACCGTACGTGATGCAATAATGTATAATAATAATAATTATTATTATTATAATGTTCTTACCATATGTTCACTCCGTACAATACGAAATACTTATGTTATAATTATATCACTGGTAATTGGTAACTAGTCACGATTTTTGAAGAATAACCAATTGACTAGTCATAAATAAGGAATTTAGTTGTTGAAAGATAACACAATGTTTTGTTGCTTTTTGGGGTTTTCTGTTGTTGATGTTATATAGGATAAGCTTATAATTAATAAATTATTAGTAGGAGATTAATTATCTAAAAACTGTATGTATGATTGCACCAACAAACCAACAAATATGATATATATGAATGTAGAAATACAATTAAAGAGACGATCAAATATTCTATTCCTTCATTTTTTTTAAAAGATGTTTTTGTCATTGCGTTACGTTCAACATAAACATGTATTTTTTTATTTTATTATTTAATCATTTTTTACAGGTATCAATTAGAGATCTTTATGGTTACGGTTAGAAACTGAATCGTCGGTTTACGGTTCCAAAAATTTAAAATCTTCAGAACCGAACTGTGTAGGGCGGTGCCGTTTACGGTTCTAACCGCCGATTACAATTTTGAATCGTCCAAAAAATTAATACTAATATATTTAAAAATTTTGAAAATTTTATTTAGTTTAGTTACGTAGTTATGCATATCATCATTTAATTTCATATCACATATTTAACTTTTTAATGTGATACACATAAATATTTATTTTAATTTAATATTTTACTCCATATAATACCCATATAATGATATATTAATAAAAAAAAAGTTTTAATGTGTTATTATCTAATGAATACATTAATTGAATAACACATTAAACACGAATACATTAATGAAATAAAATAAAATAAAAAGTTAATCTACGTAAATATAACAATATAAAATTAATTATTTTGATTTAGAGTATTAGGGTTTAATTAGGTTATTATGTAATTAAATTTTATTTTATTAATGTATTCATAAGTTTTAATATGTTTTTATGAATTATATAAAAAAAATAATCATAATAAAAATTGAATTAGATAATAACAATGAGATATGATTCCAAATAGACGATTCCGATTCTTAACCGTCAGCTTGCAGTTACAAATTTTTATAACCGTAACCGAACCGTCCTCTACACGGTTACAGTTCAAAATCGAACTGTCGGCTAGGATTACGGTTCCCGAAACCGCCGGTTATGGTTCGGTTCCGGCGGTTTCGATTCCTTTGAACACCTCTAGTCCCAATTTCCACTATTATTCAAATGAATTATATTCTAACACTTCATAACATTTTTTTAGTTACAATCTCCACAATCACTCAAGTAAATTACTACATTTTATTAAAACTTACGTCAATTCATATGATACATTTTCATAAAACGGATGGAGTATTATAATTTATCGGTCGAAACAACTGTATTTTGATTGCACAACTAATATTATACTCCCTTCGTTCCACTAAGCTTGACACACCTTCCTTATTGGAACGTCCCATTAAACTTGACACATTTTAAAAATAGTAAAAGTTATCTCTTTAAAAAGTTGTGGACCCTACCACCTTTATCACTGTTACACTACTTTATGCACTCATTAATAACCGTGCCGGAAAAAAAAGTGTCAAGCTTAGTGGGATGGAAGGAGTAATATATATATGCGCATTAAATAATATATACTTGAAAATACATTATCAAATGATACGGTATAACAATATCTAAATTCTTACTGAATCTCGCCTTATAAATGTATTTATTTATGTATTTCTCAAATGTGAAATTCTCTTTAAATAGAAAATAGAAGCAAATATCAAAGAGTAAAATAAAATTGAATCCGCGTCCCAATTTTTAATTATTGGATGTAATCATATATCACAATATATAATTACGATGGAATTGTTGACGAGTCAATATTATACATTATCAACTTGAAATGAAATGACTAATGAGATTACAATCTGTAAAAATATTATTCTCAAATCTCAACAATTGTTTTTAGGTTATCAACTAGATGTCATCATAATTGAAACACAAGACAAATGCAATTGTCTGCACCTAATTAATTGGATCGTCACTTTCGTTAACAATGCAAAAACTATGATCGAGCATTTCACTTAACTTGCCTCACCAAATAATAGTAATTAGCTAGATTAATGGTTAGAGTTCAAATTATTACCCTGATAACTGAAATATTTGTTATATAAAAATTACCACGATTTATCGATGCATGGTTAAAGCTAAACTTTTTTATATAATGTAAATATTTTGCTGATTTTTTTTTATATTTTCTTAGCTTTAAAATAGGAATGATAATTTATTCGTGGATACCCAATCTTAATAGAGATGAGTTTGAGAGGCATTTGATATCCACAAATAAGTGTGTGAGTAGAATTTAGTATCCATTTAATTCGGGATTATAATTATGGATAGTAACTATCCATACCTTATGGATAATAACTACTCATACATGCGATACACATATACCCACGAAAATTACCCGTAAAATACCCGTGAAATATCCACAAAATATTCGTTAAATACCCGCAAAATACATGTGAAATATCCATAAAATACCCACGAAACACCCATGTACTCATCCAATATTAACCATATTTTTATATCTTTCTCTATTAATTGTGGATTTGAACCTTTTGATTTGCAATTTCTTCGAATTTATATCAACTCAACAATTCAACAATGTATAAATTAAAACTCTCAATTCGCAAAACATTTACAAATAATTTAGAAAAAACAACTTTTACCTTTTTTTGGAGTTAAACGAATGAGATTTTTGCTTGGTCAATACAAAAGAACGGTTGGTTGGTGAGAATCGTGACTTGATTTTCATTGAAAATCAAATGAATTTCTATTCGAATTTCTATTCGAATTTCTAATAATATAATGATTTAATAATAGAAAATATAAAGATAAAGTTTTAGCCTTTGCTTTCGAAACTATATAAAAAAAGTAGTCCTATATTTACATCAATTTGAATTTTATGAAATAGGTGGATTTGAACAGTATTATTATTTAATTTGTGATTTTTTTATTTAGATTATATTTATTTTTAAAATTTAAATTATATTTTGCGGATAATGCATAACCGCGAGTGACAGGTAATCAGATATTCAATGGATGGCGGGTGACAAGTTCACAGGTACATATACATCTATCTGTACCCGTCGTGTCTGATTTTCATCCATACTTCAAAACTTAGAAACAAATCTTTTTTTATACACACCTTCCTATGCTGCTATTGAACATTACAGAGAAATCAAATTCCCAATATGAAGATCAGATAATCTAAATATTATCTCATATTGCCGCCATCAACAACATAGAACGCAGTACACATTTTTCTTAATTGCCTCAAGACATCAAGGAACTCGCGGCCTGCTACGTTGGAATTCATTACTTGTTCAATACTTTAGGAATTCAAACCGAGTCAAAAAAAATTGCTCCAATCGATTTGTACTTATGCCATTTGAGTTATTTGGAAATGGAGAAACGAATGAAAATTCGGAAAACTAATATGGAACGAGTCGAAGATGCTCATGAACCTCAAATTGAAGTAGAATTTTTAATATTTACACGCCTCTCTTATCGTTGTAATTTTTTTTTTTTTTTTTTACAATATTTTGGTACCTCTCATACTTTGTAAGAAGTCTTCCATTAATAAATTTTTCCATCATAAAATTTTTTCCCACTATGAGAAAAAGTAGACATTCAAAATGAAATAAAATAAAAGGAGCAAATGAATCGATAATTAATTAAAAAATAGAAATATGAAAACTTAGAAGACAAGGAGCGTGATAACGGCTATTTGAATTTGAATATGTCCAAAGTTGAAGCCCTTTTACAGCCCATCTCCCTCCCACCCCCCAGATTCCTCCTTTCTCAATTCTCTTCTTCTTCTTCTTCTTCAATAAAGATGCGCTCCAAAATTCTAAACACAAACCACCTCCAGCTCAAACAATTTCTATCTCCATTTCCCCCCACACACTACATCAATGGCAAGCAAAAACTCGTCCCTTCTCTTGAAAATCTTCATTCTACTAGCCAAGCTGAAGAAGCCCTTGCTCAGAAAACTCGTGTCTCTGAAGAAGATGAAAAGGCTGAGGTTGCTCGAGCAGTACAGTTACAACAACTACGTTAAGGAATACGAGTTCTCACCTTCGAGCACTCCGCTAATCCAGTTTCCAAGAATGTCCAATAAAGGGAGAATTAGCTTGAAGAAGCTCTACTCTGAGTTGGTGACTATTTGCAGGAGCTTCCTAGGGAGTGGGAAGAAGGAGATGTACAGTCTTGAAATGGGTTTGGATTTGAATATGAATTCGAGTTCTTTGGTTTGTGGTTGTGCAGAAGAATCCGCAGCAGAGATTATGATGAGAGAAGATGATGAATGTGTGGATGAGAGGGCAGAGAGGTTTATTCAGAGCTTTTATGAAGAGATGAGGAGGCAGAGGATTCAATTTAATCCTCAGCTGCTGCTTCAATGTTAATCAATGATCATAATCAAGTTGTCTTTTTCTTTTCGAGTTATTCTTTCTCACTCTGTTTTTGTTTTGTTGCATGATTTCAACTTTTCAAGAGCGGTTTTGAATTTTGATTGATGCATTTATTGCTTAAGTTCAGTTTACTACTCACTCTCCACGTTGTATTTTTTTGTAGACATGGAGAAATTGTTGCCAGTGTGATTTGGGATTAATGTTATATGGATTTATTATTTCGTACCTATAATTAATTACTACTAGTCTCCACGTTTTTTTTTTACACCTTTTGAGATGGGCTTTGTCAACGGATTTTCATGACTACTATTCTTAGGGATTGGTGAATACTCCCCCTTTTACAGTCTTACTTATATCTTGCAACATGTTCTGTTAATTCTTTCCTAATGCTATGTAAATAACACATTATATTGTCTACTTTCTTATTATATTGTCTAATCCTTAAAAAAAACAAAACAATAATCATTTAAAAATAAAACTATATTTAAAATTAAGCAAGCAACAGTCAAAACTAAAGTACATATTAAAGAATACTCCTCTATTTCTCAACAAGTGTCCCCTTAGAAAAAAAAAGTCCCTCAATAAATGTCTTATTTCAAAAATCAAGATAAAAATAATATTAAAATTCCAATTTTATCATTTTTATTATTGAAGTATTTTCACTTTTTATGTCTTCTATACAATAATTAGGAGTAAGGATCGAAAATTAAGTTATTGTATTGTTATGTGAGTTTTGAGGGTTGAGAACACTTAATTGGGAACGGAAGGAGTAATCACTAATTTAATTTTCAATTTACAATTTTGACCTTAATTCAAACAAAATGAATTACTATGTGCAATACAATTTCTCAAAGCTATGAAGCACCCATATGAATACGATATGAGGACGAAAATACGCTCGATTTCAAAAATATAGGATACGAATACGTTTAAAAAATATATATTTTTTAATATATTTTATTTTATTTATTGATATTATAAAATTTTAAATATATATAAATAATTTAAAATATTATATTATTTAGGATAAATGTGTACTTAATTTAATTCCATATATTTCAAAGCTCAAACCCTACATTACTCGGTCCAAAATCCGGCCCATTCAAAAAGAAAAAATCCTAAAATCCTAGCCCTAACACACTCATCAACCACTGCCTTCTCTCCATTCCCAACAACCTTCTTTCTCTCCATTACTATCCCTCGTTCTCTCTCTCACTCTCATCATTTTTTCTTACTCAAATCCTCTTTCTCTTTGTCAAAGTGGCGATCTAGGCACCATTTCTACACAAAATACGTATTTTGCATGTCTGCTTTGTGTTTGGAACGAATTTTACATAACACAAATACGTATTTTGCAGTTATTTATTTATTTTTTATTTAAAAAAATACAAATTAAATACGTGTTTTTAATATATTTTTTTGTTTTAGTATTAAATACGTATTAATATGAGTATGTTCGTCATTTTATCGTATTGATGCTTCTTAGGAAAAAATAAAATAAAAGGACATCAACACAAAGAGTGATGAACAAATTACTCCTTTCGTCCCATTTAATTAGATTTTTTTTTAATCGAATTGCCTAATTTAATTAGACAATTTCCTTATTTATCAAATTTTAAAGTACAAAACTCTATTATCAAATATAAATAAATATCAATATGTGTGTAAAAATAAAATTAAGTGGAACGGAGGGAGTATTAGATATCATATATGTCATACACATAATTCACTAACCAACTTAAAATTAAAAAATTAAGTAAGCCAGATCTTTCAATGCCTAATGCAAGATACCTAATGATCATTCCAGACCCAACTTTTATTATATAAACTTCAAATGGGTCTCTTGAAGCCCAGAACGCAATAAGCCCATAACTCAATAAGCTCATATTTTAAAATTTTAAAGCATAATTACATAATCTGATAATCCTTCTCATTTCTCCTTGAAGTTGTCATTTTTATTTTCCAAAATGATGCCTGCAGACTATGGTCATTATGAAAAAATTCCCAAAATATGGTTGTCATCATGTACTTATTTTGTTGATGAGATAGTGGACTTAATACTATAATGCTTGTTCTTATGATGATATTTTCAACATCATAAAGTTTGCCTTTGGTTCTTTTTTGTGTATCTTTTCATTTATTGTACTTGGAAGGTATCATATTTTAGGTACCAAATATAGTCTTACTTTCGAAACAACAATTGGAAGAATGATATAAATACACAGACACGAGACATCCTAATATTTTAAGTTTTTCTTCTTTTTTCTGAAACTAATTTACCACGAAATTGGACTCTTTTTCTGGGCTACCTTCTAATAAATATGAATTAGCCGAAGCCCAAAGAGGCAAGTCATATTGGGCCATAACTGTTTACTGAAATTTTAAACATATATAATTCATTATTACTTCTCTCACTGTTGTTCCCTATTTTAAATCATTATTAAACAATAACGAATGTGCTACTATATCCTTATACTCCCTACTAAAATTTTAATTCATTTTTTTTTTTACAAAAAATAATTCATTTGAAAGTAAAGGAAAACAGTACATGCTGCTAATATTGCTTTAAAAAACAAGATATGTTGAAACTTTTGAACTTTGTCTTCACATATTACATCCATGAAGAACTGGTAGAGAATAATGTAATTTGTCTCTAAAGTCTAATATTGTACATTTGTTCTTCTTTTGTGCCTTTTTTTGTGGAATGAGATTGGGCGTTTTTAACATTGAGATGATGGATATGTTAAGTTCACATGCTTATTGATATATATATATATATATATATATATATATATCTGTTTTTTAATCAGAATATGCTTTTTAGAGCCTTCAATAATCTTTATTATATATTTTATGCGTTTGATAACGATATCACGCCACATGACATATACGTATAATGTTCTTTTATTAATATTGATGCTGAATTTGCATTTTTTTTAATTACACTTAATTTCTAACTAATTTCAGCATGAAGTATTTAATGTTAAAAAGTCAAAAGATCTTCATATTGCACCCCAACTTTACTCGTATATTTTAATATAAAATTATATTTATACAAACAAAGTGTGCTCAAAACAATCTACGATGCTACTTGAAACACATTTATCCAATTATAAGAAACCAAGTCCATAATTGGAACAAGGTAGCACCTCCAAATCATCAACATCATAGATACCCTTGAAGCTAATATGGAGAATTAGCCATTCTATAATAAGGCCTAAAATGACAAATTAATTTCCATTTTAAGTCTTCTTCTTGAAACCCCACACACACACACACACACACACACACATATATTTCTGTCCTGTATCACAAAAGTATACCAACTTCATATAAAATGAGGCGGCTACAATTAATCTATCTACCATCACTTGAATAAGAGTTGTGTTTTATAGTTTTATTGTTGTTTGACTACTCCATAGAATATATAGATGCACATGACATGCATATAGTTTCAAGTGTGAAAGGAACATTATATTAAAAGTGGGAGCACTTAATCTAATGTACTAGATTTACTCCAAAAATCTTGTCCTTAATCAAAGGAAACATACTAAACTAATAGTTATTAATTCTTGTAAGAATACTTGCCATCATCACTCCCACTACTATTATCACATTAATTAATTAATTGTATGCCTGCATTCAATGAATTTGATTAAATAAATATACACATAATAGAACAAGTGTACATGTACTATGTAATGTAGTGTCTAAAAGCAGGAAAGTCGTATTGTGATCAATAATGAGGTGACGATAGGTTGTATGTATATGAATATTATAAAAAATATGTGCCCTACTGACAGCTAGACTTCGCAGTAATCTGATGGTTTCAAATTTTTTAAATTTTATGTTGTTACATAATTTATGGGTTTATTAATTTAAATTTTAATAAAACCGTTTTCTGTTAGTTTCGGTCTAGTACCAATTTATAAATTTTAATAGTGACTAGTGTAATTGGTTCCCAAAAAGTTACCAATATCACGAGATAATATTATAATTATTTTATTTATTGGAATTATTTGACAAAGAGAAGAATTTTACCGACTTGACATGCTGCAAATTCTCTTGAAAGAGAGGGGTACTTTCGGGAACATACATATATAGGCGGTGTATGGCTGTCGTCAGCTCGTGTGGTAAGGTGTTGGGTTAAGTCCCGCAACAAACGAAATCCTCGTGTTTAGTTGTCATCGTTGAACTTGGAACCCTGAACAGACTGTCCGGAGGAAGGTGAAGATGACGTAAGTCATCATGCCCCTTATGCCCTGGGCGACACACGTGCTACAATGGCTGGGACAAAGGGTCGCGAAAATATGATACTTACTAAATAAATAATTTCATATTAGAGCATTAATCACCGACTTTAGGATATTTTATAAGTTTAAATCATAATTAGCAAATATTATATTAACATATATTATTTTTATTTCAAACTTATCCTCCCTTATCGCATTGTATGAAAATTGGATTCTACTTGGTTAGATTTTCTCAAACTTTTTTGCTTATTTGAACGCACCAATTAGTTATGAAATTGTCCCAACAACCTCGACTTTTGTCCTAACTCATCAGAAAGTTAGATTTGTCTCAATTATTTGTCTCTTTCCTTTCACTTTTCTCAAAATAACTTCTGATTCTAAGAGTTTCTTGAACTTCTTGTGAAACAACATGAACACTACCACTAAACACTCACTTAGTATACAAGTTACATCACTTAAAATTCGGAGGACAATATCACATTAGTGCCTGTTCGGATCGTATGATTGCATCTCAGATGGAATTGTATCATATGTTTGGTTTGTAAGATAAAATCAATAATTTAATATAGGATTTTATCTAAGATGACTAATCATAGGATTTTCTATCATACCCCCACCCCAATAAAAAAATTTATATCAACCTCACCCCAATAACAAAATATGTTTTTAATTATATAAAAATTGCTTCCAATCAAACATCATTTCTTTCTTTAAGATTTAATCTCGACTTATCTCATATTTTATCTTACTATTAGTTATATTTGAACCGAACGGGCCCTTATTTGAATGGACAAGATTATTTGATTTAGTATATTTTGTTGACTTAAAGTCGGAGGAACCAAACTTTTAAGCAAAAGAAGAAGAAGAAGAAGAAATATAGACTTTATATTTTGTCAAAAAGGTGAGGAGAAACTTTTCTTTTTTCAGCCCAATTGCACAAATTTTCAAATATATGATTGTGCTTGGTAGCTGCTACTTATTAATCCCTAATATAATTTCTCCTTTTCACGAACATTAAATCATTGTCATAAAAAACTTCTAAAGACAATAATATTAACTATTCAGCATCCAATCCTAAATAATCTCTAGTGTGTTCCGTTGACTATTTACTTATCGTCATAATGGTCAAATTAGTAACATTTCCTCCATTTCACTGTTAGTGACTTATTTTTTAAAATATCAAATAATATTCTGTAAAATTTGTGAAATTATATCCTTTTTTAACTTTATTTTACGTAGGGCGACGAGAGTAATTTATGCGCAACCATAACTTTCTCGAAGACATGCGAATATGTGTATTATTTCGTCAATTTTCTTTTAATTTCTAAATTAAATCCTTTAAATTAAAATTTACACATGCCCTTTTTGTAATGCCTTTTTCATTTCACACATACATAATGATGTAGCCAAAGAGTGGCCGCGCATCAATCAAATTCTCTTAATTATACTATTTTAATTGTTTTGTAAATAGAAATATATTTAAAAATATAATTCTATCAAAAAATAGTAAACTAATTATAATATTCGATAAATAGAAATGGTCGGACCTCAAAATTATAGTAATACGATCTATTGTAGCACTTTCTAACAATCCCCAAAGGATCATGATTTGGACGGCGAGGAGAATAAGAGATTTTCGAAATACGTGAAGTTCAATCATCTGTTATCATTTTAATGAACACTTGATTGTATGCCCTGACACCAACAACCGCCGACCTTTCCTTGAAACATTTGATGACATCAAGTCTTTCTCGAGTCGGTAGAAGAGCCAAATGATTTTCCAATAAAAAGTAATCATTTTTGCTAAGAAAAAAAAGAAAAGAAAATCATAATTCAAAAATGATAATCATAATGATATATGTACTATATATATATATATATATATATATATTAATGTATAGCGTTAAACCTGAAGTTATATGCTCGCATGCATTTGCACAAGTGCTTCACTTCTCTTGGTATTCTCTCACCATTGTGCACAAACAACTCTTCCAACTTAGTGAAATCTTGTTTTTTGGTTTCATTAGAATATATAACAAATCTAAGACTGCGTAGTTTCATCTCTTCATTATGAATAATGATTTTTTTTTTCCAAACTCAGCGTGGATATGGAGAAGTCCTTATGATGCAGGAAGTTAATGAAATGTATAATACTTCTAAAGAAAACACAATAAGTGTTATTCATTTTAAACATGACGGATTTTTCTCCTCTCACCGCATTTGCTTGGAATAGCATAGAGAAGCTTGTGGGTGGTCAAGTGTGATATCAAATCCTACTCGTATCTATGGTATAGAGTATGATATACAATATCCTGAATGTAAATCCCCATGTGTGGCAAAACATTATTGTGAACAATACACAATGATCTCTTGCGAGCTTGAACATGTTGGTCATTTTCAAAACTTTTGCCTACATCTATGTATGCTGACATGTTTTCCAAATAGAAAAGTACCCCGAAATGTGATTTCATATCATAATTGTATCTTAACTGTCCAGTTTTGTAAATGTTCTGAGGTCGAGATTCTTTATGTTTATGCTCCGACATCTGCATGGAAGCAGACATAAAATGAACTGAAATAGATATATCATACTTTATGAACTTATTAGGCATATATAGTAGCGTGCATACCGATTTACACCCTAATTAACATCCCTAGCTAGCTAATTATATAGTATCAAATATCTTGAACAACAATGATAGAATCACTCACTACATGATAATATGATATCATAAAACATTAACTCATTGAGCAATTAACTTTTCAAACCAATATACTTCCATTTTTGGTGGAATCAAATATATTCCCACATCACAAGCAACTTCATTATCTTCATACTTCAGTAATTGGGTTGGTTTGTGCAATTCTTATATCAACCCCCTTGCTATTTCTTTCTGATTAATTTCAAAAGCTTTCAATTGGAGTAACAATGTCTCTATACAACTATACAATCAAGACAGTAGATCCCAGAAAAGAAATCACCAAAAATAGTTAAAATTTCAACGCACAGTTCAAGAATGTAGATATAGCTTCAAAAAAAAATACATCTATTGATTTCATCTTACGAGAAAGAGAAAAAGAAAACCTCAACAAATACACAATTTAATAACTAATAATCCATTTAAAAATATATCAAACATTAAAGAACAACATAAAAAATACAAGATAAATCACCTCAAGAAACAGAAATGGCAGTAGCTCCCTTGCCTTTCCACTTCCTGAATCCAGCTCAGAATCCTCATGAAACAGAAATGGCAGTTGCTCCCTTGCCTTTCCACTTCCTCAATCCAGCTCAAAATTTCCTCCTTCGTTCTTACTAAACACAACCAAAAGAAGAAAAAACGATAAATTTCCTTTAAAGGAAGAAAGATTTGAAAACTAGAAGAATAACTGAATTTGTGTGCATTTATAATAGTGAAAATAAACCAATAATAAAATAAAGGTTTAGTGTTAAGTATTTATATAAAGGTTTTAGAAATAGGTAAAGATGGTGGTCAGCAAAAATGAAGGATCGATAAATAATTTAAAATGAAAAGAACTAAAAGTCTTAGTCGAATATTGGCTTGATTAAACTTCAACAGAGGTAAAATTTCTTCATCACTAATTGTCATTAACTTATATTCCTAGGCACGACTACGTCAAACTTCAGTCATGAAACCTAAATCATGTTTAGAGATAGGTTAGTGTTGCATAATCTTGACTATACTAAAAGTGTCTTATTCACAAAATATGCAATATGCATTGCTTAATATGTCCCTATTATACATCTAATTTAAGAGTAATAATGAAATATCATGTAAAAATTGATGTAATTCGTGCAATGCACATTACTTTTCCTAGTCCCTTTAAATTCATAGTTAAGATACAAGAAAAACTAACTAATTAAGCATGCTAATTGAATTGAGTTCATCGCCAATATTTCCAAGATAGAGATAGAAAAAAAGCTTCAGAGTAATCCTTGAGAATAATTAGAACAATGCTACTATTTCCAATATAGTATCAGCATGTTTTCCTATTCAGCAAGCATTTTGAAAAAAGGTTGGCAACATAAAAGAACTAAGAGAAAGCTCAGTAATTTCCAAAAAGGGCTATAATAACTAGTTTATAAAAGACATAAATAATAGCTTAACTGGAGTGTAGAAGTTAGGAGCATGATTATTCTTCCATAACAATTCAGGAAACCCTTTATACGCGCCGAATTGAGTTCATCCCCAATACACATAATCAAGACACTAAACAACTATTCAATGCACTACCAAACAAATTTCCAGTGGTGAGAGAACTTCATAAAATTTAAGGAACATTTTCTAGCTATACTTGTATTTTACTTCCTTTCTTTATCTACAGTGATAAGAGTAGTAGGAGATAAACATATGTAGGAATTCACCTTCCTCAGTATAGAGGATCAATGAACGAATATCAGCATTCCACTCAATAGCCCTGCAAATTGGAGATTCAAACGAGGCAGAAAAAATAAATTAAAACGTCGAAATAGAACTCCTTCAACATGATTTGCATATTCAAACAAATAACTTTCCTCAACGATTTTGATGTTTCTAACAAAATAATAAGTCACTCATTGCTCGCTAAGGCTATGTAATGTTGCTGAATCTCGAAATTCGAAACAATTTTTTAACACAACCCAACTTCGAACTATTTTCGGATCGATGGTCCTTCCTTTGAAAATCGAACTTTATATTGTTCTCTGGTTGAGCCTCTTCAATATCCCACCGTTACTCGCCCCGATCATTTTAATTAGTAATAAATTATTTTTTTCAATATTTTATCTTAATAAATTAATATAATATTTAAATCTCGTCTAATTTTGATGGGTGACCAACTAGTGTTGGATTAATAATATTTAAATTAATTACTTTTGAAACAATTAAACAAAATATATATGTATAATTCAAATCCCATAAACACTACACTAGGCATAATATTTGATTTAAATACTTATTTTGAAAGGCCAAGGCCAAAAGGTTTCCGTGACAATTAAATCAGACTTACGACTTACTTGTAAGCACTATATTAAATTAATATCTCTACATCATGTAGTACCAATAATGTTTTATAAATACATTTATATATGAGAGGAAAGGTTTAGGTTCTGTGCTACTTTTGAAAATTTTAATTTATTAATCAACCAACTGCAATGGTTTATAAATTTCAAATCTAACTTGTATCTTTCCTAACCATGAAACTAATTTTTGCTTGTTAAAATATAATTTTTTTTGGACCGTATTATTTTTTTATTTTTAAATATTATCATACTTTATGAGTTCTAACTAGTGGGAAAATATAAAATAGTAAAAAATAAGTATTATATAGCCACCAAGATAATATTATTTAAATTATAAGAGCATCCCCAGTAGGGTGCCTCGGGAGTCCGCCGGGCAAGGGAGGGGCAACCGGCCTTGGGAGTCTGTGCGGGAGGCAGCTGCTGCGGCGTTGGGGCGCGGCAGGTCGGCCTTTCATACGCGAGGCATGAGTTGGCCTCGGGAGGTTTCGCCATGTTTGTCAATGCGGGAGTGGGACTCCAAAGACCCCTCCATTTCTTTTCTTTTCTTTTTTTTTGATTTTTGCTTTTTTTTTAATGCATAAATTCATCTATAAATACCCTATTTCAAGCTCACACTTTCACACATCTTCTTTCAGTCTCCAATCTTTTAACCATCTCTCTTCAAACATTTATCTTCCAAGTTAGAAAAAAAAAATATGGATGACGAATTCAATAGGTTTCTATACCGAAATCAGAGTCAAGGTGCAAACTCCGATAATCAAAGTTCGGATAACAATTCGTCGTCCGGTTTTGGGAATTTTGCAAACCAAAATTCCCCTTTCTCACCCTCACAATTCAACCCTATTTTATTTTCTAGTTCAAGTTATCCCGACAAAAATTTATTCCGGCGGACAATTTGTATTTCCTCCATATTCTTCCCAATTCGCTTCACAACCATCACCTACATTCTCAACCTCTTCATTCATCCAACATTCCGACGAAGTCGGTGGACTCGATGAAATCAACTTGAAGATTCCTTTGACGATATTTCGGATGAGACCCTTGCTCTAAGTAAAGGGTCCATTCGTACAAAAACCGACGTTGCCAACACCGAGAAGGATGATGTCGTTCTTCGCCGCACATGGCCCGACACAAGACAAGACCTCATCGTCGGCAACAACCAAAAAGCCGAGGCAGATTGGAAATGCATCACCAACTCTTTTAACCGGCAACGGGTCCCTTCTAAGCCCCGCACTGTCAAACAATATTGAAGTGCCATTGGGCTCGTATTCAAATACGACCTGAGAGTTTTGCGCCATCTACAACTGGTGCTTCGATGTGTGGGCAAGCGGAAACTCCGACCACGACATCTACACCAAGGCGTTGGCGGAGTATAAATAAACAAAAAAGTCGGAGTACAAATACTGTCATTGTCGAAAGATTTTGCGAAACAGGCAAAATTCCTACGAGTTGTTCCCGACATTGGCTCCAACAAAAAAGGCAAAAACAACATGAGGGAAGGCTTCACGAGCGACTAAACCCAATGAGTTGAAGCCGAGGAACATCCAATTGGGACAAAGGCCACGAAAAGAAAATGGAAGGGTAAAGCTCCCGAACCTAGTGGCGAGGCGTTGGAATATTTGGCAAAAACTTCCAAAGCAATTTAAACTTTCACGACGGATCAAACAAGGCTTGCTTATTACAGGATTTTGTTGAAGGATACGATGACCAGTAGGTTCGATTTTTAGTTTAGTTTTATTTTAACTATTTTAATTTTCATTTCTAATGCTGTATTTTCATTATTGTAATTTCAATTTCTAAGTTAGGTTATTAAATTATTGTACTTTCAACTTCTAAGTTAGGTTTTTAATTATTGTAATTTCAAATTCAATGTTGCTTTTTAACTAATGTAATTTTAATTTTAATTTTCGTTTTTATAATTAATGTATTTTAATTTTTATATTAAGTATTAAAATTAAAAAAAAATTATTCAATTTAATCTAATTAAACTAAAAATATTAAAATAAAAATAAAAATTAAATTTTATTTACATATTTATTAATTTAAATTAATAAATTTAATTCATAACAAATATCACAAAAAAATACATAAATCATAAAAGTAGAGGGCCCAAATAGAGAGTCTTCGACTGCAGGAAACCAACACAAACTTTCTAAAAACTTTGGACCCCACACAAAAGTTCATTTTATTTATCCAAATGCCACTAGGAGGCTCTCATTGAGAGAGCCTCCTATTGGGGATGTTCTAAGCATTTCTCTTTTTTACATAAATAACCTTCTTTATCATTATTATGTACAATTATTTAAGTTTTTGTCCTTCGATTCTCCGATCCTATTTAAATATGACAATAGGTTGGGTTGGACCAGATTTACCTATACCCAAACTTGGCCCGTGATTTTACTGATATGTCCAAGCCTGACCCATGGCCCGATCGGACATGGAATTCAAGCCCAAACCCAGACCCATGTAGATCGGGCAAGCTTAGGGCGGACCTCTATTGTGTATGAATCATATAATTGATAGATAATCATATTATTCAATACGTATGAATTGTATGATTCACAAATAATCATATAATTTATACGTAAACTCTCTAATTCATAGTACATTTGTATGAGAATGATTCATTGTATACGTGATTCATACTTTAAATATTCAAGCAAACATTTATTCATGACAATTCACACAAAAATTACTATAATTTAAATTATATTACTAAGGGTGGAAAAAAATACCGAAAAATCGGTATACCGGGCATGCCGTACCGAAAAAAACCGAAAATACCTTATTCACGGTACACCAATTTTTGCGATATCGGTATGAATTTTTGTGATTTTTTGTGAAAAGTTTCGGTACGATATCGGTATGAATTTTGGTGATACCGCGGTATACCGAATTATACCGAACTTTCGATATATACCAAATTTTTTTATGTTTTTTTTAATTTTAATTATATATTAATTTTATTTCTATATTTGATTAATATTAATATTAAAATAAAAATTAATTTATTATATTAATGATATACTACTATAGAATAATATTGCAAATATTATTCTAATTTATTATAGTATTATTATATAATAATATTGCGAATATTATAGAATAATATTGCAAATACAATATATATATATTTTCTTCTTTTTAATATTTTAGTAATTAGAGTAAAAGTAAATATACCAACAAAGATAATAATTGTATTACTCCCTCCGTCCCACCTCAGTTGTCCACTTTGCTTTCGGATCGCAAACCAATACACCCTTTATTATCTTCTTAATTTACCTCTTTCACATACTTGTTTCACCTACTTCATTCATCTTTTTCTTCTTTCACCTACTTCTTTCACCTACTTTATTACCATTAACTCCCTCTATTACACCTTTATTCTTTCCTTTTTAGGAAATGGGATAAGTGAAGGGAGACACCCTTATTTGGTAAGTGAGACAACTCACCTGGGACGGAGGGAGTATATTTTATGTAATATTGTTGCAAAAATATTTGTTAAAGGTGTGCTCCTATAATCAAATAATTTTAATTTGATTCAGATATATGTTCGAATATTCATATTCTATTTAATATTTTATGATTCCAAATTCAAATGTGGGAAAAATGATTCCATTAATATTTAAATACAAATAAAAGTTTATGAATTATGATTATATATTGGAATACTTATATATTCATATATGATAATTGATATTTCATATCGTATGTGTATTATGTATATATATTCATATTAAAAATTGAATCAATTGAATACTTTCAAATATCATTATCAAATCAAATAAAGTAGTTGTATATATATTCATATTAAAAATTGAATCTAATTGAATACTTTCAAATATATTACTTGAAACTAAATTAATTTAACATTTACATGTTTCTATTTCTTAGGTGTTAGAGTTTCAGGCTAGGTAAACTATTTTGAAGATGTTTTGTTTGAATGAACTTCTATTATACGAGTTATTTAGTTTTTATTAAAACTTATATTTTTTTGCTTATGTGTTGTAGACTTGGAGTTCAAGCTAAGGAAACTATTTTAAAGTTTGAATGGTTTGTTATGATTTTTGTTTATGTGTTGGAGATTGAATTATTCATATTGTTGGATTGAATGTTGCCTATTAAGATTTTGATTATTTAAAATATTTTGGCAAATTTGTATTTTTTTTGGTTAAAATTTATTAGTGAGTTATAAATGATTTATATTTGCTTGTTCTTTTAATTTATATTCATATTTTTTGTTAGAAATTATTATTTTTTTTATGTTATTATTCGGTATACCCGTGAAATTTCGGCATGAACGGTATACCGTGAAATTTCGGCATGAACGGTATGCCGTGAAATTTCGGCATGAACGGTATACCGAAAACTCGGTATGGCATACCGAAAGTTCGGCACGGTAACGGTATCGACGATTAGCATACCGAAATTTCGGTATACTGATCTTCGGTATACCGAACATGTTCGGTACGATATCGGTATACAAATTTTCATACCGTATTTTTCGGTACGGTATACGGTATGGCAAAATATTTTCGGTATGCCGTACCGACCCACCCCTATATATTAAGTTGGTAGCTATACACGTTTATTTTCACCTTTTATATTCGCAGACATGTAAACCCTAGCTAAGTCAATTTAATTAATTATATTTATAAAATACCGAATTCATCCAATCTAGATACTTTTAAGTCCCAATCTTCAAACCATATATTTGACACTTTCGTTTATAGTTTATTTCATTAATATAATTCCAAGTCTCATAAATTAATTGACGTGAATTAAAGTGAATCGTGAAGTTAATTAAAATCAATAAAATCAAACTCATGGAGTATATATCATACGAACAATTAATTAGGAAAGAAGATAATTAAATAAATAAATGTCAAAATTTACATGATCTGGAATTTACTGAGAAAATAATTAATTACCAAACATAGGGCTTTAAACTAGCTAACTAGTCAGATCTAATTAAAAACGGAGCCGAGCCGATCTTACGAGCCAGCTGGAGCTAAGCTGAGCTGTAGATCCACCCCAAAGCTATCGTGAAAGCCCGGCCCATCCTCAACTATCGAGAACCTACTCAGGGACGGCCCACTGTGGGCCCGAAGGGACTGCTTCGGGCCGACGCTCATCCTTCTTGGCTCCGATGTGCCGCCACTGTAGGAGGCGGCAGCGGGGAAGATACAACCGTGGGAGACCTGGCCGTGGAATGGGGGCTGGACAGCGCGCGGCACGTAGACCCAGGGCGGAGGGGCGGCGGCGGCGGGGACGAGCAGGTGGTGCGGCGGCGCGAAGGCCGAGACCATGGGGTTGTGCATGTAGGAGACGGCGGCGTTGCGGCTGGCTTGGAGCTGGGCGCGCTTGAGCTGCTGACGCTCCTTCTTGTGCGCGTTCTGGTGACCACCCAGCGCCTGCGAGTTGGCGAACTCGCGGCAGCAGTACTGGCACTCGTACCTCCGCTCATCGGATGGGGCTGACTCACCGGATTCCGGCGAAGAAGAAGAAGGTGATTTTGCAGGCTCCTCCTCTTCGGTGGCGGTGGTGCTCATCATGTTGAAACCGAAGAGTTTTAAACGGCCGTTGCTGCTGCTGCTGCATGCCTTGCTTTCGTACTCTCTGTCTGCCATATATACTACACACAAAAACTCGCAGTTTGTATGTGACTAGTAATTTAGTCAGAGAGAATTCAGAGCTCCATTGTTTTGGTACTCCATGTCTGCCATACTACACAGAGAAAATAGAGAGGTCGATAAAGAGGGGGAGAGAGCAATTTAGATGGGTGCAGTGAGTTCAAGAGAATTGATGCATTTGTGGGGTTATTTATACAAGTAGAAAAGGTTATCAATTCTATATTACCATATATGGTTGCGGACATCCCAATAAGAGGAAATTAATTTAAAATTGGTAAGAACCAAAGTAAAAAAAGAAGACCAAAAAAAAACACAGGACCCACTTGACTTATCTTGTCTTTTGATCATCATTCATATTTGCCTTAATTGCAATTTAATACATTCCTTTGTCCTAAGTGTGCAATTTAAACCTTATTCAGCTTTTGATATTTTGCTTGCGATTTACGTCTGCATACTTATTTTTCACTAGAGATTGGAGTTGACATATATAGGCAATTTTACTTCGAAACTCAAGAGTTTTGGAATACTTGTGAAAATTTTGTTTACATTATTATTCGGCATTTGTTAATTTTGTTGGTGATGTGTACGATATGCTTGAGTAATTGAGTCCGGAGGAAATATTAATGATGTATGACATTCCATTGCCAATCCCTCACTTAATTATTTAATCTTTTTGAATATGATTCTTGAAATTGGCAACACGAGCAACAAGTTTAGGGATGGCAAGGGCCAAGCTGGATCCGACTTCTCTATGCTCAGACCCGATTAATTTCTATTAATTATAATGTCACAATAATAATTAATTGATTATACATACGACTGATGACGTACATAAAAATGGTAAGTTATTTATAAAAAATGAAACATTAAATTTATATATATGATTTAGTTAGTAGGGGATGCATATAGTTTAAGTTTTCTTTTTCCAAATTTTTTATTATTGTATGTTCAATTCATGAGCGGATCTATTGCATGACTGTACTGCGCCCAGTGCAAACCCAAAATTTTTAATTACACATTTGTATATTTTTAAGATCCAACACAATATTAGTTCACTCTAAAATTTTTATGCAATTATAAAATATAGTGCTTTGGAAAATTTTATTTTTCAACCCACCCCAAATACAAATTTCTGGATCCTTCTCTAGTTCAATCACACGTTTGACTATATAACAATACTCATATCAAAATTTATAGCCTTTTAAATCTATATTTATGTCTCATCAAAGAAAAACAGGTAAGTCTAAATCGTGATCATGGGAAGGTTGAGTATCAAATTAATACATATGTTTCAAACTTAGGATCTAAGTGCTCATGGATCACATAAAATTAAAACAAGAGTGTTAAATTGCAAATAATTTAACCATTCAGAATTTCACGTTCATACAAATTATTTCCACTTTAACTACAATATTGTATTTGGAAATATTCGTCGTTGCTGCCCTTTGGAAAGTGCGAGAATCGCGATATTGAAATTAATCGAGGTGATTATAAAGTTTATTTTAGGACGTAGGTGGAGAGAGAGAAATGCATGTGAGGATTGTAGGGTTGTCTGAACTATAATATATGATTGTAGGGTTCTTGAATAACAAATTAAATGTCTAGCTTTCTTGTTTATTAGTGAAAAGTATTATACATACATTCATTATTCATAAGAATCATAACTTCATATGATAAAGGACAACATTAGTTACAAACATAATCATCAACCATCATTTAAATCAAACAACTAGCTTCCTCTAACCTCCAATGAGACTGCTGGAATAATAATAATAATATGTTTAGGTATAACTATTTCCTTTTATAAACTAGCTAGAAACATCACACATGATCAACTTGGCAATAATTAGCTAGTATTTTCATGCATTTTCAAAGATATATAATAATTATATTTAGCTGTGTTTTTATAGTTTAGTGGGAACTAAAGTAATTAAAATAGTAGGAAAGAAGAGAAGGATAGTAGTGTTCCCCCAAATTGATAAAAGCGTTCTAATTTTGAACCAAGAAAGTTGGCATAGTACGATATATACTAAAACTAACTTTGATTTATATAACTTTTTATAGCGAGTGTTGATTAATTTTAGTTTTTATGATTTATGTCTCTAAACGTGTAGTGAGTGAGTTTGTAAGCATAGGTTAATTATCAGAGAATCAAATAATACATAAATGTGCGTGGCGTTTCCGATTAGAGATTCACAGCTGAAACTGAAACAACATTTATTTATATATTAAGTTTTGTTTTTGAAAAGGTGAGTAATTCTAAGTTTATTTATAAATATGGAATAAGTGTTTCAGTGCTTTTGGCAGTGAAACTTTATGTAAATTAGATATTAATTAATAAGATTAATTCTTTTAGCATGGATCCCCACCCAATGGGCAATCGTGAACCCCATTCCCCTAAATCTTAAATCTTAGTATCGTTGGTGAAAGAATAAAATATTTGGGAAGATGAAAGAATTACATAATGAAGAACAAATGAAGATTACAATGGTCTATTCTATTATAAAAGAATAAAGTAGAATAAAATTGGAATGAAAAAGTGGCAGTCGAATTGAGAAAAGAGTCATCTTTCCGCAAGACAGATTACGCCCCGATAGTGCTCTCGGTGTGGCGTGATGTCTTTAAAGATAAAACAACTTTATTTCTCGTAGGTGGCAGCACCGCGAACCTTCGAGCTCCGGCAAAATGGAGGAGGTTGAGAACAAAACTTTCTTCTAAGATGCTTGAAGAAAAAGAATGCATCAATATGCTTGTTTTGTGATTGCTTGTGGGTTTCTTGCACGCGTGTGTAATGCATGAACAACACTTATGTATAGACCAAATTCACTCAAGAGGAGTTACATGAATTAATTGTAATTAATGTCCATTCATGACAATTAATTCTCATTAAGCCACAAGATCGATCTCACAGGTCGATATCAAAACGTCCAAACTAGCTCCATAAAGTCAAGCTGGACAGACCAATATCACAGATCGTTAGGACAGGTCGTTGGGCAGGCCATGTCACAGGTCGTGGCACAGGCTGTCTGCCCAGGTCAGGCCACTAGGCAGCAGACCAAGCCACCAGGCCAGGACATGCCAGACCACTAGGCCGCAGGCCTGACCACCAGACCACTAGTAGGCCACCAGATCACTAGCAGTCCATCATATCAATAGCAAAAACAGGCCCGATCCAGCGGGCTGTCGCGCGCGAGACTGGTCTTTACCCCAACTAGTCACTCCATAAGATTTCTTAACCTCCTTATATACATGATGAATGTTGTTTTTATAACCAACGTGGGACAAGAGTTTCTCTCCATACTTAGTCCCAAAACACATAACTCCATACTTTTAAGTGACTCACTTTAAACTTTTATTTTTCACTCACCGTGAATCGGTTTAGAGAAAATAAATATATCAGGGTCATGTACTCGAAACGTAGATCGACCCTAGGTCATTTAATTTTCTTAAAATTAAATGTCACGTTGCTTAAAACTTGGTCAAACTTAATTGACCACAATACATATATATAAAAAATATATATTTATTTTAAACGATTCCTACAAGTATAATTTATAGTATTCGAAGTTAGAAAATATGATCATGTTCCTATAATTTTAGCTGCAAAAAAGTGTGAAATCTATTAAATAGGTTGAATTATTTTAATTTAAAAATATGTGATGAAATTTTAGTGTGTAAAATTTAAGTTATTCTAGAACAAATTAATTTTCTGGGAGGATACAATGGCAACAGTGTCGGGAAACCAAAACACTCAATAGTCAAATAGAATAAAGATTGTAGAGAGTAAGATGAGGGATATGCATGAAACTAAAAAGCATTAATGGTATTTGAGCAAAGTTTTGGTACAAAATCCACAAATTGACGTAAATAGTTGGGTTGCTAGCAATACAAAATTTGGAATTTATCCACATAAATAACACAAGAGAAGAATGTTCTATATAAGTAAATTAAATGGGCTTCCACCCTAATTTCTAAAGACGTTGAGCAGGTCTCTACTATCTTCTATTGGATTGTTCGGTTGGACTGATACGGCCCGTGATTCAATCTCGAGATAGTGCCACATAGGATTAGTCATGGTTTGTGTGTCTTGGCCTTACTCCTATGACTAAATTAATCTCGACTAATCTCGGGCCAATTCAATCTCGAATAATCACGGGCTAATTTAGTTTTAGTAACCGAACACCCCCTATATACATATATTATCATTCATATTTTATTTCAATAATTTTTGCATTAATTTGCTGAACCGACAAAAGCTATTCTACTTAAAATTAATGATCCAGCTTCCTCTCTCTACTTCCTCTCCCAAAAACTCCATTGAAGTCAAATTATCCATCTGTAATGACGTCAAAGCTAGGAAGAATAGATGCGTCTGAGATCTAATCTGCAAAATTAATCATATTTTAGCATATATAGTATACACATGGTGAAGGTTATCACTATGCATGACCCACATCTTGACGTCATGTCCTAATAATATATAGTACTATGTAATATAATAATATTATTATGGAAATAATTAGTGTGGGGGTGGCGGCCATTAAGTTGTTTGATGATGAATTATTAGTAGTAGTATTGTTTAGGATGATGATGTGTGCGTGATTGACGTTGATATCAATCTATAATTGTTTAAGCTTTGCTTTACATAGGAAAGATCTTCCGAATCTTACTAACTACACCTTATGACACAGAGAAACTTAAATTAGGGAGAGAGAGAGTAATTAGGGTTGATTGAAATGAGTTAATCTTCTTTTTTTTAAATTGACCATATTATATAGCAGTATTTAATTCTAATTTATTTCCGATTCCCTAACTTAGATCAATTTCCTAAATCTCCCCCAAAACTCCAACCATACCCCACCTTGTCTTCCCTTTTACATATATTTATTCCTTAATTTAGGCCAATTTCCAAAATTTTCATCTCAATATTTGTTTTTTGTTTTTTTGGAAAAATTGACATGTATACGGGGAAACCACTACTTCAATATTACTATTAAACTGAAGTTAGAATTATAACAAAATTAACACAAAATAGATAAAAATATGAAAAAGTCTAATTTTCTTTAATTTTCACAAGATAAAATAGAGATTCACAAATGGATTTACAAATACCATCAATATTTATTGAAGGAGCAGCAACGGACGCAATAATAAATACAAAAATTACGGTTAATTAGGTAGGAATTATCAAAATGTCAAACCACCTAATGTAAGTTTTCGGTATTGGTTATCCAGTTGCATAAGCGATCCCATAGGTTTTTGCTTTCGTGTCTCTTTAAAATTGCAGTTATGGTAAAATCTTGGTTTATTTAATCATCAAGGACTCCCAGACACACAAATTTTATAGACTATAAATAGAAAATCAAAAGTTTGATACTCAACAGTATAAAATGATTTATATGTTCATGTCAACCACCGCTAATGACTATTTAAATCTACTCATGTTTATTATATTCTAACTAAATAAAGTGGATTACAAAAATAAAATTTATATTTCTATATTCTATATATAGAATTTTGATATGACATTGGGTTGCCAGGGATTCGAATCTAGAACTAGTCGGATGGAGTAGATAATTTCTTTATACGCACCGACTAGTGCACATAGTCCAATATATCATCACCAAAATAAAATGACTTCGTCCTTTAAAATATTAGTACTACGTACTCAAAAGGGCCCATCGAATTTGACGAAGTTTGAGAATGACAATACTACTACGAAATGTATGTAAGAGAATAAATAATACTTGTTGGTGTAAGTACTTGAAATTCTCTTCCACCTCTCCCTTTTTCATAAACACCAATAAGAGATCATAGGTCACTCAATTATAGTCTCACTAACAATTTTTATGAAGTCTCCATCATGATCACCAACATTGGCCAGAATACTCATTATGATCACAACCATAATCATGAAGACTTTAAGTCACTCGCATTCAACATTGACACATATTTTATCACTAAGCTGAAAAATCATAATTAAATTGTCTTGGATTAGTATATATTAGAGGTACCGAAAATAATCGGAATCGTAAACCGAACAGGAATCGTGTAACTCAATTCCCGGTTTCCGGTAACTCAGTTCCAAATTTCATTTCGACTTCATTTTCTAGAACCAACAGTTTCTCAGTTCGAACTGTGAGACTGTCCAATTTGTTTTTAGTAGAGTAGTATTTTAATTATTTAAATATTGAGATGAAAATCGTAAAAATTAGCATAAAAATCAAAAATTAAATTGTAAATTGTTTTTAACTTACAAATTATAAAGAAATATTCTTTAGTAGAGTTGTATTTTAAAGATTTAAATTTTCTATGATTTTTAAATTGTTTGCAAGTTGTAAGCTGCAAAATTCAAATCAATCTAGCCAATGCCATAATATAACTACAAAATTAAATAAATAAACAAATATTATAATAATAATAATAATAATAATGTATATAATAATATTATTTATAACATTTATTTTTAAATATTATTGAGTAATGTGTATACCTCGTTAAAAATTTTGCTAGAAAATTCTACTGGAGAAAAACAATCGAGGAAAAAGTATATTTCATACACGTATATACATGTGAGCATCATTCACCCAGTCACAGCGGACACCACTTAACGTGTTCACGACTAATGTGACAATGCCACATCAGCATACAAGTCATAATAATATTCGTTTTTCTAATTTTTTTATTATTTTGTATTGAATGATATTAAACTATATTATAATCAATAAATTTTAATCAAAAAGTGAGAATTAATAAAAAAAAATTATCAAAATTTTACTACCTCCATCCACAATTGATCTTCCCACATTGACCCGGCACGGGTTTTAACAAATTATGTTGACTTAGTTGATAAAAGGTAAAATGTATTGAATGTTGTATAGTTAGTGGAGAATGGGGTCCACTTTATTGATGATGTGTAAAGTGTATAGAGTAGTGAGTGGAATATGGGGCCCACATTAATGATTATATATTGAATAGTGGGTAGTTAGTGGAGAATGGGGCCCACATTATTGATGATGTGTTGAGTTGTGAGTGGAGTAGAGAGTTGCCAAAAATAGAAAGGAAGTAGGAAGAAACTTGGTGGACGTCCCAATAAGGAAACTTGGGAAGAAAGATCGTGGACGGAGGGAGTAATATTTATCTACAAGATATGCCACATAATCTGCGAACATATTAACTTCGCCAACCCTGAGCGTGTGAGCATTTCCCTATATACATATATTATTTTTTGTCTCATAAAAACATTAACTCAAAAAATCAAGTGGCCGGAAAAATTCTTTTCTTATCTCGATTGTTTTTCTCATATAAGATTTTTTAGCAAAGTTTTTCACGAGTTATGCACATCACACACTAATATTCAAGAATGAATGTTATAAATAATATTATTACATAAACATTATTATTATATTAATATTTATTTGTTTGTTTATTGAATTTTGTATATATATTCATTATGTCCCACTTATTTAAATACAATATTAATTTTTTTTGACACACATATCAATAATTAGTTGCAATGACTTGAAAAATTGAAAGAGATAATTTGTGCTTTAAAATTTATCAAATAAAAAAAATGAATCTAAATAATTTGGACAATTCAATAAAAAAAGATATATCTAAATAAATAGGATGGGGGTATTTATTTTGAAACGGTTGGTGGATTTGAATTTTGCAAAACCAAAATAGAGCTAATCAAATTTATTATTAACATCCATATTCTCTGATATTTTTGAATTTTGGGTCAAATCGAACTTTAAATAGTTTAGTTTAGTGCAATGTGATTTTCAAAATATATGACTTTTAAGATTTTTGGTTATTCTATCACTTGCCGACGATGAGTTTTATATACACCTTTGTTTTTCTTAATAGAAAATGTATAAAAAAGGAATAGGTTTAACCTAGCAACTTTCGTGGGACATAATTAGATAATTTAGATTTAGGGCTCTACCGTCATAATATGAATTTTTTATTGGCTAATCGTATAACATCCTTCTTGTATTAATACGAAAATAACACTTATAGTAATTAAAAATTTAAGATTCAATATATATGTTCTTTTTATATATATCATAAATTTGAACATTAATCATATCATATCATATCACATATTAGTCTCATATTAATGCAATATGAGATGTCACACGATTAGTAAGTTGAATATCTTATTCGAAATCATAAAACTTATTTTGAAAAACTATTACGTTACATAAGAAACGGTATCTTTTAAGTATATTATTGTTTCAGACACACACACATGAGAAGCATCAACATTTTGGTTTGAGAATTGATCAACAAAATTAGTCTCTCAGCTAATAAAATTAAAAATGAAATAAAAGATGAAGAAGAAGACTTTATTGGGTTATATATGTCGTCCCAATTTCTTAGAAGCAACAAAATATACAAAATTATAATAATCGCTCCTTTTTCTTGTTAGAGGAAAGATCTGTCATAAGTATACACTACAACACATCTCACTAAATTCAATATATACGTATATATAAATATAATGTAAAACTCAGAAAAGTATTCATGGAACCCTAAAGTAAGTTGCATGCATGTTGAGAACCCTTTTCAGTTTAACTAGAACATATACATATATATCCCCTATATAGAAGATGGATTATTTAATAAAGAATTAGGTGAGAAATAAGAATACATTATGACTCTTAATTTATAGATTTGGATGGTTGTGATTGAAATAAAGTTATGACTTGATTACCATAAATAAATTAGATTAAAAAATGATTAAAGGGTAGCATTGTCAATCTTCGGTTAGTAACGGTTTAATACCATAATTGTATTCGATGATCATTCTTTATTTTCTTTTTAGAATAACTCTGATCTTTTTCTTTAGGATACATTTTTTTAATATTCATTATCCAATGTATCAAGTTTTATTTCTTTTTTCATTTATTTATGTATATATTAATAGTAACAAATAAATGCATGATCACTTAACATGAAGTAATATTATAAACCATATTTGTAAATCTTAATTATAAACGATATTTATATACATTAATTTGGGATTAGTGAACCCTATTTGAACAATTAATATAGTTTAAGTTGGGGAAAAAAATTGAATTATTAATTTAAGTTTTTGCCATATAAAATGATAAACTATAGAAAAATTCAAAATTTTCTTATTAGTTAATTGTAATAAAGAGACAACATAAATTTTCAAATAAAATGGTAAAATGTAACATGAATGGCATTGTATCAATAGGTAAGTTCATTATTAATAATTTCCGTATATTGAATGGATTTAATGCAAAATTAGTGGAAGTATCGGTTATAATACTAATTACTATTGAATTTATGATGAGAATTTAAAATACATTTTAAAACTAATCCTAATCATCCAATTTACTAAATAAAAGGTGTAGATTTATTCCTATTTCTTATTTTAAGAGTTATTTTTATGGGAACCACCTCATATATATATAATTCTATAAAATAAATAATACTACCTCAATTCCTTAAAAACATGCACCATTTGACTTAAAGGGTAGTGGATATTGAAATCCACAAAAATGTACTCCCTCCGTCCCATTCAAGATGACTCATTTTGCCATTTCCGTTTGTCCCAACAAGATGGCTTATTTCATTTTATAGTAATTTTTTTAGGAGAGATATGTATTGAGTAAGTAAAAAGAATGAGACTTTATTGGTCTGCGTGCCCAAAAGAAATGAGCTATCTTGAGTGGGACGGAGAGAGTATTATTAAGTGTTTTAATTGTTGAAAGTGGATATTGAAACCAACAAAAAGTAATAATTAAGTTTTTAATTGTAAAAGTGCATATTTTTAAGTGAAATAAAGGTGAGATTATATCAAAAAATAGAAAGTATATATTTTTAAGAAACGAACGAAAATGATAAAATGAGTCTATTTTTGAAAAATGGAGTGAGTATATGGAAAACAAAAATCTCCCGATGGGAAACAAGGAATGAAGCCCAACAAAAATTCCCTGACATATTTAAATGAAGCATGCTTCTGCGAAGAAGACAACCATGTAGAAATGACACATAAATAACACCCTTAAGGTTTTGAAATTTGAGGTAAATAGAAAAGGAGATAAGCACATGCTTACCCACCCATTCTTATTGGGAAACTACATGTGCTTCTCCATACATTTGCTCCCTTTCTCCTAACACATAAAGCCACCAACCATTTCTCATTTGCCACGTTGATACCATAATATATTTCTTTAAAAAATGCATCTTTTGTTATTTTCGTCTGTTACTTAAAATTATTTTTATTTTTGGACACGATCTCACCTTTAATTTACCTAAAAACATGTTCATTCTACAATTAAAACACTTGATGATATATTTTTGTGAGTTCTAATATCCACTTTCTACAATTAAAACACTTAATAAGCTTTTTGTGGATTCTAATATCCACTATCTTTTAAGTCAATAATATTTTATTAAAACATGTTGCAGGTCAAATGGTGTATCTTTTTAAAGAAAGAAGGGAGTATATTGGGAAGGGGTGAAATAAAAACTTATTTTTATGAGTAAACAGACTACTTTTAAAGAAACACAGAGTCATGAACCAACGCGTATGTATAGAAATTAATTTCTCCGAGAAATAATTTTGACTTATTCTAACGGTCAAAAAAATTTGAGGTAGAAAAGCATGAATATATATAGGGATCTTTCTACATTATTACCTATTCAGACACGTATTTGTGTAGATTGTGGGGCACAGCTACAGTCCACGTGATATGATTACAAAACGTATGAAGTTTGGAATTTGATGTTGGATGCTTAATTTAGGAGTAATTATCATGTCCAATCAACTTTTCCAAGCTTGTTGATTAATCTACAAATATCCTCATCGATTAGCAATTAAATGGAATGGACTCTTTCCTTGTTGCTACTGGTTTCCACCACCTATTACAAAACACTTTTAATTTTCATCTTTCTTGTTGATAAACGTTATATATGCCAATACCATCATGCCATTGAGATTGCCTAAATCTCCATTATGGCCCACTAATTGTGTTAATCAAGACAATCGAGCCAATGGGAGATCCCTAATTCAGACATAATCCTATCACATTAACATAACATCCACACCCATTAACCTTTTCTAATCATCTTTCTACTCACTTTTTGGAAGCATCCAAAAAGGATGCCTAGCTCCTAATGTGACTTGGTTTTCAAGATGCAATCCCTTTTTAGGATATGTTCAAAGAATAATTTCGAGTTATGTCCAAACAATGTGGGGGGTCACTAATTACAAGTCTCTCCATGTATTCCAAGTGACACTACCTAACTACTTAATTAAATGATTTAAATAAATAAATACATAAACAAGTAGTTGGGTGGAATTAACTTTAAGTCATGTGAAGTGACTCCCCCATCTATATATGATTATATATTAATGTATGTGTACAATGTACTAATACACACACTTTATAACTTAAATATATTTACATTATGTATATATTAATAATTTAGTACTAGTCTAAATAAACTTTATAAAGACTAGGCCTATGTTGCCTATAGCTAGCTAGGGTGTACAATATAATTTAAATTTTAAAAGATTTGATAGGGAGAGGTGGGGTGGTTAATAAACGAGACAAATGATATGAGTTATAGTTTAGTGGAAAGAATTAGATTGCAACGTAAACACTACATTTCACGTTGAAGAGAGGCAAGCACATGCCTTAGAATCAAATATTGTTAAGTATTGATTTTTATTTCTTTTAGAAATGTTGCAAGTATTGATAAACGAGGCATGATACGACGATAGAACTTTTTCTTTAAGGATGTATTATTTGATAAAACTGTGAATTCTAATTTTATGGGGAACATGCACAATAATAATAAATTATAGTAAAATATAAGGCATGCTTATGCTAGCGATAGTAGAAAAGGTCTTTATCTTAAAAACAAAAAATAAATTATATAGTCGCGTCACGAAAGATTCGAACTCGAGACCTAAGCCTCGGGCATTATCCATTCCTGAACTAGTAAAAATAAGATACTAATCTTGCCTTGTTTAGATATTAAGTAGGACAATATAATTTTATTATATATAGCAATAAACATATATTGACATGTGTACAAGTTCTGGTTTTGGTCATTTGTCAGCACTTGATTATACATGCACATTTGAACCCCCAACTAATCTCTGCATGCCAAATACATATTTCTCTTATAATTAAAACTTAATTATTTTATTTTCCTTATATTAATGAGTATCTTTGCTTACTGAGAGAATTATATTCACAAAATCGAGTATTAATTATTAATACTTGTTTCTGTGGAGGAGTTTAATGGATTTTCTTGGCCTGGTTAACATAAGTATTATATTGAAAACAGTACAGCTTAAGGAATAAATGTATGGAGTAATCAACGAATTATGATACCCAATTCCTGCCAAACAAAAGAATCTAAGCATATGTTAAATTATAATGGTATGGTATGCATGAAATAATAATATTATATATATGCAGAAGCGTATATATGCATGTGAACGACTAGTTCGTACTTAGATGTAATAATTTTTATAATTTTATATTTACCTGAAAACATGGTCACCTTTCTTCAAGAAAATAGCCTTGAATAAACAAATCCCACCGAGCTATTTAATATTTATGATTTGTGAAAACAAAGAAAATACAAGTGGCGTGGCATTTGTCTCGATACAGACAGCAAAGTTTAATTTAGTACAATAAATTGGCTGGTCAAGACAAGAAAATTCAGTACTAAGTAGTTTCAGATGTATTAAATATATAGTTTCAAGCGCATATTGTTCTTTGTGCATTAGGTCATGCCCAATTTTATAATTCTTGTTCCAAACCATATTTTAGTGTAGAGTTGAAATGTCAATTACAACATATATAACATAACCTTAACTATAATCCAGTTTTATATTAAGCTATAAGTACTTTGATATTAGCATTTATCCCCTAGAAAAACAGCCAATATAGTTGGTGAACTACATATTAAAGAAACAATTCGAGTAGTGTTAATTATTAAATTGTTGTGAGGATGAGTGCAGGAAAATTGTTGCGAACATGTCTGATTTGGACCCTCGAGAAAGATGAATTATATTCAGCAAAAAGCGCCTACCGAGCTATGCTTGCAAGGAAACTGGAGATGAATGTCCGCAAATCAAAAATTTCAAACTGTTGTGGAACAATTGGGTGACATCGAAAGCCCAGGCGACAGCGTGACGAATAATTGTGAAGAAAGTCGCTACCAAACGTGAACTCGGGAAAAGAGACATTTTCTCTACAAACTCATGAATGCAATGCATGTTGTGTGATTGAGGCTATGAAACAATTAACTGTTGTGTTTGGGGATTATGGTGTGCCTGTCTTGACTATATAGGCCTACAAACTCCGATGGCCAAAAATGTGCAAGATCATTTTTTACAACGAGCCTTCATGGCTTTTGTTTGGGTGTGCACATTGTAGGCTATTTGGATGAAAAGAAATGATATGATTTTCAACAATGGGGTGTGGAGTGTGAACAAGATGCTCGATTAGATCAAATCGAAAGTTTGGACTTGGACTATGGGAAAAAGAGACGCTCGAGTGCCCAAAAAGAGGTTTTGTTTCTGGCTTGTGAACCCACTTTTAAATTAATTGACTGTGTTAATGTTGTGAGTGTGAGTGAACATTTTGTGTTGTGACTGTGATTTGTTTGCTTTATTTCCCTATTTCATGGCATTGCTTATGCATTTATTTAATAAAGTTCTCTTTTCTTTTTCTAAAAAAAAGTATTAATTGTTAAATACTTCCGTCCATCAATTTCTTTCCGATTCAATTTATTTCTATTTTGAAAAGTGGAACTTCCCGCTTTATCAATTCAACATTTAAATAAAATAAATTAAGTAGAACTTAAACTATATCCAATACACAATATATATACCTCAAGTTAAATTATTTTTTTAAATGTGTACCGAGTTACGGAGAGAATATCAACTATTTTAAATAAATCGAACATTTCATATCATACCTGCAGTCTGCAGACTTGAACAATTACAGAAATTCAGGATAGTTAAATCTTTGAGAGAGCAAATTAGGTACGAAACTCCAACCTGAAATAAAGGTACGTAGTTGAAGTCCAATCAGTCACCATTCAACTCAACACTAAACAAAATTATTTGTCACATTCTATGACTCTAGTGTAATAAAGTAAAATAGTTTGCCCTAAAAAAAGAAGCTAATATTTATAATTAGAGGATGAAACCAAGAAGAAACAAATACTGATTTCCTGTAAAGTATTTGATCATGAAACATTAGGTGCATGCTAGACTTTTTTTGTACATATATTAAATATTAACTAGGTCAAATTATAATAAACAAAGAGTGACTTGTATCTCATGCCTTTATATATCAATGTGTACGTAAGTGGTGTATTTAGAACTCTGGGCTATATGTGCATATGCATTACACACTATATACATCATAAAATTTACCAAAAAAAATTGGTTGGGTTTAATAGGCCCATATGTAATTAGATATGGATTGGGCCCATTCCATAGTCCTGAACGCATGTTAAATTGGAAGGCTTTTTGAAATAATGGATATTATGTAGTCCATTAAAAATTAATTGCACCAAATATAAGTGGAGGTTTGGATTTGGAAACACAATTTAGTTATCTATATATATATAAAACAGGAAGCATTCCAATTGAAATCAATTTAAGTGGCAAATTTTGTAAATAAATTCAATTTTAATGGCAAATATAATACTACAACTATTAAATTTAAAAATAAACATTAACAAGATTCGATCTCTATACATTTCATAAGAAAGGCTATACTATAAACCAATAGAGCAACAAGATAATTTGAATATTAAACAAATTATAATATACATATACAACTGAATCTGGTTTATGTTTAGCGTTTACTTATTAATTTTTAAAACTTTATAGATTATTTTTTCTCTCCTATAACACATTTCTCCTAAAATTATTTATTTTCTTCGTAAAAATATTTGCAATATTATGCATATTAAATTAAAGATCTCGACAATACATTTAATTTGATATATGTTATATAAAAAATTATAACACATTAGTAAATTGAAAATAATTATATGCATACATATTCTTATACATATAATATATTTTACTAAATTATAATGTTCCTAATTATAAAGTTGAATACTCTTTATAATATGTTTTAATATTATGCATGAAGATAAATTAGACATAGTGTCTCAATCTATTTTTACTATAAAATTTCAATGTTACCTAATATGTTTTCCTAATTTTATTTTCTTACATCTAAGTTAAATCTTTTATTTAGTACTAAAAACTTGTCATATTTGATCAATGTATATAATTGTTTTTAATATTTAATACTAATAATTATAATCAATTTGTATTGTTGATAAATTCAACACTAACATATATTGATTTTGTCTCACTTATTTAAACACATTTTCCTTTTTGAGCTGTCTCACTTATTTAGACACATTTCTTTATTTAGCAAATTATAAAACACAAACCATGTTCTTCAAAAAATATTACAACTAAATATTAATATCAATGTGAAAAGTAAATGAATTTAAATAAGTGGGACGAAAGGAGTATAGTTTTTTAAAAAATATTAATTTTAATGTATTATTATAAATATTAATTAAATACTCAATTTAATAGTGAAACATAGAATGGAAAACAAATAGTCATTCCATTTAGGAGCTCTATTAATTTACCAGTTATATTAATTCGCTGTTACATAAAATTATGTCAAATATTTATTATTATATAAAAAATTAGAATTTCACAACAAAATATAACGACAAATAATAATGAGTTCAAATATATTTATTATGAATTTTTATCAATATACACATATGTTTAAATAGTTATGTAATATTATCTTATTTTTTAATTTTAATGTGTTGTTATAAATTAATAAAAAACGACTCTTTATAAAATAAGAAATTGAATGAGGTAAAATAAATCGAAGTTATTGTATCAAATCGTTGAATCTGTTCTCAAATTTTGAAACTGTAACCGAATTGTCCCCGGCATAATGACAATTGAGAAGAGTACTATCGATTACGGTTTTAAAACCACCAAATAAAATTGGATTACAATATTTTTGATTTCTTTAAGTATCTATATTATAAATTATTTATAAATAGATTATAAATCCGTGCATAGCACGGGTGCAATACCTAGTTTGTTTACATAGTAGTAGTATTTCATTACATAGCAATTATAACTAATAAGTTTATATTTAGCAACGAATTTCTTTTAGAATTGAAGCTTTCCGTTTGTGTGATCTATTTTCATGAAAAAGTTTGGGTTAGTGACGGATATTTATTTTTCTTAAACAGTATTAAGCATTTAAGCTCATCGCTTTTACGTGGTTTAATTAATTTCCAGGTTCATCAACAATAAAAATAATCATTATCACATTCATATATAAATTTCTAGAGTTTTAACTTTTATCTCTCATCTACATCCAATTTAAAAAAACAATTCTATGTCCAACACAATTATTTTTTAGACAAAAATAGCCTTTCATCGATATTAATACAATATTAAATGCTAATTAATTGGTATCCCCACACAATATAAATGCTCTACGAAACTTGTGGATGGTGAATTACTTTTCTTACGTATTGTAGGTTTAAACTGACCAGGTAAGGTTTTTTTCAAATATAAAATTAAATTATAAATGAAGCAATAAAGATAGAGTTATAAGTAACTATATTTTTATAATATTATTATACAGTGCATACCTACCTTGAAAGTTTATTGAATCATAAAGTGTAATGCTTGCATAAAATAAGTTTAACTTTAGGAATATTTTATATTGTGTAGGGTCTAATTATTTATGACTTTGCTAGGAATGAGTTAAATCTGTTATATATTATGCATATAATTAGTAGTCTAGTCTGCAATTCTAAATGAATTTAATTAGACCTGTACAATATAGGAAATTAAAAAGGGGCCACGATTAACCCGTAATTATGAAATGATTAACGCTCATTACGTTAAAAGTGTAGCTAATTCTTTTTCGGGGGTGTTTGCGTTTACGAGATTCAATTAGCATTTAATTTGTACGAAAATAATCCTATATTCAGGTATTTATTTCTTATTTTCTTCTCTTTATTTAATTAAGCACCATGCCAAATTGCCACCATTTGCATGAATATTGTTATGTTATGTAGAAGTTTAAAATTCTACAATTTTAGTCAGAATATATGGACACATGACCTGGCTTGATGTATAATTAATACACATATTCTAATTAGCGAAAATGCTCACCGCTCTCGCGGCCGCACCGAAACAATGTTTTATCTCTAGATGTCCAATCAACTGCCGCGCCTCAACGCATTTCGAGGAGAATCAGTTAGTTCTGGGTTCGAGTGGCATTTCACCCCTAACCACAATCCATCCGTTGATTCTTCAACATCAGTCGGTTCGGACCTCCACTTAGTTTCACTCAAGTTTCATCCTGATCATGAATAGATCACCCAGGTTCGGATCCATAGGTAGTGACAATTGCCCTATGAAGACTCGCTTTCGCTACGACTCCAGTGGGTTCCCTTAATCAAGCCACTGCCTATGAAATCTAAACACATTGATTTCGATACTATCTAAGAAATTTATCAATCAGTCGATTTCCATGACCAACCACAGTTAAAGAGCTTAAAGGAGCATGAGTCATATATTATGCGGAACGTCATTCTTGCCAATATTGTATGTCTTGTTTCAACCTACTCAAGTCCAATCCATTTGGACCTCTAAGAGGTTCTAACCAAGGAGCACGCAGATCCCAAAAACGCAGCAGACGATGTTAATACGTCCTCAAATGATGTGGCATACTTCATAAATAAACATTAAATTTTTAATAAAAAGGTTATTAATTGTCATTTTTCAAATATGATTTATTAATTTCGATATAGTTTAATATTATTTAATATAAAATAATATAATGAAAAATACAAATTGTAATGACTCGTATGTTAATGTGTCACGATTGTAGACGCATTAAGTTGTGATGGTGAGCTAATTAACAACAAATTAGACTTGTCCTAAAATCGTTTCAGCTAACTGCCATAATAAAAATTGTACAATAAGCAATCATAAATATAATATAATGGAAATTAAGTTATAAATCCTGATTATGGGAATTAAGTGAGGAATGTTAGTATAGTTGAGAAATTAGGGGCAATGTATTAGTGATATTGACAGGTGGGCTAACGAGTAACGACTTAGTTTCCTTTTTTTGGTGGGAGTATTTTATTTGGTGACCGTGCGTTCTCACCAAGACGTTTGTTTCTATCTTCTGCTACTGTAACCGTAGGTAGCTTTATCAGCCACCCTTATGGACCATGCTTCTGCATGATTTCCTAATTCATGACATTACCCACATGTATATAGTTGACTTCTCTTTTCTTTTTCTTTTTCCATTTTATATTCTTATAAGCTCAATCTAATATTGGAACAATTGATGGTTTTTCTTCACATATTATTATTCATTATTCATAATACAACACATATATACTCTATACAGGTCCACTATCTGACATTGCGCAGAAGGGTTCAATTGTTAACTTTGTCAATACGTATTAATTAGAATTCAATTCTAATCGTTACGATAGTTTTTATACTTCATTCATCCGTCCATGAAAAGTGTGTAGTGAGGGAATTAACATGAGTTTTAAGAAAAAAATATAAAATTTATTTTTAATGGAGGAAGAGATCACAAAATAAAATAAATGTAAGATTTAAAATATTAAGTATTTTGTGGATTATGTCTACAAAGGAAATAATATACTTTTGGTGGACTACTCAAATAGATAATAAAAGTACATTTTTCGTGGACCTAGAATGTATAAATTTATTATTTTATATTTTAAAAGCTATAAAAGTAATTTTCTACTACTATTATAATTATAATATATCTATTAGATATTTTTCGAAAATAATATATAAATTAAAATATACTCAATCTATCTCTCATATATCACATCATTTCGCTGTGAGTTATCCTTATATTTGTTATTTTTACTCTTCATATATTTGAATTAAAAATTACACAAAATATATAATCATCTGACCGCGACAAATATTGTTAACATGCCTGCAAATGATGTTGTATACATGTAGATCAATAATAAATTAAACATTATCAATCCTTACGTTCCGACTATGATTTATTGATTGATTATATTTTATTAAAATTTATTCATAATAAAAATAATTATAGTTAATCATATATTTTTGTGGCATTACGTGATATTGACAAATCAACTACAAATATAATATTCGAGATTTTAAAAAAAGACATGAAATGATTCAAATTTTATATATATTTTGTCTTTTACATTTTATCCATAAAATATTTTGCAAATAATGTAATATTATATCCAAATCTTCCACTATATCTTAATTAACGGTCTATAATGGGTCATAATCAATCACTAAATATTGGTTTATATTTGATTCAACCTCTAATCATGTGTATATATATATATATATGGTATATGTGTGTGTATATATGTGTGTATGTTATATGTAGGGGTGAGCATCGGTTCGGTTTGGTCGAAAACCGAACCGAACCGAAATAACCGATTAACCGAAATTCCCTAAAAATAGTAACCGAACCGAACCGATATTATATTAGAAACCGAACCGAAACCGACCGAAACCGAATAGTTTCGGTTCGGTCGGTTTCGGTTAAAACCGAAAGTTAAAAAAAAGAGTTTTTTTACCCCATTTTCGTTTATTTTTGCCCTGTTTTTAAATTAAGTGTGGGGTGGGGTGGCTATTAATATATAATATTTAATTCTTTAATATTAATTTCGGTTGGTCGGTCGGTTCGGTTCGACCGAATATAAACTCTTCTAAAACCGAAACCGACCAATATTAATTTTGGTTTTGGATTTCTTGGACCAAACCGAACCGAAATTCCTATAAAACCGACCGAAACCGTCCAAATTTAATCGGTTCGGTTCGGTTTTTGCTCACCCCTAGTTATATGCGTGTGCATATATATATATATATATATTATATATGTGGGTGATTTCAGGTAAGAAGATGGTAAATGGTAGGAAATAGGAAGTGATTCGGTGCGCCTATTACAATAGATCTAATGACTATCATTAATTCATAATTTTTTGAATTATTTTATCAAACGCGCGTTGAATTGTCAAGAAATAATTCAACAAGGGTAAAATGGTACATATCATAATAGGCGGTTTTGGTGAAATATTTAAATTGATATAAATCCCAATAATTATGCAACTGCCATAAGGAAATAGGAAACTTCCTTCAACCGCCGTTTGTTTATTGTTGCATTGTATAATCACATAATTTGCATTAGACATATATGTATTGTTGTATTGAATAGTTACGTAATTTGCATTAGACATATATATTGTACTACTATTAAAGTTTTGGTAGTTGGAGAAATTTATGAGATACCATAATCTTTAAAAAAATATTTAAAAAAATCTCCTTACTTTCGAATTATGAGAATTTTAATTGGGAACCACAATCGAAAATCACTTCATCGCATGCAATACTGATTTACTCCATTTTCATTCACAATCAAACGTCTAATCATTACGTTATATTTATTGATGTATTGTATTCAGTAAAAAATTATACAGTGGTTGGAATTGAAACATTGCATTTTAATATATATGACAATATAATTTACACGTATATAACAATGTAATCCACGTGTATATGTGGTTTAAAATAGTGCAACAACTGTCAATTTTGCAATGTATAAACAATGCAAAAACTTAAGTATTTAAGTGCAAATATGTGATCTTTTGATGCAAACATATGCAGTGCAAGTATTTAAGGGTTTCTGGCGGAGCTCCCTCTACCACAACGAGATGTTCATCTGCACCGATTGGTGGAACCTCAACGATGGACGAGCCACTTCCTCCTGTCTTGATGACGGAGTCACCACCATCGCGTGGCTGATGGTAGATTTGCAGCAAATGAGGTGGCGGTGCTCGTCGGAGAGAATGGAGGAGATGCCGAAGCTCGTTGCGGGTTTGATTTCATGAAGACGGTGCGATTGTTGATGTTGGTGGTGGTGGTTTTGTACCGCGGGCGGGGCAGGAGAGACGGTAAAGGACCAGACGTCGCTCTCGTGGAGCTCAAGCAGGTCATGGATCCAAGCAAGTGCGGGTTGGGGTTGGGAGACGAAGGTGACAAAGCGGAGAGTGGAGGAAGAAGATGGGTTTCTGGTGGGCATGGCGATTTTTCATCCAACAACTTCTCCACGATTGATGCAACCTATTACCTTAATTAGTGGAATTGATAATTTTCTCTATCATATTAAATTACATAAATATCCTTATCATAATATTAATGAAATATTTTAATGTATTTATAAACTAATAAATCATAACCATTAGATCATAAATATGGATGGCCAAGATTATTTCTTATTTTCTACTGAAAAAGCACTTTCTATATAATCTACATCTTCTCTCACCATATATATATATATATATATATATAATGCACGGAGCATATGAAAATAAATCATGGTGAATACAATGTACATCCTGTTTATATAGCACCGTATACAAGTGTCATAGAATAAAGCATCATTCTTACATATATAAAGTATATGTAGTTATATAAAAATAACTTTTGGCATGTAAAGTTTATGAAAATTTATCTTTATATAATGCACTATTATATCTAGTAGTTAAATCGTAAATATCACACTATTATATATTTATTTTTTATAAGAATTCGTTCTTATATAAATAGAATAGTTGAAGGACGGTGTTTCTTTAGACTTCAGTTATGGACTGTGCACTTATTATTGGTATAGGTTCGTTGAGTTTGTTATGGATGGTTTCCTCTAAATATTATATTAGTATATTTATTAATATAAATATTTTTATGGCAAAAATATTGAGAAATAAAACCAGAAATTTGCAAACCACGGGATATTCTTGGCCTTTTTAACAAAAAAACACTATAATTATGGTGAAAGGGGCCAAGAATGATGGAGCGGAAGGAGTATTTCTTTTTTACTGTATATAATGTAATAATTAAAAATGATGGGTTGTGAGTTGTGACAACTCCTAAAAGTTTTGACCTTGGAGAGTCCAAATAATCCACAACATTTGACAGTTAATCAGTTTTGACGGCCAATATAATACTACCTCTTAATTCAACATTATTGAAGAAACAAATGCCTACGACATTTCGCCTCTTTTAATTTATAATAATATTAAAACATCTCATCATTGTTTTAATAGCGTGTTTTATATATTTGAAACATACAATATATATTGTTAAGAAAACAAAGTATGCATTAAAACTTACTTAGTATGACTTGTATATAATATGAAAAGTCGATGGGCTGTAGATGTGCCAAGTAATCACAAATCATTGTCCACAAACTTGTTTGCCAATCCAATGTTTGCTTTAATATGTAATAGAGAGATAGTGCCTGCTTACTTTGGAATAATCTCGCACTTCAACCGACAGTTGGTCTCCTATTATTATATTATAAAACCAGCACGATCTTGTAATTCTTGGCCCTATTAACAAAATGTTCCTAAATAATGGTGACATATTGCCTACGGCTCATAATTTGAGACCGGGACTCGAGACTTTTCCATTCTCGTCTCGAGTCTCGGTGGAATTCGGGACCCCGAGTCTTGAATTTTTCGGATCGAAACCAGATTGGGATTGGGTAATTACAAATTTTCAGGACTCCGATTTTTCGAATCGAGATCAAGACCTGAACCAAAAATTTAACATTTTTCGGGATTGGGACCGGAACTCTCAATCTCGTCCTGATTCTCACCCCTAATATTGACCATGCATATTAGATGGGATTTAAATTTCTATCAAAATTATAATTCTCCAAACATATAATTTATAGATCCTTTTATGAATACATCCCGTAACTCGTTTTTATTTGGATATATAGTTGTCTTAAATCTCTTGCTGCGCATTGGGGTCTCTGTATTAAGTCGAATTTGATGTATTATCATAATACTATATATATATATATAGTTTTTGAGATTTGTAACTTATAACTTTATTAGTTTAATAAAATTTGTTCTTTTCTCTGCTTGTTAATAATATCAATTAATAAACCAGGTAAATCTGTATTTTTTTACTGGTGTATTTCTTATTTTTTGATTTAATTCTATTTCGTTACAACGTGATATAATAAATTGGGTCGGTGGGAACTTTTAATCATATTTCAAAACATGTAACCAATACATAACCACGTGAAAAGATTTTAAAAAACTTAAATAAAATTAAAAGCATAAAAAGTTTACTATTTTGCACAAAATTAAAAGGTCTAGAAAAAGTCGCTTATATGAAAAGAGGAAGAATGGAAAAAATTACTTTCCAACTTCTGTAACCACCTAAGAATTTTCTTCTTACGAGTTGAGAAAAACAAAAAATGAGAAACGAAAACAAACATAATTTTATTCCTATATATAACCTCACCAACGTACATACTGGTCATTAAATCATCGATTTCTCAGAATATTCATTCCTTGTTCATCTCTCTCCATTACACAGCACAACATCTAAAGATTTCTCCCCCGCCGCCTCCGCCTTTAATGAAGAAATCTTCGCCGCCTCCCTCCGTACTTCCCATCGCCATGAAAAACAACGGCCAAATCCCTTTTTCGGCAGCCGGAAAACGCCCATACACCCCATTTCCTCTGCCACTGACCCAACTCCTCTACTACCTCTTCTTCTTCGTCTCCGGCCTCACATTCGGAATCATAATCTGTTTCCATTACAAGAGCTTCTCTTTCAACCTCCAAGTCACAAACGGCCAATTCTCCATCTTCACCACCCAATCTTTAGTCGACCAAATGCCACCGTCGACACCGCTTCCGGCGGTGGAGGCGTCTGAGAAAGCTTCAGTTTCAAGCTACACAGAACTGATGCATGGCATGAACGATGAGGAGCTGATGTGGAGAGCTTCAATGAAGCCTAAGATTCAAGAATTCCCATTTAAACGCGTGCCAAAAATTGCATTCATGTTCTTAACGAGAGGGGCGGTGGTGATGGCGCCGCTTTGGGAGAAGTTCTTCAAAGGGAACGAAGGGCTCTACTCCATCTACGTTCACTCCGATCCCTCGTTTAATGGATCGGAGTCCGAGGGCCCGTTGTTTCGTGGCCGGAGAATCGACAGTAAGGTCAGTTATGATCATTCATTCATCCATTTCTTTTTCTAAGTTTTTTTTACTTGTCTTATTCTTGACTCTTGAGAAATTTGTTGTTAGTGTTAGGAATGCTCTGTTTTTATAAAGTGATAAGTATGCATTATTCTTGAAAAATTAGAATTTTTTCAGTTAATGCGATCTGTGGGTGCTCTGTCTTTATAAAGTGGTACTTAGCATCATATTCATATCTATGACTTGAAATGGTAATGAGGAAATAATACTTAAGCAGTGTGTGAGATATTTCCTGCAAAATCTATGTTAATTTGGAAAAGTTTTATTTTTAATGATTCTCGTCTTGTTATTAGTATGTAGTGGTCCTAGGCAATAATAAAAATGAAGGGATATATGAAAAGGGACATAATCAAGATTTTCATTTAAGAAAACATGATTATAAGTATGTTATTGTTTGATAAAATATCTTGTGAAATCTTTAATTCAGATTCTTGAGAGACTAGTGCTTTGGTAGGTTAAGTAAGATTAATAATGTAAGGGCGGCTCACTTTCTTTTTAACACGTAGAAGCTATGTTTCTTCCAAAGTTGAAAAATAGGAATATGAAAGTAGATGAAGTGAACCCCAATACACGATGCCGTGCCAGATCACATTGAGACAGTCAAACCTAACGCGTCTTGTTTCAGTTGGTCACTAACTATAGGCACCTTATTATTATTTTATATAAACACAAATATTAATTGTTGGGGATTCATGTATGTATAGGTTAGCTAAGCTGACTCGGTTAATCTCAATGTAGGGAGACATAATTAGGCAGTAGTATTAATTAGAAACACCATAGCCAAAATCATTGAATGCTACACTAGTTGATTGGAGAATTAAGAGTTAGGCAATTTTGCTATCTTCCCCATGTGAGATTTAATGTGATGCACAAGCACCTGTGGCCTATAATGATCTAGCATGCGACAACTAAATTGTGTAACCAAATATAATGGGGTAGCATTTAATAGGTCCTTTAGGAAACTCTTTAATTTGCAATGCAACTGTTGCTTCCCTACCCTGCCAATTAGGCCACACCATGTCCTTTTCTTGAATCTGATACTTAGATTTAGGGGTGTTTGGTTGATCTTATAAGCTCTTTAAAGCATTTTATAAGATTATTTAAAGTTTTTTAGCAAATTAAGTTATTTGAGAGTTTGTAAGTTGTAAAAATAAATTATTGGAGCTTATAAGTTATTCAAAAAATAAATAGCTTCACTCTAACTTATTTCTCAATAAACTTACAACAAAATTACATAAATAACCCTACAATATTTTGTTATTACAAGATTTACCCAAATAAAATCACGTACGAAAAACTTAAAATGTCAAACACCTTATTATCTTATAAGCTCATTTATCCAAAACACATTGACAACTTATAAATTCTTAAGATATAACATATTATAAGCTCTTGCAAAATCTTATTATAAACTTAGCCAAATAAGCTGTAGTGTGTTTCATTGCATCATGCATGCACTAGTGATATTAATATAGACCTAAAGTGGATTTATTTATATATGAATGCAGGAAGTAGAATGGGGAAATGTAAACATGGTGGAAGCAGAGAGAAGGCTACTAGCAAACGCGCTTCTTGATTTCTCAAATGAATACTTTGTTCTCCTCTCAGAGTCGTGCATTCCCCTCCACAACTTCTCCACCATATACTCCTACATAATGAACTCCTCCCACACCTTCGTGCAGTCGTACGACGAGCCGGGGGCGGTGGGACGGGGCAGGTACAGCCACGAGATGGCCCCCACCATCATGCTCGATCAGTGGCGCAAGGGTTCACAATGGTTCCAAATGGACAGGAGGCTTGCCCTAGAGGTGATCTCCGACAACAAGTACTTCAGGGTGTTCCAAAATTATTGCAAGGGGTCGTGTTACGCGGACGAGCACTACTTGCCGACGTTGGTGTCGATGAAATACGGGGAGAGGAACGCGAACAGGACGTTGACATGGGTGGACTGGGCGAGAGGAGGGCCCCACCCCTCCAAGTATATTCGTACGGATGTGACGGTGGAGTTCTTGGAGAAGATGAGGAGTGGCAGCAGTTGCGACTACAATGGGAAGAAGACGAATGTTTGCTTTTTGTTTGCAAGGAAATTCACTGAGAATGCTTTGGATAGGTTGTTGAGGTTTGCACCAAGCTTAATGCATTTCAACAAGTAGAGGTATTAATTGTATTTGTATATACTATATAATTAGAGAGAGAGAGAGAGAGAGATTATTTTGGGCGATCGATATTATTCTTTGGGGAATGCCACAATGGCCACTGCATTTTTTCATTATTTTTAGGGGGAGATTTTCTGAATTATTATTATACTGTATCAATTATTAATTTGAGATATGAATTATTCTTTGTTACCAAAGGTACTAGAATCTCGGGGATTTCAAATTTCAATGACCAATTAATGACATATTTAGAAGGTTATTTTATGAAAAGTGGAAAGTTGTCTCATTTTGTTTTGGGGTAAGAAAAGTCTGATTCATTGCAGAAATTCAAAGAAGACACGCACTGAAGAAAGTATACAATCTTAAATGCAATTTGGCACCGGAACACATTAAATTGGGAATTATTAGTTATGATGATGATGATGATTATTCGTTAGAGCTGCATATTAATATTTATTTAATGTACGTACCTACTATGTAATTCATATACTGTAATCCCCCACTCCCACTAAAAGTGATCACGTTTAATCAAAAAAATTTCATATATTTGGTCAAACGTGACTATTTTTAGTGGGACATAGGGAGTATTTAGTTTGGATATATGAGTAATATTAGCCAAACGGCAGCCCGGAATTGGGTTAAAGTTAACACGGATGCATGGTTTTTAAAGATGTTCATGATTACGGTTCAAAATCGTAACCGACACCTCACAATTCTAAGAATTCGGGCATGCACTTTGTTTGGGCCTAAAGTAGTTGTGGATTTGTTAAAGGCAAAGAGATTTGGTCCAGTGTAATTTATATGATGCCAACTCTCTTATTCCTAACATAGTTAGGACTGATTTGAAAAGATAATCTTGAATTATTGGACAAATTTAAAATGGGTCATGTCCGAATCTAAATATTAACTAAATAACATATAATTAAATACAGTATTGGACTTCGCACAGTCCATAATTATGTTTTGGAAGCCCATTTCTAAAACTGACACATCTTTGTAAAAAAGTGCAATTTTTTGTGGAAAAAACAATAATTAAGATTATGTTTCATTAATATATAAGATCAAGACATACATTTAATGTAAGAGAAATACATTTAATTTGCATCTTTTGATAAACATAACTTTTGAACAATTCTTATAGGTTTAGTTATTGTTGGAAAATATTTATAAAGATTTTGATTAAGATTTCAAACCTTTCATAAAAGTTGTATTAAGTCCAAAATTGAAATTTGATTTTTAGTCTTATTTTATTACTCATTTGTTAAAGAGTTCAGTTTACAGTACAAGTAATCGAAGGAATCAAGACTAAAGTTCAAGATCATTACTGAAGTTTTCTATAACTCAGTTCTCAAGACAATACTGAAGGACCATACCACTGAAGTTAAGTCTTAAAATATTGAAGTTGAAGTTAATTGAAGCATGAAGATAACGCACACTGAAGTTCGGCACTGAAGGATTCATTGAAGTTACGCTTACTACTGAGTGTCATGCTACTCTTATAGGCATTCCCACTTCTGCAAAAGATCACAGTAAGTGAAGCAAAATCTTATTTGCAGACACCAAAAATAGTAAAAAGGACGACGGAGCTCTCTCTCTCACAACGGATATATTCTTGAGAGTGTCCTATAAATACTCCGCTGCTTCAACTGTTTCAAACACCGGTTACAAGCTCTCATACTCATTCAAGCTTTCAACTCTATCAAGTTTCCTATCGCTCTCAGATTTCAGATCCTAGAACAACTCAAGCTCTATTTCATACTTCTTAGTGTGTTCTTAAGTAGCGTTATACTCCCTCCGTTTTTTAATAAATGTCCAATTTTACTAAATCACACATACCAATAAAATGAAAATTTTACTTATATACCCTTTATTAAATAGCATAATAAATACATTCATACAAATAATATCAAATTCCAATAAGTATTAAATAAGGACAAAATTGAAAGATTGTCATAAATATACTCTAGAATTTTGAAATAGGACACTTATTTAGAAACAAGAAAAAAAGTGAAATAGGACACTTAAAAAAATTGGAGGGAGTACATTGTAACCGAAGAATATATCTAGTTTAGACTTAGTCTTTTGTTGGAAGTGATCAGATACTATTGTTCGTCTAACCTTCAAGGTTGATCACTATAAGACACCACTCCATTTAGTTGGAAACCCTCGACTCACATCGAGACTCGTGGACGTAGGATTTTTTATCTTCGAACCACGCAAACCAAACTCTATGTCTTCTCTATTTACTTTCAGTATTTTCTCTCTAACGCTATACTGCATCAACTGAATACTGATTAATAGTAAACTTGAACATTAACATTAAGTTTTTTCTGATAAACGAGTAAGCTTTTAAACCACCACTTCCGCACTGCTATACTTAAGATATTAATTCATGAGTCAAACACTAAGTGTAGACTGAAAGATTGTTATCTAAAGTTACTTTAAAAATTGAAGCTACCTCCCTTCAAATTTGAGATCACACTAAATTTTTTATTAATCTGAAAAAGTTTTATCTGGTGTATTCCCATACACCAATATACTCATTTCGGGACCAATGGTTATAATTCAAGAAAAAAATTAAAAATATCAGTAAAATAATATTTAAATAAATTACAATTAAGAAGTTGGATCCTATTTTTGAGATACTAGGGATATGGTATTATGTAATAGACCACAAATTATGGATCCTAGGGATATTTTGGGTGGCGAGTTACTTTCGGATAAATATTTTTTAATATACTTACATTTGATGTGTATGATAATGTTACGTAAATATACATATAATATGAGTTATTATAATTAATTATTTTTATTATTTTTCTGATTTTATATTAATAATAGTTAAAAAGTAAAAAGTAATACTCCACGTATTAATTTTTTATCTATATATTACACTACGTCATTTATGGATATATTAACGATGTTTATTGGATCATCATTTTTGTGATCACTTAGGTAGTTGATCCTCTTGAGTCTTTGACCATGTACGTAAACGTAAAAGATAAGTTGTTTATAAAAAAAGAAAGTATTATACTTTCATATAGAGTTTAGTTATTATAGTAAATTTTAGATATTTTTTCTAATTTGTTTTTATATTATAAGATTAATCACATGTGTATAGCTAATTAGAAACACACCTTTCATTAATTGTACGAGTATTAGTTAACTTAGTAAGGAAATATTAATTACAATAAAGCTATATGGCCACACATGTGGCCAACCATATAAGGATATATTTATCATTATATACATAGTTAATTAGTACTTTTAATTGCATTAATTATTTTACTTCATCATTTTATTTTATTACTCTTTAATTGTTAATCTTAAATTATATTTATTCTATTTAAAATATTTTCAATATCACGATTTGAACTTAAATCTTTTTATTCAAATAATATGAAAAAAATTAAAATAAAAAACCATAAGAAACAAGCATAAATATTCAACGTATTTCAAGAAATTCAAATTTTCATTAAATATTTTATTTTATATAATCTAATAAAAGACTATAATATTAGACACTACAAAAAAAAGCTCTTCTGGCGACGGAAAATTCCGTCGTTAGCTTGAGAAATCCGTCGTCCCGGGAGGCTAGCGATGGAATTTTTCCGTCTGTATTTCGCTCGTCGTTAGCCCACCGGACGACGGAAAATACAGTCCGTCGTTAGCTAACGACGGACTGACGACGGAATTTATCCGTAGTTAGGGACGACGGACTGCAAATCTGTCGTCAGAGTCTCCCGGTGGCCGTCGACGGCACCAGAGAGCTAATGACGGATTAAATTCGTCGTTAGTGGCGACGGACTGCAGTCCGTCGCCAGGTATAATTTTTTTTTTATTTTAATAATTAATTTTGTTTTTTTTATTATTCATTACCTAAAACGTGTCACAACAAACAATATAATCCAACATTGAACAATAATTTAAAATTGAACCATTAATCAAATTAAATTCAAAATGAAGGCGGATTTCATATAATGAACAAAATGGAACAATGTATCAGTAACATCCCACGACAAACCATATAATAAAAAAATAGTAAAGTGTATCAGTAGCATATCTACGAATCATAATCATCATCAGGAGGAAACTGGGGAGGGGCATCAGAAGGGGGAGGCTGATAAGAGGGAAAGAAGGGTGCACTACCTCCTCCCTGCTGAGACTGCATCCAGCGCATCACCTCGGCGTACTGAGTCTGCATGAGCGCCATCTGCTCAGCCAATCTCTGCTGCTCAGCAAGGTACTCACGGCGCTCGCGATCCTGCTCCTCGACTCGGCGCCGTAGCTCCTCAACCTCGTCTCTGGATGCTCGTGATGTGGACGAGGAGCCCCCAAATCTGGATGCTCTCAGGGCCTTCGCCGCGCCTCCCGTGCCGAACATCCTCTTCTTCTTGTCCAGGCCGCCAAGAACCTCCAGATACAGCTCGTTCATGTCGACTGCATCGTGGTCCCCCTCGGGTAGCTGAGCCCGCTCCTCGTCAGCACGGCGAAACACCTCAGTCTGCATGCATGTAAACGTCAGGAAACAAACAAGTGTTAGTATACATATTATAAATATTGAAAACCTAATATATATATATATATATATATATATATATTCTTTTGAAATTAAGACTTACCGCTATCGCCTCAGATTTCGGATCGGTGTATGTCCCGTCCTCGTATCGATGCTCATCCAGAAAAGAGTCAAACATGCACTCAACCGGAGCTACTCCCCGCTCACGGCCCTATGCATTATCAGATCACAATTTAGTTGTGTCATTGAAACATGTTTATATGAATTAAAATTGTACCACATAATTATAATTATTATTTAAAGTATATTATTACCTTTTCCTCAGCTCGTTGCATGACCGACTTGGACCCTCCCCTATGCTTGATAGGACCAATACTCGGACCCTGAGGCTCAGACATCCGGTTGCGCCTCGCTGCCTGGGATTTGGCCACAACATCATCTCGGGACCAGTAAGCAAGCCAACCCATCCACACATCATCAGTCCACCACCCAGGCTTCCCACCTCTGGGTGGCGGATTATTCCTCCTCCTCTTAATGCCGCAGATATAATCCTTATATCTCTCCCGGATCTTATTATACCATAGCTCCCGAATCTTGGCATCGAGTGTCGGTTCCCAAGTAAATTTTTTCTAACATTGAAAATGTATGTTAGAAATTGTAGTTATAAGTTATAATTAAGAATGAATTTGAAAGTTTTAGTAAATTTTCGAACCTTAAACTCCTCCCAATATCGCTGTCTCACGTCCTTAGGCGTGAGCTTCCAACTGTAGTCAGTCGGGTTGGGAACTATCTTAAATAGTTCCCAAATGTAATCTACCGGGTCGGCATGCGGGTAAAATCCCCTGCATAAGTAATTTTAGATTGATTTATGTTAGATTTTTGAATAACTAATTAAATAATTGTCAAAATTGAAGATGTGATTGCATTTACGTACCCCAGCTCACTCACAGATAGAACAAAGTCACCTGTGGGTCTACGCTCTCTCTGACCATCAGTGTCAGAGCCAGAAGACGGACCGCCTATGTGTATGCCACCAATATGATGGCTCAGACCGCCGGTCCCGGACTCATATCCAGACGATGAGCCCGGGGAACTACCCCGTCCAAGGGATAGCTGTGATCGGCGTGAACCCCTACCACGAGGAGTCCCCACATCCTCTCGCCGACTGTAAGACATCTATAATGTTGAACATAAATAGATAAATAAGATTCATGATAGACATATCACATATACGTAGAAGGTTTATATTGAACATATAATTACAAGTTACATTTATAATTAATAATGTAATATTTGAATGTGTTAAGTTTTCTGCACAAAGTGTTAATCTTCGTCCTCTTCATCGTTATCATTTTCATCTTCCTCATCCTCATCTTCATAGTCATCCTCCTCATCTTCATCTTCTTCTTCGTCATCTGAAGCTTCATCATCTTGATATTCATCATCCTCGTCATCTTCTTCTTCTGTTTCGAGGACATTATCAGAGTCCACGTGGTCATCATCATCTTCAATTTCTACATGTTCACCGTCTCGGTGAACTGATGTAATATCATCTACAGCTACAGTAGTTACCACATGAGCGTCATCATCCTCCTGAAATGGTGACTCCAACGTAGACACATCCGCTCGAGACTCATCGATAGTGGCCCTTGCCTTTATAGAACAAGCTTCCCACCATTCTCTACACTGTTGGTTCATACTCGGATATGAACAGTAATACACTTGTGTAGCTTGAATAGCTAATACAAATGGTTCATATTTTCTGAGTCTGCGAGTATGATTTACAGACACTAATTTGAACTGTGTATCAACCCTTGTACCGGTCGGAGAGGTGTCGAACCAGTCACACTTGAAGAGAACGACCTTCTTATTGTGTAATCCTGGGTATGTGAGCTCGCACACTTCGACTAATTGTCCATAAAAATCCATCTGACTCGAGTCCCCATAGTTACCCGCTTTTATGCACACACCACTACTCATAGTTTCTTTGTGAGTTCCATGTGATATCGTGTGAAATTTGTAACCATTCACCAAATAACCATGATATGATGTAATCATTGGTGAAGGTCCACGTGAAATGTCCCACATAACAGGATCAGTTACATAATTTTGTACCTACATCACACACAAGTTTATACTTCTCAAGTTATGGAGTTGTATGTCCCTTATATAGTACTTAATTAAATAATTTCAAGTAGTTTAGTGAAAATTTGACTCACATAGGAGCAAAACCATTTAGGAAATTCTGTAGACATTTTCTTGTCAATGTTCATATCAGTTATCCATGGATTTGAGTGTCTGAGATGTGATTTGTATTCCCATCATAGAAAAGTACATATTAGTTTATAAAAACCACACATTGCATTAAATAGTCTTATAATTTGATTTGTAAAAGATTACTTGATATATGGATCGATTTCCACGCAATTATGGAGTACATATAGATGCGCAGCTCTGTATTCCCTTGGATCCAACGATCTTTTCGTTGTCTTTCCAAAACCAGTTCCAGCAAGTTTGAATACAGAAGGCAAGTCTGATTGATATTCTTCTACCCCACTAGTAGAACATCCTCCAACGTAGTTTCGAGGCACCTCTCTATGTTTCGTACTTACATGATCCTCAAAATAATAGGAACAGAAAGCAGTGGCTTCCTGCACTAAGTATGCATTACATATCGATCCCTCAACGCTTGATTTGTTCTTCACATTATTTTTCAACTTTCTTAAATATCTGTATTGAAAGGATTCATTTAGAAAGCATGAAACAATAGTTAAAATTGAGGAAACATTAAACACAATTGATTTAGTTTGATCAAGTACCTCTCAAATGGGTACATCCATCGATATTGGACTGGTCCTCCATTTCTTGCCTCGTCAGCTAGATGGATAGGCAAATGTTCCATTGAGTCGAAGAAGTTTGGTGGAAATATTCGTTCAAGCTTACACAAAATCAATGGGATGTTATTGTTAAGTGTCTCCATGTCGTCACTCTTTATGTTTCGTGATCTCAAATCACGAAAGAATAGACACAACTCAGTTATGGACTTCCAAACAGCTTGTGGGAGTAGTTCTCGAAATGCAATGGGTAATATGCGCTGCATGAAAACGTGACAGTCGTGGCTCTTCATCCCAAACATCTTAAGTTTACTCATGTCTACACATCTACCCATATTTGAGACGTAACCGTCAGGAAACTTAAGGGTTTTCACCCACTCACACAAGACTTTTCTCTCCTTTTTGTGAAGTGTATAGCATGCCTTAGGATATTTATTAGTATACTGGTCACGCATCAGCTGGGGTCTATGACAATAGAGGTTGAGTTCCTCCCTCGACTTTGCCGTGTCTTTTGTCTTGCCTTGGACATTCATAACAGTATTGAAAATGTTGTCAAACACATTCTTTTCAATATGCATAACATCTAAATTGTGTCGAATGAGCAGAGAACTCCAATACGGAAGGTCCCAAAAGATGCTCTTTTTCCGCCATCCAGTGGTAACTTGTCTTAAGATGCGCTTGTTATTATCATCATAATCTTCGGTTACCTTTACTAGTCCCAAATCTTCAATCTGATAAAGTATCTCTTCCCCTGATCTCCTCTCCAGAGGATCATCTGCAACAATCTTATTCTTTCTAAATGCCCTCCTATTCCTCCTCAACTGGTGATCGTAAGGTAGGAACTTGCGCATTAATAAGTATTTACATAGTAAAATGAAGTTGAATTAGTTACGGAGAGGGCAACAATATATTAGTGGTCGATTAAATGAGACATTAATTTGAATGAAGATTGCACATGTGTAAACATAGACTCACTTAGGAAAGTGTTATGATTCAGTTGAATTATTTGAAGTTAAATAGAGGAAGAGAATTATAAGTTGATCTGGAGTAGAATAGTGGACGACATTAGAGGACGAGAATTATGAAAATTATGATCCCAGGTTGATAATTAGCCCTTGCCGGCGAATATTATAATTAAGTTCATTTGCAATTGATTGCATTTGGTTATTTTCGGTTATTTAATTTGGTCATTTTTGGAGATTTGCAGTTGATTGCATCCAAATTAATATCCCACATCACTAAATCTAATCAAAACAGCCAGCTGACACAATCATGAAAATATCCCAATATACACTTCATGATCAAAACATTCGTACATAATAATTAACATATCACAACACATGCATCTCATCAAACCACCACAACATAATATTACACATATTGGGAGAAGATCCTTAAGACGTAATCAAAATCTATCCCGAAGGGAGAAGATCCTTAAGAAATTAATTACGTCTATCCCAATGTCATAAATCCCCCATTTCGTTATACAATATTACCAAAATTAAGAAATTAGAAAAAATCAACTATAAACTAATTAACCTACGTACATTATATGTTTGAGTCAATTAAAACAATAATTTAAATTAAACAATGAATTCACTCATTATGAAATTAAACAGACTTAGAGAAAATATGAACAAAGCTTAGTCTAAATGACTTGGGTGTAAATTAGTATAATCAACCTACACAATTAACTAACATGATTAATCAAATTAAATACAAAAATTAACTAATTGCTAAATAATCTAAAAATTACCTAATAAATTTAAATAATTAACCTAAATAATTAAATAAGTACATTATTATAATTTAATTATATTTCACCGAAGTACGGAACGCCGGAGCGGCAGAAGGCGGCTCGGAAAGGCTGAGAGAAAAGTCGGGCAGCGACAGGCGTAATAAAATAATCCCTAATAAAATAATTTAAACATATAATTAAACTAACGCTCAATTAACAAAGTATTAATACTAATTAACAATTTAAACTAATTAATCAACAATTTAAACTAAGATATAATAATTTACATCAAGTAGACAAATCCGTCAATTATCTTAAACACTAACACTAACTAAACTAATTTATTTATTATGGATTAATTACAATAATTATATACCTAAAATTCAAATTAGTGAATTAACTAAAGTAATTAACACTAATTTGTTAAAGATTAATTAATTAATTATCCTTAACCCTAAGTAATTTAGAAAATATTTTATTCAATTATTCAATTAACTAAACTATAAACTAATTTATTCATTTAAACAAATTAAAATTAATTAACCAAAAATTAGGTTTAACAAATTAATCAATTATCCTAATAAGTTCTACTAACAAGTAATAAATCAACAAAATCAATAGTTAAATATAATTCAACTAATAAAATCAATTTATATCAAATTAACAAATTAATTAGATATATATATTAACAAATTAAATAATTAAACCTTAAGTAAATAGCATAAATAAAATACCCTAACAATATCCTAATTAACAAAACTCAACCAACTATAATTAATAAAATACCCTAATTTATATCAACTTAATTAGCTAATTATGTCTAATTAACACATAACCTAATTAAAAATAGTTAAACAAAATAACAATAATTATAACTAAGTTAGTTAACATACAATTAACAAAAATAACATACATTAACATACAATTAACAAAAGCAATTATAAGAAATAATTAACAATAATTATAAAAACATAATCAAAATTATATTAACAAATTAACAATAATTAAAAAAAAGAAATTTACTTACCTGAAGCAGGGCAGCGTCGGGGCGGAGGACGTCGGGCGGCGTTGGCCGGATCACGGCGGGGGACGGGCGGCAGCGGCGCAGGGACGGAGGCAGCAGCTTCACCATACGAATAATTAAAAAAAAAACATAGAAATAGAAAGAGGGGAACCAAAATGGAAGGATTCGACTTACATTGGGGTATTACGGCGATGGAAAGTCGAGATCGCCGTGAAATCTCCGGTGGGGGAGGGAATTAGGGTAGTAGCGGCTGTGTTTCGGGAAAGGAAGGGGACGACCGATTTAAAGGGCTGGACGACGGACCAGTCCGTCGTCCGCATTAAAAAAATAATAATAAATAAACCTAACGACGGACTAGTCCGTCGTCCAGTCCGTCGTTAAGTTTGGCGCCATCATACGCGCCAAAAAACGGTCGCCATTCCATCGCCAGTCCGTCGTTAACAAAAATCTTTGGAGTCCGTCGCCAGTGGACGACGGAAATCAAATCCGTCGTCCATTCCGTCGCCAGATTAAGGTTTTTTTGTAGTGAGATTATGGTTTATAACTGAAATTTTTTTGGCTGTACTTTTTTTTTCTCTTTTTTCAGATGATTTTTCTTATTTGAAATCTCTTTGCATGAAAATGAACATTTTCTTACATAAAGGAATATTTTGGAAGAAACATAATTTCTTGGAAACTGTTGGTCCCGAAATGAGTGAACTGAGTGTATGGGGGGGGGGGAATACACCAGTCAGATTTTTATAAGTTAAAAACTTTTGTGCTCCTGAACTGAAGGGAGGTACTTCAGTGAGAGATATGACTTTATAGATAGGAATCCTTCAGTCTACACTGAGTGTTTGACTGATGGACTAATATCTTAAGTGTGCGGAATGTGGTGGCTTTAAATCTTTACTCGTTTGTTTCAGAAAAACTTAATGCAGTATTTCTCTTTTCACTTAATCAGTATTCAAGTTATGATATAAAATGAATAAGCAATACTGAAAATAAGAGAGAGAGACAGTGATTTGGTTTGCGTGGTTCGGAGATAAAAACTCCTACATCCACGAGTTCTCGATGTTAGTCGAGGGTTTCCAACTTAATGGATATGTTCTTACAGTGATTTACAGATGACTTAGATAAGTCTAATCACTCTTCGGTTACAAGAATTTATCGCTTTTAGAACACTAAGAAATGAATACTGAAAACTTAGAATGTTCTAACTGAAAGATTTGAGAGCTTGAATGCAGAGAGCGATTGTGAGTTGAAAGAATTGGGTAACCGGTTTCTTGAAGTGTTGAAGCAGCCGGGTATTTATAGTGCTCTCTCAAAGATATAGCCGTTGTGAGATAGAGCTTCAATTTGAATTCTTCCCGTTGGAGTCTTCGTCCTCTTTGCCATTTTTGGTGTCTGTCACAAGATCTTGTCCACCTACTGAGATCTTTGCCATAAAAGGAAAGTCCTACGATGTAGACTGTCATTCAGTGTGAACTCCAGAATATAGATTTCAGTGCAGACTTTAACAATTATACTTCAGTGGCAGGAAGACTTTGGCTTCTAACTTCAACTTCAATACTTCAGTGGAGACTTCAGTGGAGAGGTCCTTCAGTATTGGAACGCCTTGACTCTTCAGTGTAAACGTCTTTCAGTGTACCTGAAAATAGAACTCCCTAACATATGAGTTCTTTAGGGAAAATACTAAGATTCAGTACTGGTCTTATAACATCTTTCAGGGGAGGTATTGGGATCTGAATCAAAACACTTATAAATATTTCCCAACAGAAACTAATATGGACAAGAGTACGTGCATCAATCTATCTATATATATATATATACACGGGTACACCAATATATCGATAATCGGCTTATTGACCATATTGTACTGAAAAAATTAAAAATACAGTAATTAACGATTATCAGTTTTTCGGTACACTACAAAAAAAATTATTTTAGCAACGGAATTTTTCCGTTACTAAAACAAGAAATTCCGTTACTAAACGTTTTAGTAACGGATTTGTAACGGATTTATCCGTAGTAATATCGATGGTTGCTAGAAAATTTAACAACGGAATGTATTCCGTTACTATACATAACAACGGAATTATAACGGAATTTTCGTTTCTAGAATGGTTTCTTCTATTTTAGTAACGGAACTGTAACTGAAAATTTTTTTACTAAATTTTTAATAACGGATAATTCCGTCATTAATTCCGTTACTAAAATTTTACAAAAATTCCGTAACAATTCCATTGTCGATCCGTTAAAATTTAGAAACGGAAAATTTTTCTGTCACTATTCCGTTGCTATATAATGCATTTTTTGTAGTGGTATGATATGTTACCATATCAAAAAATTTCAGTATGGTATCAGTATGCATATTGGCCATACAAAAGTATACCGATAGGGATGTAAGTGAGTCAAGACAACTCGCGAGCTATTCGGGATTGACTCGAGAAAAGCTCGAAATAGACTCAATGCTCATCAAGTCGAGCTCGAGCTACTCGAGTATATATCGAGCCCGAGTTCGAGTTCAATAACCAACATTAATCGAGCCTAATTGAGTCGAACTCGAGATTATTTAGTTTTCCATCGAGTCAAGCTCAAAAAATTAAAACTTGATCGAGTCTAGTCGAGCTCGAGTTTGACACTTATGATCCGAGCTCGAGCTTGAGCAAGCCAATATCCAGCTCGTTTACACCCCTATATACCAAACTGCCAAAAATTCAATATATACCGAAAGTTCGGTACACATCGTACGTTCAACGTATTAGTATACAATGAAAGTATGTATAATGAAAGTAAGTATATAAGTATATATCGAGATTTATCAAAATTTTATATTATTAATTCTATATTCATTTTATTTTGTATCTAACTAAAATTATGATTTAAATAAAACATTGATTTATTATATTAATAATTAATATATAAGATGTATATTAATAATTAATATATAAGATGTTATATTATTATTTAAGAAAAATATTACAAATATTATATACATAATTTATTTTTAATCCAATATATCTATATTTCATTGACACTTTTCTTTTCTATCATAATTTAAAATTGATATATAAGTATTTATTAAAAAGTATAACATATAAAAAAAGAGTATATATGTTTAGTTAAACTTTGTATAAATATTTTTTAAAGAGTATAACATACAAATAACGAATATATTATAGCTAGCTAAAATTTAAATATAAATATAAATTTATAAAATATATGTTGTGTATTATAACATGTGATGACAAATTATTGAAGAAAAATATTTTTAGTGTTCACTTGGATGACTGTTTTGTGATATTAATCATATCTAAATAAAATAAATATAACTCGTAACTATGGTTGCAAACAAATCAAATAATTTTAATTTGATTCAACAGATGTGTTCGAATAGTCATATTCGTATTTGATATTTTACAATTTGAAATTGACAAAAGTATTTTTTTTTTTTTAATTTTTTGATTAATGCTCTAATACAAATAAAATTTAGTGATATTCGATTTTATATTTATAAATATTTATTAGATATATACATATATATATATAATAAAATTGAATATTCGAATCGAACTGGATACTTTCAAATATCATACTTGATTGAATATCAAATTGAGATATATCTTAAATTGGTAATGAGTTTAGTGAATATATTTTAATTATTATTTATTATTTTTAAAGTGTGTTTATTGTTAACTAATTATATTAAATTATTAATCAATAAAAGAAAATTACAATAATTTAAAAAGTTAATAAAAAATGTTAAGATAATTCCAGGTAAGATTAAAACCTAATTTGCTACTATATATATTGATAATTTATATAGCAATATTTTTTTACATCTTTTATATTTTTAAAATTACCTGAATCGAGTTGTATGTAATTGTTGTATATTCATTAATATTAATATTAATATAATTTATATTATTAATAAGTTAATTTATAATTTATGCACATGTTTTTATGGTTATAAGTAATTATTAGTATAAGATAAATAAAAAATAAGTTTATTTATAATTTTCTGCATAATTTTTTGTATGAAATGCGGTATTTTTGTTATATCGTACATAATTTCGTTATATCGAATTTAATATGGCATCGATATTGAATTTTTTTGATACTGAATTTTTATTTTACCAGTATTCGTTATACCAAAAAGTTCGGTACAATATTGCCTATTGGTGCGGAAAAAAATCGATATGTCGTACCGACATACTCATATATATATTTCATGAGTTCTCACAAATTATTTATATTTAGTGGTACCATTTATAAACATAAAAATTGAGAGGTATAATATATAATAATTGTGGGAGAAAATATTTTTAATGATATAAATATTGTAATTGTGTGATAATTACTTAAATTTTAATTAAAATTATGTAAGTATAATCTAATAAAATACTATTAAATTATTAATTAACTAATTAGATGAGAGAAAAATAAAAGAATTTATAATGAAAATATCTTAATCTACAAAAAATCATAATGTTAACTTAGTCAATAAAAATTAATTGTAGTGTAGTTGGCCGCACATGTGACCATTTAGCATCACAATAAAAGGTAATCATAATCAGTGAACTTAGTAAGGAAATATTAATTATATATTTATAATTAATGAATTAATAAAATCAGCCACTTCATTTAAACTGATGAATTAAGTGAAAATTAATCGGTGGCTTAAACGTCTCTAAACAATAAAAGGGAATCATAATCAATCTTTTTAGTTTGAACATTGGTTATGTTTGGTATCCATGATACGATACTAATCCCAAGATGATTGTTCTATAATTGTGTGACAATTATAAAACAATCATCTTGAGATTAGTATCATGAATACCAAACATAGCCTTGGTGTCCAACACAACATAACATAAGAAAAGGGATACTAAATATTTATTAATATGAAGTAGCTCCATAAGAGCATCCATATATGGGGTCTCTTGTTATGGGTTTATGAGTTTTTAGGTGTCAGTTTTTATAATTTTTAGGAATTTTTTTTGGGGCCCATAGATATTTTGGAGTTTTCTAAAATATTTTATAGTGGCAGTCTCTCGATTTAGATCTATCGCATTTAATTTTTATTTTTATATTTTTTTAAATAATATTTAAACTAACACAAATTAATGTAAAATAAATTACATTAATTAAAAAAATGTATATTTTAATAAATTATATTAATATAAATTCAAAATATAATACTATAAGAAATTAATAAATTAAAATACGGTGTGATATGAGACAGATGAAATGATATATTTATAGATAAAATTTTAATTAAAAAATAAAATATACTCCCTCCGTCCCACTAAATTAGACCCATTTGAAAAGTAGATGAGTGTATTATTTTAATACAAATAGGTCTAATTTAGTGGGACAGAGGGAGTATAATTTTTCAAAAAAAAATTGTTGGGAGTCGGAGCCCATAAAACACAGCACAAGGCTCTCTCCGTCATGAGGCTCCCGAGCTCAGTCTCACGGCATAGAGACTGTCTCCCAAGTCTGTGGCTCCCAATGGGAGTTTCTCGTTGGGTCTCGGTCTCGGTCTCCCAGGCATCGAGCCTCTGCATGGGAGACTGCCGCTGCAATGCTCTAAGCACAAGGTGATTTCACCCGTAGTAGTTGCATCTTGATAAAATTTTGTTAGCAGTTTGTATATATATTAGACTTCAGCGATAGTTGCATCTTAATAAGAATTTGCAACAATTTTTATAAATATTATGTAAATATATTTATATAAAATAATATATATATATATATATATATATATATATATTAGGATTAGAAGGTAATAAAGTAAATTTTGCCTATTACTAAAATATCGTTATATAGAAAGATATTAAATTGAGTCATGGTTAATATGACATAATCATATTGTAAATAAAGATAACCTTTAAATGCATTCAAATTTTATGATTTAAATTGCTATATTAAAATAATTAATTACTAATCAACATTTCTAAAATTAATATACACTTATAAATAATACATCTTTTTATATATTAAATATAGAGTGATAATATAAAATAGCCAAAAAATATTGTAAAAGACAAATAATAGCCACCAACATAATAATAGTTAAATTCTAGCCATTTATAAATTTCTTGTGCTAAAATACCCTTGTAAATATATTTACATTTTTTAGTATGAATAGTATGAATTATATCGAATCGTACCATTCATACGTGATACTTAATTTTATTAAACTGTATGTATGTATGAATATTATTCATACATCTCATACCATTCGTACCATTCATACAATTAAATTTAAGTAGAAGGGTATTTATGATAATTCACATTTAAAATGACTAAAATTTAAATAATATTATATTTGTGGCTATTATTTATCTTGTTTGTCTAATTATATAATTAACTCATAAATATATATATATATATATATATATATATATATATATAGTGGTACTGGTGGGGTTATAATACATCTTTTTAGATATACTCTTATAATTAATTAATTGTATCTCCTGTTATTGAAAAAAAAATAATAATAAGGAAAGACTAGTAATATACATTCTAAAAATAACAAAAATTATCTTTTCAAAAAGATGTGAACCCTATCAAATTTATATCTTTTATACTATTTTATACACTCACTCTCCTTAATAACCATGCCCAAAAAAGGCTCCCAAATTTAGTGGTACATGAACAATATTATGATTAAAAGTATGTGAGCTAAATATGAAAATATTATATATGAATCCAAATTGGATGAACAAAGCCTAGTTAATAGTAATTGTAAAAAGTATATTTAAATCGATTTTGTTTTTGAATAAAAAAGTCAACCGAATCACTCCACCTCCGCCACTGTCGTCCATTCTTCCCATCGCCATGAAAATGAACGGCCAAAACCTCGTCTGCTACATGTTCATCTTCGTTTCCGGCCTCACATTCGGAATTTGCATCTCTCTCTATTACAAAAACTTATCACTCAATTTCCCCCCAGAAACGCCTTACAATTGCCATTAATCGGCCAACCACCACCGGAAAAATCATCATCACCTCCGCCTTCATCAGCACCGCCTCCGGAGAAGTTGATGGATGGCGTGAGTGATGAGGAGCTGATGTGGAGGGCATCAATGGTGCCTAAGATTGAAAAATTCCCATTCAAGCGCGTGGCGAAGATTGCGTTCTTATTCTTAACGAAAGGGGAGATAGCGTTGGCGCCGTTGTGGGAGAAATTCTTCAAAGGGAACGAAGGCCTCTTCTCCATCTACGTTCACTCCCATCCCTCCTTTAATGGATCGGACGCCGAGGGCTCGTTGTTTCGTGGCCGGAGAATCGCTAGTAAGGTCAGTTCAATGATTAATGCATATGTGACATGAGTCGCACTCGCACGTGTATATTAATGATGATTCATATTGTAGGAGGTAACATGGGGGAATATAGACATGGTGGAAGCAGAGCGAAGATTAGTAGCAAATGCGCTTCTGGATTTCTCAAACGAGCAGTTTGTTCTTGTGTCTGAATCTTGCATCCCCATCTATAACTTCTCTACTGTATACTCCTATTTAATGAACTCCTCCCAGACCTTCGTGGAAGTTGGGTACGACCCGCAGACCGGGAGGTGGAACGAGGAGATGCGGCCCATCGTGCCGTTGGAGCAGTGGCGGAAGGGGGCCCAGTGGTTCGTCATCGACAGATTCCTGGCCTTGCAAGTCATCGCCGACACTACCTATTTCCCCCACTTCCGGAACTACTGCCGTTATTGCATCCCCGACGAGCACTATCTGGCCACCTTCGTGGACATGAAATTCGGGTGGCGCAATGCCAACAGGACGCTGACGTGGACGGACTGGTCGATTGGGCCTCACCCCATGACCTTTAACAGCACAACTGTCACGCTCCAGTTGATGGAAAAGATACGGACTGGCTCCACCTGCCGCTACAATGGCAGAAACACCCATTTATGCTTTTTATTTGCAAGGAAATTTAATGATGACATCACTTCTTTGGCTTTGCTGTTGAGCTTTGCACATTCCCTTTTCTTCTTCAACGAATAGATAGATGTAGATAGATATAAGCTCTGCATACGTTGAGAGATGATCGATTTTGATGATTTCTTGTAGGATTATTACGTATTTCTTTGCAAAACAATTCATAGACTTAATGTCGATTCATTATTCATTAGTAATTTGACATGAATTATTATTTGCTACAGATGTGTCAGCGTAGATTAAATTCTTAAGTTCTTAACTATTCCATCTTGTGAAACGTTGGAAAAAAAAAAACACTAAAGTACTTTATTTAGAGAATCAATTGATTCACTTGTTCTGCTCTTATATAATTATTTTGTAATATTTAATATTAATTTTAAATGATTTTTATGGTTGATAGATTAAAAATAATATATATAATTTTTTAAAATATTATTTTAAAAAAATATTAACTATATAATTTATTATATTATAATATTTTTTAATAATATTGCATCCGTTTCACTAATAATAACTCAATTACTTTTACTGGACTATCAATGATTGTTTAATATTTACATATTAATTACACAAAAAATAAGAAACATCGTGTGCAAATTTTTACCTAATAAAAAAATAAGTCATGTGAATACTTTTTTGTGCACAATAGAAGTGTATAAATTAACCATGAGAAATTAAGGAGTAATGAGATTCAAATGTCTGATGGATGATCATTAAGGTTATTCGTCGATGTAGAAAGTTGTCTCGTACGTTAACACAATAAGATGAGAAAATAAATTGGTGGGTGTGTGTAACTAGAAATGTTCACGGTTATGATTAGGGATCGAATCGTAATTAAAATGTTGATTTACGGTTATATTATTTCGAAATCGTAACCGAAATGATTATAACGGTTTACGGTTCATAATCGGAACCATCCAAAACAATTTTGAACTGACGGTTGCCGTACTTCTGAACCGTCATTTCTTTTAGAATAATCTTTAAAATATGTACTTTTATATGAATTATAAGTAAAAATTTTAATTTTATCAGTTATACACTAACTCTATACTATATAAAAACTCAATAACTCTATACTAAATAAAAGTTAAAATTAAAATAAAAATTAAAAGTATCTATTAAAATAGATATATTGTTTGAATTCAGTTACGATTCTCAAAACTGTTGGTTACAATTTGATTTTGATGATTAGGATTCTATTAAACATGTCTACGTGACATGCTAATGTTGCAAAGAAATTATTTACTGTTAGAACTCAAATTCAAATCGTTCATGGTAGGTTCATATTATATTAAGGGATAACTTCTACAATAACCATTTTGTTATAGTAAACCCAAATAATAGCCACACGTATAAAAAACCATAAATCTAGCCTTCTATGTCTATAATACCCTCCATCTAATTAATTCCTTCAAAATACTACAGAATTTAAAAATAAAATTTGGTTTATAATTAAATACTATACCCTACCATATGAACCCTAAGAATGAATCTATAATAATAATTTATTAATACAATACACCGATGAAAAATAATTAAAGGAGAAACAATAATTATGGAAAAATAGTTTTTTAATTAATTAATGAAAGGGCAATAAAGAAAAAATAAATATAGAATGGTTACTATTTCATTATAAAATTAGAGATGGTTAAAATTTGTGTTTGCTATTTTAATTTAGCTATTTCAGCCTATTTCCCCTTATATTAATTACATATAATAAAAAGAAAATATAAATGCGTTATTTTTCTTTGGATATAGTCTTATATTTAGTTAGAGATTACAGGCTTTGGTACTATTCATAATATTTAATCCATTCACAAATTTATTTTAACGATGCATATAACTAATTTAACTGGATAAGAAATTAAAGGATCGAGGTCCTATATATATTTGTGTGCATGCACAAGGTATATATCTGTTTCTCCTCTCAGAGAAAAACACACAACTGATTTGCATGATTTTTACGTTCTTAATATTATAGTAACAACTCATACACTAATTTTTAAAAGTCCTACTAACTTCCATTTCGCAATACTCCACTTCTCAAAACACATATTACAGTCGCCGCCGCTAATGAAGAAATCTCTGCCGTTGGTAGTGATGAAAAGCAGCGGCCAAAACCCCTCTCCGGCCACCGGAAAACGATCATATTCCCCATTCTCTCTCGCCAACCTCCTCTCATTCCTACTCTTCTTCATCACCGGCCTCACTTTCGGGATCTTCATCTGCTTCCATTACAAGAGCTTCTCCTCCAATCTCCAAACCAGAAACGGCCAATTCTCCAACTTCACCACACAACAATTACTCCACCACCCGCCTCCACCCCCACCGCCACCGCCACTGACGGAGACGGAGACGCTGATGCATATGAGCGATGAGGAACTGCTGTGGAGGGCATCAATGGCGCCCATGATCAAAGAATACCCATTCAAGCGCGTGCCAAAGATTGCCTTCATGTTTCTAACGAGAGGTTCGGTACTGATGGCGCCGCTGTGGGAGAAATTCTTTAAAGGTAATGGAGGGCTTTACTCAATTTACGTCCACTCCAATCCCTCGTTTGCTGGATCAGAGGCGGAGGGTTCGGTGTTCCGTGGCCGGAGAATTGCTAGTAAGGTCAGTTTTGATAATTATGTCATGCATGCATCGATTATAATTTGATTCTGGTGTTAGTTAATTATTTATATGTACAGTACTGCATGCATGATCATATTTCTCTTTATCGCCTGATATTGCTTTAAGATAGTTGTTGGTGTTAATCAAAGTAGCATGTAATATTACCGAAAACCATTGATCAATGCTTATGGTTGATTGAAGAAATTTGAGTCAGAGACTAGCTATGTGGGTCCTAGAAAAAAAAGGGTCTTAATAAAAATAAAGTCCATATAATGTCGGAGAAATAGCCGTCATTTTCTTTTCTATTCATCCCAACAAGACACGGTCTGCATGGAGAGGAATTAGGGTGATTTAAGATAGAAAATGCTTGTTGGTGGTGGGGCTTACGGTATAAATATTGAAGATGCATGTTGACGATGGGAATCACCTTTTAATTCTTAACTTTTATATTAGATAAAATTGTTAATATTCTAGTGACTTTTTTGTATAATTATTATATATAAAAAAACTTAATGGACATGGATGAAATCGAGATGGTTCACTTTTTCATTATCACTTATATGTATTACTTTCAATTTTCAATATTTGTTTTCGTGAATACTTGTTTATCATTACAAGCTACTAAATAATCTAATCACAATACAATCCAAAGACAAAATAATTAACATTAGAAAATAGGGAAAAAGACGGGCCGGTCCATTATGACCAAATATTGGGCAAACAAAACCATCAAAAAAACTTATTATCATGCGGCCCCAAATTACAAGTGGATGGACCAAAAAACCACCCATATAAATCGCGTCTCTCCACTTCAATTGTCCCCTCCTTCTTCCCCCCTCTCTCTCTCTCACTCAGCCGCACCCTCTAGAAAAGCCATGGAGACTCCCAGATTACTCAAAAAATTCTGGATCGCTTCTTGCACTATTTTCGTCTTCTGGTATCTCCTTATCTACGCTTCCGATCGCTCGTCTCTGCCATTCCTCGCCGTCGCCAGGATCCAATCTTCCTCTGTTAGTGATAGTAACACCTCCGCCGTCGATGACAGCGAGGAGAGGAGGAGATTGTGCAAGGGCAGATATATATACATCCATGAAAACAGTTCTCGCTGGAGATTATATTTCACAACCGAATGAAAACAGTAATGGTTTTGGATTTCAAACTAGATGGTTCATTATTTATGTGCTGATGGTTCATTACATCTGTTCTTATGGTTCACAATGTCTGATGTAATGGTTCTCGCTCGTCTCTGCCAAAACCCTCGCGAAACCAGAAACCAGAAACCTAAATTCCTCTTGGTGGTTCTCTTGTTAGCTTATTCTGGTTTTTGCATAATCTGGATAGAATAATAAAGTTAAGTTC
>JAPKLX010000004.1:2419673-2474829 GCA_026898415.1 Leonotis leonurus
ATCAGTGAGTACAAAGTAAACCAGTAACATATAAAAAATAAACCATCTCGTATGAAAAACAAATCTAATGGTTTTAAGATTATGTGCATATGGTTCAAAAATTTATCTTGATGGTTCTCTTGTTAGTTTATTCTGGTTTTTGCATAATCTGGATAGAATAATAAAGTTAAGTTCAAAACTGCATAAATCAATAAAAAACAGCAGAAATCAGATCATTGAAACTTGAAACTTGTGAATTGTTGACAACCAACGTCTCCTCTCTATACTTAATCAACAATGAGAAACTGCAATCCATTAGGAAACAAAAATTCGGAACAAGGAAGAACCGACGATGAAAACGGAGAACCCGTCGAAACAAAAAAATGAAAATTAGAACAGAAAAAATAGGCAATTGAATCTGAAAATTGTAGTAACAATCAACCCAGCATCAAACGATCAAATATAGAAGAAGAAATCTCTGAAAAAAAGGAATAATGGACGGCGAATCGTGCAAAATTTGATTCGCAGATGATTTTCTGCAACTAAGGTTAAAAACGTGAAACCACATCAATATTTTGGGTTTAATTGAACAAAAGTGTATTAGAATGGACCTACTTGACAATGAGAAAAAATGGTGGTTTTTTTTTACTACAAGTTCACCCAGGTGGACCTTAGAGACATTAATCCTAGAAAATACTTAAAAATGCATGAATAAAGTGGGCCGGTACGTATTTGTAATGCCGCACATATATTATATAAAGATATAAAGCCCGGACTATATAATATGTGATTTAATATGATGTATATATTCATATACATTATAGTCTCTATATCAAATAATAACTAATCTTTAGATAGGAACAAGAAATTAATATGGACAGTTGATTTCCGTATAATCTATTGTTTAGATTAATTATACATCATATTTATGTATAGAATATATTAAAATTATAATGCATTGGTTAATGAATAAAAATGAATCATCATGTTATGCAATAATATATTACGTGTAATGCATCAAAATAATGCGTAACATAATATTTTAGTTCCTATATAAGACTTGGTTCTCCATGAATCCCTAAAACTATATATATGGCGTATGCAATAATGTTCGGTATTAGAAATTACTCCATCCGTCAACTATTTACATTTTGATAGAACATGAATTTTAATAATATATTTTAGTGATTAGTAAAATGTGAGTCTCACATGATATTAAATTGATGTGTGTATTGTTAGTAGAGTTTGAATATGACTTAATAGTAAGAGTTAGTGTAATTGGTTAAAGAAAAGTGGTGTGTATGAAAATAAGTAAAAAGAGATGCATGGTGCAGGAGGTAAGTTGGGGGCAGCCAAACGTGATGGAAGCAGAGCGCATATTACTAGCGAACGCGCTTCTCGATTTCTCAAATCAATACTTCGTTCTCCTCTCCGAGACTTGCATTCCTATCTACAACTTCACCACTGTATATTCCTACTTAATCAACTCTTCCCACACGTTCGTGGAGTCCCAGGATGACCCCAGCCCCGCCGGCCGCGGCCGTTACAAGCAGGAGATGGGTCCCACCATCACCCTCCACCAGTGGCGCAAGGGCTCCCAGTGGTTCCAGATCGACAGAGCTCTAGCCCTCCATGTCATCTCCGTCAATACATATTTCCCGCTCTTCCAAAGCTATTGCCACGATTGGTGTTACACTGACGAACACTACCTGCCCACCTTCGTCGCTATGAAATTCGGGGCGACCAACGCAAACCGCACCCTGACTTTGGTTGACTGGTCCTGGGGCGGGTCCCACCCCGTCACCTTCGGCACTGATGTTTCGCTCCAGCTGTTGCAGACGATGAGGACTGCCAACCACTGCCTCTACAATGGGACTCCCACACATGTCTGCTTTCTATTTGCAAGAAAATTTAATCAAACTTCTTTGGATAAGCTGTTGAGCTTTGCACCAACCGTTTTGCATATTAACTAACTAATAGATAGGAAGATACTATTACATTGTATATGATCTTGATATTTCATTCAATCTATGCAGGACAGACATGATCATGAGATTAATTAAGAAACGGTAATACTACTCATACATCATTATCTTGTGTCGGAGCACAAAAATTCTAATATATCTATTTCATTCATGTTTTACCAACGGTGTCCTGGGAGATCGCCGGCGAGTCCGACTCGGAAACGCCACTTTCTGATGACGGTGATGCCTCCACTCCCCTCAACTCATCGATCATCTTCACCACAAAGTTCATCTTAGGCCTATTTTGGGGAGAGGCTTGAGCGCAAGCCAATCCAATCTGCAGCAACCCCACCATCTCTTCTTCAATATCCTTATACGCCATAAGCTCAATATCAAACACCTCCGCCGTCCACTCCTCCCTCACCACCGACTGCACCCACAGCGGCAAATCAATGACATCTCCGCCGCCCCCCTCCGCAGTGGAGGGGCACTTCCCGGTGAGGAGCTCGAGCACGAGCACACCAAAGGCATACACATCGCACTTCTGGGTTAGTCTGCGCCCGTCCGAGGATGTCTCAGGCGCACGGTAGCCGTTTTGTTTTGGGAGTGAAGATGGCAACGACGCGAGAGCATAGAGGCCAAAATCGGAGACCCTAGTGTCGCCTTGGCTGTCGATGAGTATGTTTGTGGATTTTATGTTGCCGTGGATGAGCCTAAGCGACTTGCACGAGGTGTGTATGAAGGCTAGGCCTCGTGCTGTGGATGCTGCAATCTTCAGCCTTGATTTCCAATCTAGTGGGGTTCTTCCTGGTCCTCTGTTACCTAATGATCATAAAACACAATTTATTAACAAGATGTTTCCAACAATCATCAAGAAACACTAATTTCATCAAGATCATCACCATGATTAATCAAGAAACAGAGTACGTAAATATGAGTTGATACCATGAAGGAGCCAGAACAAGTTGCCATTAGGCATGTAATCAAAGACCAACAATTTCTCATCTTTAGCAAAATAGTAAGCCTTCAACTCCACCAAATTTGGATGCTTGAGCCTCCCAAGAAGCTCCATTTGCTGCTCAAATTCCCTCTTCCCATTAACCCCCAAATCCTTCAATCTCTTCACCGCCACCACTCTGCCGTCGTCCAAAACCGCCTTATACGCGGTCCCAAATCCGCCTTTCCCCAGCATCTCAGCCGACGCCCTCAGCAAATCCTCAAGCTCAAACCTCCTGACTCCCTCAAAGAACACAATCGGGCCCCTCTCGAATCCCGAATAGGTTGGATTCGGGTTCGGGTACGAGTACACCATCTTCTTGTCTGAACCCCTACTCATTCCCGACTCCGCTTCGTTGGAGTAATTTCTCCAGAAATAGCAGTACAGCAGCATTGAAACTAACCCCAAAACCAAAATATCTCCGATTATTATGTCAATTATCACCATTGAACTCAATTTACGGTGGCCAGTATTTCGTGAGAAAATGGCGGGTTGTGTTCCCGTTGGCATTCCCGTCGGGGATGACGCTGTTTCGCCGCCCGGTCGAGACGGGTCACATTTTCCCAAAGGGGTCCCGCACAAAACCCGGTTGTTCCAAAACGAAGACGTTGGGAAACTTGAGAGTGAAACGGGTATCTTACCCGTTAACCCATTACCCGAAACGTTGAAATCCTTCAGGTTATGCAGCAGCAGCAGTCCCGGGATAGAACCCGAGAACCCGTTTACCTCGAGCCGCAACGTCAGCAAACGGGTCAAACCGTTGAGCAAGGCGGGTATGGTGCCGGAGAAGTTGTTGTAGGAGAGATCGAGGCGGTGGAGCCTCGTGAGAGACGTTAACGAGGAGGGGAAGTTGCCGGAGAAATGGTTGTGCGAGAGGAAGAGGAGGTTGAGACGGGTAAGGTTGGAGAGATCCGGAATCCGGCCCGAGAACCCGTTTCCCTTGAGGCTGAGGACCCGGAGGTGGGTGAGGGAGGCAAGGGGGCGCGGGAAGCCGCCGCGAAGGTGGAGGTTTTCGACGACTAAACGGGAGACGCGGCTGCGGAGGCAGGTGACGCCGTGCCAGGAGGCGGTGCATGGATCGGTAGTGGCGTTCCACGAGGTGAGCACGGCGTTTTGGGGATCGGCGGCGGACTTGAAGAGGAGGAGGTGGGGGAGGTCCTGGTTGTGAGCGGCGGTGTAGTGGAGGAGGAGGAGGAAGAAGAAGAACAGCGAGGTCCTTGTTGGGTTGGGGTTTAATTTAGAGAGTGACATTGTTGGTTTGAGCGTTGTGTGTGTGTTAGAGAGAGCTAGAGTGAAAGAGAAGAAGGTATGAGAGTAGCTAGAGATGGCGGAAGGGAAGAAGACTGTCTCTGTATGTATTAATGAGGGAATAGTGACTGGATTATTTGCATACCTTTATATTATATATGAAAATCTTTAAATAATTAATCATATTCAAATAGGAGCACTATTTAATAGGAAGTGAATACTGTAATTTTTGTAGCTAGAAAATTTATAATGTAACATTTATTTTGGCACGCTAGATCATATGCTGCAATCAATTCATCAATATTTAAAATATGAAATTTGAATTATGGAATCCAACATATAAGTTGTAAAAGAGAGTCAGGCTAACACTTCTCAAACATCAAATTTGAGTTTTGATGACACAATTTTATAATTTAAATTTAATATAATGATAATTTTTAAAATAAAATATTTAAAATATATGCATGCATGTGTCAACATTTTCTTAAAAGCGGGTATCAAAACATTGTATATGAGGGAATTAAGAAACAGCACTAAGGTAAATTAAAGTTTGTAAGTAATAAGCATGTAGATTTGGTAGGTTCAATTTGCAAACAGCAGTCAAATTTTCTCAAGAGTTAAATTATATAGTTCATAACTCAATCTCTATAGTGGAGAAAAATAATATAAACGCGTGTGTGTGTGTGTAATGGAAAGTAGTGAAATGAAAATTAGCACATGCATGCATATACAGTATTTATATAGTTATAGAAAAATAGTACCCTTGCATGAATTGATGTGTGTTTTTGCATGAGAAGGATCGATGCAGTATTATGCTTCAAATCTCAACAAAACAGCAAAAACATGATCCAAATAAATGCCATCTAATCCATTTGAGTTTTGAAAAAAATAATAAATAAAGGGAAATGGTTTAGATATATAGCAAAAATCCACAAGCTTATGGAACAATCCTTCATCTAATTAATAATGATTTTTTTGTGTCTGTTAATAAAAGACAATCGAAAGTTTTAAATGGAAATAGATTGAGAAGAGCAAAACACAAAACACAATGATGATGTTATTCTTGAGGAAGCTCTCCCACGAATATCTTTACTGATTTTCGATGACACCTTTTTTTCTCTTTAATTTATATTATTATCTTTACACAAAATTATTGCAGAATGTTCTTTAGTCTATGTAATCTAAAGAAAGTAAAGATACAGATCCTACTTTGTGAAACATCTATCGTTTGTATACAAATGTTTGAAGAATACAAAAATAAATAACTTCTCATACATTACATATATATATATATATATGTGCAATAAAACATCGATCGTTTTGTGATTTTTTTTTTTCTTGTTTCAACTCCTGAAAATTATAATTATAACAATACGTGATATTTATTAATATTGTCTAATGAAATTATTTTCTCATTTAAAAGGTCGAATCTGTAGAGAAATGCGCAATAATTTAAACAAAATAAGATGATAATTATGAAAAGGAAGAAAAGGAATAAAGAATATCAATTAAAGAGGTTTCGAACGTGGAAACTGGATTGCATGAGACGGTAAGAATTCGAAAATCTAAGTAAAGTGATTAGTAGGAGATAGTGATTTGGTCTAAAGACAAAGAAAAATGAGCGTAAAAGGTAATAAAGAATGCAATTAGATATGTGGTTGTTGATTATGAGTATGTCTTTACGTTTTGGTTGCTTTCAGAATAGAAGAATTTGTGTCTGCTTCGAAGCACGTTTTCCAACGGAAAAAAGGTTTAAAGCAAGTCATAAATATGTTTGTTGGGAGCGTTTGGGTTGGTAGGGTTTTGCTAATTTTCTTTTTAGTAAAATATGGGTTTATTTCACATTTTCCAAATACTTTCCTTAGCAAATACGGAATTTTTCATTTTATATATTTCATTTCATTTTATTTATTTTAACTTCAATGGTAAATGAATATCAAATTAGATAAACAACCAAAAATAAATACTTCCTCTTATTATTTGTTATTTACTTTATCGTTTTGATATGTTCCAATAATTTGTTACTTAATTGAATACAATAAATAAAATAAGACACAAACTCTACTAGTCTACTTAATATATGATATATTTAAGCCAAATTATTTTCCGTATCAAACTAAAATAGTAATATAAATTGGTGCATGAAAATCTTAATTATCACTAACAAACATGTATACCCCTTTATATATAAAATATAAGTTGCACTAAATTAAGGATATGTTTGTTATCCTTGAACTTATGTCACTGTGAGGCGTCAGCCCCATACATGGTCTTACGACTTTGCGGAGATCTCTATTTTTTGTAAACAGTCGTCCGGGCTTGGTCACTGCGACCTCCTTTGTGAGTAGGCACCCCTTCTCCTGAAGTTACGGGCTCTTTTGCCGAGTTCCTTAGAGAGAGTTGTCTCGCGCCCCTATGTATTCTCTATCCATCCACATGTGCCGGTTTCAGGGTACAGGTACCCTTTTATTTTAGTCTAGTTAGATTTCGTCAAATTATGTTAAAATTGAATTATAATGATGGGATAAAATAAGGATATAATTTTATTGTTTGATTGATAATTGATAAAATCATGAGTTAGTTAGATTACGTTGAACAATTATAATTTTATTCAAATAAATTATACTCACTCAGTTCCACGAAAGTAGTCTCATTTCTTTTTTACACGCAAACAAATATCTTACTTTATTTATCTTTGTTTTACTAAATTTACCTTAATACTCTTTGTTGTTGGGAACTTTTGATGTCATCTAATGACACGAAGCAGAATAATACAGTCAAGAAAATTGAACCCAGATTTATAATTCATTAGGTAGTTGAGTCTATGAACACGTTAGATAGAATATTTACCGATTGTAATGCTTCGATGCACTCCTTCTGCCGTAGAATCCACTGCTATGGTATTCACGTGTATTCTGGCTCAATGCAGAAATGATTCTCCGATACAAAGGTTCACATATAGAACGCTAGGAATTCTCTATGCGAACTGACTGCAGTTCTACGACAGTTTTAAACTAGATTCACTACAAGAAAAATGGCCTAATACCACATTAATTTTATGACACTCGGAAGAAGGTGCTATTAAAAATTATCTAGAAGTACACGTACTTGTAATTACGTTTATCATATTCCTAAACACAAGTGCCACCAAATCCAAAATGACAATGCCGTCCAAAAAAGGAAAATGAGAAAGAAAAAAAAATACATCATAGCATTCTTACGTGACAACATCATTTTTTTTAAAAAAAATATTCATTCGACGACTATTCTTATTCATTTTAGAAGACTAATTACTTTTAGAAATAATTAATTAATAGAGTATGAATGTAGTTAAATTGTTGTAGACCACATGAAAAAAATAAAGAATATTATAAAATGTTTGTCCAATATTAATTTGTTGAAAACCTTAATATAATAAAGAATATTATTCTCTTTTTGACTAAAAATAGTATTATAAAAAATAACATAGTATATATTTTTTAAATTAAATTTTAAAAGTTTATTTTAAAAAATCAAATTTAAAGATATTGATGAAATTTCTTATTAATAAACAGTAAAAACACTATAAATTTTTCTAGAGGAAATGCATTAAATGTTAAGACTTAAGAGTCTTATATAAGTAAAACACGTTAAAATTAGATATAATTTAATTGACAATAAAATGTAATCTTATTAATATAAACTTAATATTAGAGTTTGTAAATATTTAAATATTTAAACATTAGATAGGTTAGAGATTATAATAAACAATGAAATATATTTATGTACTGTAAATATAATTTTTTTAAGGATAGACATTATTAGCACTTTAGCAGCAACAAAAGGAGCGTCAATATATATACCTCTCCATTCATATTTTTTCAATTGAAAAATGAAAAAGTAAACAAATTTTGTAGAGAAACTAGTCATCTCACTCCTTCACGAAATAAATATTTAAGTTATCTCAATTTCAAAGTGATAAAGTATGAATAATTGAAGATTTCAGATTTTGCGTTTCGATTGAGTGCAATTAACTACTTCCTCTGTCCCAATAAACATGTCACAATTTATATTTAAGATAAATTGTGTGAAGTTTATTGGGACCGAGATAGTATTATATTATCATTCTTTTATGTGAAAGAGACGATGTTGTTCCTCTAAAATCCCCAATGGAGTGCAACTAACTATTACATTTTCATTCTTTTATGTCAACGAGAAGACATTGTTCCTCGAAAACTGCCCAATTTTAGAAACCCCAAATTGTAAGCCCTATAATTATATATTGTTATGAAGAGTTTGTGGAATTTCATTATATATGTGTCTTCATTATTCTTCATAATTTAATGTATTGTTGTCTTCTAAAATCAATATTAGTGTAGAGAAGTTTGATATGTGATAAACCATTTTGAGCAAGTTACGTTTCCAATCTATAGAAAGAAGTTTGTGACTACCACTCTCCCTTTTTATATAAAAGTTTATTTATTAAAATTCACTCTTTTTATTTTAAGGTAATCATGGGGTTTCTTGGTTTTTTGATATATTCTTGGTTATGTTCTTCTTATTGCATCAAATTAGGAAGAGATTAAAGGAACACAATGCCATTTGGGATGACAGACGAAATTTTCGATGCAACTTCTTATGCAGCAAAAGTATTTCACTACTCTGCTTATGCTTCTCTGATGTGAATGTTGAAGTTTACAAATAGTGTTCATACTTAATAAGTTTTTGCTATTTATTCTTTTGTTTCCATAATTTTACAACTTGTATTGGTGTTGTTCTCCTAACCTCTTATCACTTCAGCAAATGCTAATGCCACATTGATCTAAATTTCTCAAACTGTAAATGATGTTTTAGCCCTTTAAAATAGCATGGATGTGTATTGGTGTTGTTCTCCTAACCTCTGACTTTTCGTCTCACGTATCTACTTCACATTATCTACAATTGTTTTCTGAAATCAGATAATGTCTTTGATCGCATGGATGTGCAACTCAAAATACATAAATTATTGGAAAGTCAATAATCCAACTAGCTAGTACTTCTTTGCATTACTAGACAATTAGTTTATATTTTTCAATTGCATTCACCATCTGCTTGCTCTTGTATCTTTATTGCAGGTTAAAACATCCCTGCAGTCTTTGACTTTTCAACATGACACAGATACAGTTAGTTTGCCAACCTTGCGATTCCTTAGTTTTCTTTGTCTACTTAATTTCTCGAGTAGTTGTTGGCATTATTTATTCAGAGAATATAGTAGAGATATCTAGAGGAAAATGTTATAGTTTGTGAAAGTGAACTTCGTCTCATGATTTGCAGGCGAGACTATTAACCATTGTGGGTTTATCAAGATTAAAGTATATTTGTATTAAGGCATCACAAGGTAGATTATATTCATTTAGTTGCACTTGAATTTTTATGTTCGTACTACATTGTGGTTTTATCAATATTAATTAAATTCTTTTTGTATAAGACAGGAAACTTTTAGCTCTATGCTGACTATTGATCATTCAGGTTGATGCTACTTCACGAAGACTTCTCGGTATAAAGTCTAGTAGAGATATCTTGAGGGAAAGGTAACATATACATTCCATTTATAGGATTATAGTTGTAAAACTGAAGGATATAGTATAAGTGGAACACGAGATTCTTGTTGCAAATATTACACAACTTTATCTATGTAAATTTCCTTCATTCATTCTTCCACTCATATTGATATACAAATTGATATAATTGAGTATCATAATTTAAGGGGGGATAATGTAGCAAGGGCTTATGATCTAGCAACCATGAAGTATTAGGGACCTTTTCTTGATCAGTTTTTCCGTTCATTTCTTGTTATTGATATGTTATACTATTAGGTAGCATTTATTTGACTGTTATATAGTCTATAAATTCAACAAGAATATACTTAGCTCATGAGCATAGACAATAATATGTTGTTCGCTAACTCACTTAAATATATGATACTTGCTTTCTTTTTACAGGAGTAGTGGCTTATCAAGGGGCGCTTCTATTTACAAAGGAGTAAAAATAACAAGGTATACATTATTGCTTATACTATATTAACACCTTTTTTTTAATAAAGTAAAGTTTTATACTCCCTCCGTCCACGATCTTTCTTCCCAACTTTCCTTATTGGTCCGTCCACCAAGTTTCTTCCCACTTCCCTTCTATTTTTGGCAACCCTTTACTCCACTCACAACTTAACACATCATCAATAATGTGGGGCTCATTCTCCACTAACTACACACTACTCAATATATATAATCATTAATGTGGGCTCCTTATTCCACTCACTACTCTATACACTTTACACATCATCAATAAAGTGAACCTCATTCTCCACTAACTATACAACATTCAATACATTTTACCATTTACCAACTAAGTCAATACAATTTATTAAAACTCGTGCCGGGTCAACTTGGGAAGAAAGATCGTGGACGGAGAGAGTATAAAATTAATATTTTGAAATTTGAGCTCACAATTCTTGTTTACCAGCAGAAATCATCATCAACACTATTAGGAAGCTCGGATCGACAAAGTTACAAGAAACAAAGATAGTGTAAATGTGATAACTAGCTTATACTATGATGTTTTTGTTTCTGGCTTTGTATCAAATTTTATAGAATTTTTTAAGTTTAGAATCTTAAACTTACATTAATGTATGAGTTTAATTTTAATATATTAAATATTATATTTCCTTTAATGTATTTGTTTATTTTCTACATCTTAATTCAACTTTATTTGTTTCCTATATATCTATATATAAAACATGAAGCATTTAATTTCAAATCAATTTGAATGGCGATTTTGTAACTATTTTCAAATTTGAGGGTAATCATGATTCATCAGTTATTAAATCAATTTGTAGATATAGAAAACGAAATTAAAAAAGAATGTAATGTATTACATCACATTTACAAATAATTTATTAAAATTTCATAATCAAATATTAAACTAATTATTATGACTACATATTTTTTCTCAAGTATTATTGCTTTGACTATTTTTTTAAAATTTCATACCTTAATACAAAATTAATCTATATATAACATAAATCATTAATTTCAATTTCATTTTCAAAGACAAATTTGTATATAATTTAAATTTTAATGACAAAAAGCATATAAATATTATGTTAGTGTACCTCAACCACTGTACGTGTGTTGTAACAACAACTTCGACAACAAGAGCTTGTGTTGTACAAACAACCAACACAACAGTATCAACTCTTGAATAAAAATAGCAGCGAAAATATAAAAAGAAAAACACCCAAGATGTAAATTTTTGCGCGAATTATAATGTATAATCCACACGAGCCGTATGGCCAAAAATACTAAATGAATATTGTTTACAAAACGGATCCCTCAACTCTCAACAAAACTCTTTACTAAACTACAGTGTAAAATCAAAACAAACGAAAAATGCACTTGCACAAACTAAAGTATCAGCTTTGAATGTGAGATTCAAAAGCAAAAGCTGCACAGACAAAACGACGATGTTGTACGAAATGTTGGCATGACAGACGGTACAACACTCGCGAGACTCGAATCTTTCTCCATATATCTCTCACATTTTTGCTCAAGTTCGGTCTAGATCTTCCAGATACCATCCTCATATAAATATGGCTCGTTGGGCTTTAATTGTGGGCTCTAGAAAGATCATGGAGAACTAAGTGGAGATGTTTGGAGTGAAAGGTGGAAAGTAGTTGTGCTGCTACAAAATTCCTAGAATGCTGTTGCGACAATTCAGGTAGCACGTATTGACTTTGTCAGCTGCTTAACTTCCTCTCCGAAAAATGATTTGACCAAGTCTTCCCTAAATTAAGTGAAGAAATGCAAAACAAACTAGAAAATAAACATAAATATAGAGTTAAAATAACTCTATCATATTATATATATCAAATTAAATAATTTTTAAAATTTAAACAAATAACTATTTTTATTTTCTATCTCCTATAACATTTCCCCTCTAAAATTATTTTATTTCATTCTAAAATAAAAGTAATTATTTGTTTAAATTTTAAAGATCTCGACAAAAAATTTAATTTAATATAAAATATATAAAAATTATATTTAATATACAAAAGTTATAATAAGTTAATAAATTGAAAGTAATTATATATCTATATCATACATATAATTTGTATATATAAAATGCTTTTAAATGGATTACGTAAATTTATATTTATATTTTTTATACTATTAATATTGAAGATTTTGTTATTATTTATTTCTTTATATAAATATTAATTATGAAAATTTTAATTTAATTCATAGATCATATATTATTAAAATATATATATATATATATATCATTATTATTAGATAATATATAATTATTAATGGAGTTATAATATATGAAAATTATATAAAAATATTGTATATGTTGTGATAACTAATTTTTTAAAATTTTATTTAAGATTAATATGGTTTATATATTAAAACAAGTTGTCAAGAAATACCTTTTATAAGAATTTATACTAAAATTATAAATCAAATTAAATGATAATTTTGTAGTTGAGTTTAAATTAATAATTCGTTATATAAAAGTAGGTCAAATATTTTATATTATATAACAAAAATTAAAATTTCATAACAAAATATAATTACAAAAATAATGACTTAAACTATATGCATTATAATTTTTTTTTAATTTACATGTATGTTTAAATAGTTATATAATTTTATTTTTGTATTGTATTATTTTTATAATTATAAAAAAAATTATTCATATTTACTGAATGTCTATACATTTACATATTTGTTTATATATGTGATATCAATTATATATAGATCAATGTTAATTAAAAATTTACTCGAACTACGAAAATCGTAATACACTAATAAATACAATTATGTGATCAAATTTATTATTATTGTTTAAATCAATTAAAATTTGTAAAATTACATAAGTAGGGGGGTGTTAACGATTACACTTTGAAACCTAACCGTTCCAAAAATTTAAAATCAAAATCATACTGTTGTTATGACGGTTCACGGTTTGGAATCGAACCATGTGGAACGGTTACCGTTATGATTAGTTATTGTTTAAAAGAATTATACTGATATGTTTGAAAATTTTAAAATTATTATGATTATTTACTAATGTATATCATTATTTAACTTTTGAGATTTTAATTATTTTATTTGTTAATTTTAAAATTATAGTTATTACAAAATAACAATAAAATATTGTAATATTACTACATAAAATCATAAAGTCTTATTATATTCCAAAGACATAATTAAAATATAAATATAAATTTCTTTATTATTAACATATTTATAAGTTTTAATGTGTGATTATGAATTAATAAAAAAATTGATCCTTTATAAAATAAGAAATAAATTGAATCAAGTAAAATAAATCGAAGTTATTATTGAAATAAGTTGAATCAAGTAAAATAAATTGAAGTTACTATTTCAGATCACTGGTCACAGTTGTAAATTTTTTAAACTGTAACTGAAATGTTTTCTAAAGAGTCCCAATTTGGAATAGAACTATCAATTATGATTAGATTTCTAAAACTACCGATTAGGATCCGATAACGGCATTTCTGATTTACTTAAATATATTTATGTATAAATTATTAATAAATAAAATGTTTCCGTACATAGCATGGGTGCACATACTAGTTATATAATTCAATAGCGTAAATATTATTGCCAAAAAGAACACAAAAATTGCCAAATAAATATACATATTCTAGTGAATAAATGTAAAAATAAAAATATAATATAAATTTTCGTTTTCAATAACTTTTATATTGTGTAATCACAAAATACATGTTGTTACACTTAAGTGTCATAATGCATGCACTCTGCTTACACTCGTGACAGTAATAAAAGTCATATTATTATTACACTTGACCTTTCATGACATCGACTAAAATGATAATTCCTAAAGATGCCACGATAGGATAAATGTAATAACAATTTATCGAAAATTACAATTTCAAGTGCCGTTATAAGCTACTATTATTCTCGTAGTGATTCCTGTGTCGTCTGACTTCTAGAATATATGTATCTATTTATACTAAACTAGTATATAACCCGTCGAAAATCGACGGAAAATTATTTTATATTATGATTTATAAATATAAAATTTTAAAATAATATATATTGATGAATCACAAAAAAATTATTATTAAAAATGTAATAATCTGTTTAAAAGTAATATAGATTGATAAGTAATTTATCGTCTATATAATATATTGGTAAAAAATTACATTACATTATATTTTATTAACATAATTGTAAATCCATGCTACTTGAAAATTTATATAAGTTGCAATATATAATTGTTACATGAAGACTTATGTCACAGCCCCAAATTTCCAAAGGACAGATCAATCGGAGCGTGACTGTGAATTGAAGAAAGAACCGGAAAAGAAATGGAAATAACAGGAACAACAATGGTAACTGAGGAGTAATACTGAACAAATGTGTATTGTCATATATTTGAAGGAAACTTTATAACTCAAAAGCTCAATCTTACAAAGGAGTAATGACATTCATCAAATGTTCGAAATGATAAAGAACTGGAATAAAATACTGAGGTACGATTCGAGGGTTCTGATTTTTGGAAGACAAATCAGATAGCCAAAATCAACAAAGGACAAAGAAATGCATCGGAATAGTGAAAACTTAACACATATATGAAGATATGTATTATCTCTGAATACTTATCATATAAGAAATCTTCACTCAGCACCACCGCCACCACCCTATCGCTCAACCTGCAAGTGTTTGGAAATACAAGCAGGGCTGAGTACTTGATGTACTCTGTGGGTTATGCCGAAAACAAAACAGTTATTGATCATGCATATCACAGTATAACACAAGTATCTTGAAATAACCTGCGTATACAAAATATTCATTTGATTTTCCTGAAACAATTGGGATGATCATCCACTTTTCACATGTGCTATCCATATATGTACCCGATGCTGGTGAGCAATGTTCCCGCTCCCCCAGACATAATTAATAATAACAACGCTGTGAGCAAAGTTACTGCTTCCCCAGACGTTAAAAATGGTAACAACACTGGTGAGCAATGGTTCCACTCCCCCAGATGTTGACCAATGGGTGCCACCGGATCGGTCAATACTGACACACGGTCCTATGTGGACCGGTCCGTAATGACTCACGATCACACTCCCCATGTGTACACTAACCTTGACCAACACATGGCTCAAGATCCGATCGTTATTCACAAGTTAACCAGTTCGCAGACATGGCTCAACACAGATAGGAATCGCACATAAAACACAAAGAATTTTATGCATGTCAATCATTTCACATTTTCGCAACATGCTTTAATAAAGCAAAAATATAGTTTGTATAGTAAACCCACCTGAAATCCAGTGCTAGATAGCAAACCTCTATACTGCTTGTCGTTTCCTGGTTGTCACTCTCTTGATAAACCTTCAAGTGACGAGTCACATTTAGAGTCATTTGATTTCTTTGATAACATCTATTGACTCGAGACGTAATGATTAAATCTAATTCGTAGGGTCTAAGGTTTAATATTCATTCTACTAAATCAAAACGAAACTTTAGGTTTTTGAAACTTCGTTCAAGGGAATTAAATATTTACTAATTCGATAACTAATTAATTGCTTTCTTGCAATTAATGTAATTGAGACAATTAAATCCGACATGAGAATCGGAAATTATTGTGACATTCTCATAATTTGATATCCTGAGAAAATGTTCATGTCTTGTTTCGAATTAATTTAGATTGACTAAATTAATTAAGTACCATAATTATTAATTAATTAATCGTAATTAATCATTAATAAATAAGATGTAAATAATCTAAATAATAATTAATCCAAATTAATTATCAAATAGTATTTCATTATCAATTTATTGGATCTAATCCAAAATAAATATTATACAAAATCCACAACCCGGCCAACCTTTTCTTATTTTCATATTTTGAATAAAACTTATAACTAAAATTTTATTCCACAAATAACAAATAAATAAAAAAAAATCTAAAACTATACTTTATATAAGTAACATGACTAATTAACCACCTTTGCTTGATCATAACTATCAATATAAAGGGTTTTAAGTGAAACCGAAACATGTTATAAACTAATGTGCATCTCTACTACATACATATAGAAAATCAGACTCATTGGATAAAAGGGTTGTGAGATATGACCTCCCAAAGTTGGCTACTTAAAGTGTTGGATAAATTTCTGGAAATTGACAGATTTTAGGTGGTTTTTCATGAACTTTGAAGGCTCCTAACTTTCAATTCATAGATCACATATATATGAGCTATATCATTCTAGAAACCTTGTAATGCTGGCTATCTAAGTGAAAAGAAAACACTCAAAAATACAATTTTATCAGGGAGATATGAATCGTTAAACTTGGGTTGCTGAAACAGTCACCGAGCTGTCTCTGCGCAGCAAACTTTGAAAATTCATCATAAATAATAGAAAATTCCGATTCAATCGATTCAAGTTGGAGAATCACCCTAACTCCTTATATTTTTAGTTTCAGCTCTAGTCCCAGCAGAACCACTTAATTTAATGAACGAACCATTCCAGCTCTAGTCCCAGCAGAACCAACCTCCGAACAACATCGAACGAGTCCCGAACCACCCCGACAGTCTCCGAACCAGCACCGAACCACCTCGAACGGTTCCGAACAGCCTTTAACTCTTTCCAGATCCTTTACTGAGGGAGGTTCGCCGGAGAGGGGCTTGGCGAAGCAAAACAGCGGGCTGAGCGCCGAGGAAGTGCAGCCGCGGCGGGAGAAGGTCGAGGAGGATGAAGGAGGGTGCTGCCACATCCCTGTTGAGGCGGACTTCGGGATCGATGGCTGGAGCGGCGAAGCGACAACCCGAAGCAGACCTCGTCTCCGTCGAGCGCGCGGTTGCAGAACTGAGGAGACGACTATGCTGCCTTTGAGCGCACATCGGGGAGGAGCAACGCCTGCTGGAGCAGAGAAACGACGACGGGTCTGCAGCTTCCTCCATCAAGCGACGCCTCTTGTTGGAAGGGCGGTGAAGAGGGTGGAGGAGGACGACAACGGGTGCTGCCCGTCGATTGCAGCAGCGTGACGACGCCGGAAGGAGAAGAGCGAACCACCGGAGAGGCAGAGGAAGAACGGAGGCCTCTAAGATAGGAGAAGGAGAAGCACCGAGAGCTCTTGTTGAAGGAGAGAGCGAAGAGAAGAAAGAGATGGCAGAGATAAAAAGATTATGGTGTGGGTGGGGAAAGGCCACAAGGAGAGCGATGTGGCTGCATTAAAAGCCACGAGAAGAATTTATAAGTTCTTTTCTTTCTTAGGCATTTGGTAGAATAGATATAGCCATAAGTTGGTAGAATGGATACTTATATGTAATACTACATGTATTTAATCGATATAGTGCAAATAGGGATTTTTATTGTACTCAAACATTCATTGGCTTTTATCTATTTAATTGGGTTCTACAACAAATATTTGGAACTTGTCTAATACATTAATAAACTTGATAATATTTTATTTAAAAATATTTTTGCCCGATAATAATAATTTCAATCTTGATTGAGCACAATTATAAAAATTTAATTCGAGCACGTCACAATTAATGAACGTCAAATTCGATAAGTATTTATCGAAATTGAAACTCAATAGTAGAGTTTTAAATTCATACAGATATGATACTCTATTTGAAAATAAAATTTGCTAATTCGGTCGAATTAAATAACGGGATATTACAACTTATCTCGTGTAAAATTTATTGGTATATAATATATCACTTTATATCGTAGTTAAAAAAAAAATTGACTCTTTATTTGTTTGATAAAAATCAATTTGTTAACCAAATCAAATAATTAATGTTATATGTATGAAAAGTTATCTCGTTGGTGAGTCAAAATTATGCATGACAATCAGGTAAGACATGCATGAATAATGACTATTCATATTCATCCACACTATCATTTTAGTTTGTGTATAGTAATATGGATAATCATTATTCTTACCGGCAAAAATTATGCGATATATACCCGTTAAATATTCACCATGTCTTTTAAGTACTCGCTCACCCACCTAATATCAATCATTTTTTTTTTTTTATAAATTATATGTATATTATTGCCTAAATTATATATAATCCCTCTTAAAATTTAAATTATATGTTTCGGAATTAATGAATACACACGAGTGGCGGGTTTGAAAATTAAACTTATAATTATTATTTTTATATTATTTTTCTATTGATGAAGTTCACCAAATTTTCAATGTATGATGAAGTTCACTATGTTTTTAATGAAATTTTAAAAAAGTATAAAATATTCAGAAATATTATATATTTAATATTAATAAAATATTTGTTTAATAAAAATATTATATATTTATCTATTAAAATATATGTATCGATGAATATTATATATTCTATATTTATTTTATTTGGTAGCTTATATTTTATTTCACTGAATTTTTAATAAAAATATTAATGAAATAATTATTAAATAAATATCAAATTATATATTTCATTATAATATTATATATTCTTTCTAAATTATTGAATTATATTTATTGCAATGTTGAATGAATAATTATTTAAATAAAATTACAATCATGATTGATTAATATATAAAACATAATTAAACCATATTAATTAAATTACCATATATAATATATTAATTTTTGTTAAGATAATGGCTCCAATATGTATTCATTTAATATATTATATAGATAATACTGGCCATAAACATTAGGTTCAATAGGCTCATATTCTTAAGTATGCTTTATTAATTAATAGTCTAACAATTAATTAACTAAAGCCCATATATCCAATATATTCTAATCTAGTCCACAAGATATTAAAATATCTTTCATTTGCTTTTTAGCAAAAAAAAAAATGAGACTATTTTCGTGGGATATCTGAATAGGGAAAGAGGGACTAAGGGACTACATTAGTGGGACGAATGGAGTAAAAATTATCAAAATTTGTAGAGGGAGGCATCTTCTTCTTCGCAATGTCGTTCCACTTCCTACACTGGATATGATATCAGAGATGATTCTTCTTAGGGCTTGTTTGCTTTATAAGATTGGACTAGATAAAATGTAAGATTGTACTAAATATTATGTTTGGTTATCAAGATATTTTATTACAAAAGCCCAAGACTCAATTCCCCAATAGCCCAGCCCGTTGTTATATCTCTGATTACAATCGCTGCCTCCCCCCTGCGATAAGAACGTCAGTAAAAGAAATCTACAAGATAGTACTATTTTACCCTTGGTCTTTCATTTTTCTCTGGGTAATGAGTGTAGAAGAAGAAAACTTGCAGCTGATTTTTATTAGGGCATTTCTCTCGTTTACTCCGTCGGCAACATTTGTGTGCTTGCACAGGTAATTTTCAACTCTCAGAATGTTTGGGTTCCCTTCATTTTCTTCTTTTGGTGTTTGAATTGTAAATCTCGATAGTGTTCGTGAAGAAGTGTTTGGGTTAATAGTTAAATGGGTTCCTATTGTATAATTCATGCTCAATTTTAGAGAAGTTTAGAGAGCTAGAACATTTTACAAATAAACATTAAAATAAAGGTTAAGGTGGAGAGCTTTTGCAGTCATGCTTTGCTGGTTTATCATTTAATAGAGAGGAAAAATAAAAGCAAATTGAAGGGTATCAATACAGTTTGTAGAAATATGAGATGCGATTGCAGAAAATTTTCTTATGAAAAACGCTAGAAAGATTTATTGTATATAGTTTGCTGGGCAGATTTCAGAACCATGATTACAATTTTTCATTATGCACATCTCTTGATGGAAGAAGGATTTGATGTATTTAGTTGCAGAGTTTGTTCATAAATGAAGCAAAGTGTGATGGATTTCCATTATTTTGGGCAGAATTTGTCCATAATTAGTGCTTTTTAAAAAAGAAAATATGAACATGGAGCTTAATTTTAAATAATTATACTAATATTCTCTTTTGACTCATTCTCAGAAGTTGAGTTTTAATAATCTAATTTTGAAAGGTTTTGTATTGGTTTAAATTTATATATAAAAATTGTGGTTTTCTTGTAATGGTTCTTCGGTACATTATATCAAATGTAATGGTCCTTCCCTTCGGTTTGCAGATAGAAAAATAATAATATATTGACCTCTTGAAATTAATAACTTGTTTGATTTTATTCAAGAACAATACTATATTTGTCATTTGTTTATTATTTGCTATGCATTTCTTTCTTCTTAATTAAAGTCATTATTGTGATTTTCTTATAGCTAAAATTTTATGAATCGTTATGTAGTGGCTCAAGTTTTTTTGTCTAGTTCTTTACTAATTATGATACTTGAAACATTTGTGTAGGTGGCTTCAGAACCAACAAAAGTTATGGATCAATATGAAAAAATACTTATAGCCCTGTTTTTGCATCATTTAATGTGGCAAAATTCTTTTTTTTACGTGATATTGCTTACTTATTATTTCTATGGAGAAGATGCTTTTGAGCAAAGTGGAGAGAGAGCTAGAATTAGTTATAGCTTAATAAAGCGAATGCCAAAGCAAAAAACTTTTCTTGCACAACCTTATTGAAACTAGTGATGTTGTGTGCATCAATATGCTTCACATGGATCGTCTTTGTTTTAGTAGATTGTGTAAGTTACTTCAAACACATGGGGGTTTACAATCATCCAAAAATGTTTCTATTCAAGAACAAGTAGCTATTTTTCTTAATGTTGTAGCTCATCATACTAAGATTAGAGTAATAGGCTTTCACTATTCGAGGTCATACTACACGATTAGTAAGCACATTAAAAATGTTTTGCGTGCTATCATGATTGTGCATAAATATATGCTAGTCACACCACAAGCTGTTGAGGAGGGTTCTGAAGATATATCGTGGAAATATTTTAGGGTAAGATTACTAAGCCTTTGTTAAGAGACATATGTATTTTCTTAGGATGTAGCAGAAATTTAATTAGAATTAAATTTATATTGTCTTTCTTAGGGTTGTTTAGGTGCACTTGATGACACATATATCCAAATGCATGTACGAGCTGTAGACAAACCTAGATATCGCTCAAGAAAAGGTGATATTGCAACAAACGTTTTAGCAGTATGTGATAGAAATGAGAGGTTTGTATACATATTATCCGGATGGAAAGGGTCTGCAGCTGATGGGCGTGTATTGAAAGATGCAATTAGTAGGCATAATGGTTTAAGAGTGCCGACTGGTAAGTTAATTAAATTTAAAATATGAATATACCACTTAGAAGAAGTTATTTTTTATGAGGTAAACACTATTATCTACACTTTATATAGGTACCTATTATTTGTGTGATAGTGGTTACACAAATGGAGAAGGATTTTTAGCCCCATATCGTGGATTTAGATATCATCTTCGAGAATGGGAGAAAAGTCATAGAATAGCTCAGAATTACCAAAAATATTTCAATATGAAACATGCTAAGGCGAGGAATGTCATTGAACGTGTTTTTGGACAACTAAAAAGTCGTTGGGCCATTTTACGTAGTAATTCGTATTATCCAGTTCAAACGCAGAACATGATAATAATGGTTTGTACCTATTTGCATAATTTTATCAAGGATAACATGAAGTATGACCCTGTGCTTGACGACCAAGAATACATCATCCAACTTGAGCAAATAATGGCATCAAATCAAGAAGAAAATGGAGAATGCATTGATGTTGTTGAACCATCACAAGCTTAGAGTGTTTTTAGGGAACAACTTGCTCAGCAAATGTGGCTAGATCGCTAGATTAGTCTTTTAATTTTTATTTTGGATTTCATTTGTAAACTTTTATTAAGATATTGATACTATTCTCTAATTAATTCCAATTATTGAAATATATGTACTTATTTGTGTGAATTTGTATTGCATTGTAATTATTTTTTTACTTAATTACATTATTAAAATTGATGTGATTATTTTTATCATCTTTATTTTACTCATTTTACATTGTCACATATAGGAAGTATGAGCTCCTCACATAACAGCAACTTCTCAAAGGCCCCAACTCTTGAAGAGGGAGAGAAGAACTTGGACTCGTGAAGAAGAAGATGCTTTGATTGTAATTTTAAAAAAATTGGTAGTTGATGGATGGCGTCAAGAAAATGCATTTCGCACAGGTTATCTTGATGTAATTGAGAGAGAGCTAAAGGTACAATTCCCTGGAACTGATTTGACTTCGACAAACGCAACGTCTAAATTGACAGTATGGAAAAAAGATTACTATATCGTCTTGAACATGATCAATAGTAGCGGATTTGGTTGGAACGACTCAAGCAATACGATTTCTGTTGCGGATGATGTATGGCAACAATATGTTAAGGTGATGTATAATATTATGTATTTGTCGTCAATATTATAGTTCTTTTGCATCTAATTCAATACTATATTCTAATGATTATATATCTAAGTTTAAATAACTTTATTTATTAAACTAATGTATGTATTGAATAGGTTCATCCTCAAGTTAAAGGATTACGATTGAAGTCATTCCGATACTATCAAGACTGGGTCGAGATCTTTGGTAAGGATCGTGCAACTGGAAAAGGTGCCCAAGGTCCAGAAGATCTTGCTAAAGCTGCAAATGAGGATGTGTATGTTCCTCACTATGATGCAAATGAGTTCACCCTTAACCAAAATGAATTCCTTTTCAGCCATAATGAAAACATTCACAATGAGTTTCCTCACGATGATGTGCCTGTTGAGGAGTAGATTGCAGATACCCCTTCTCCTGGTGAATCAACTCGTCAGTTAATATCAAGAAAAGGGACAGTGGAAACAAAACTCAATCCGCTAAGAAACGCAGTCGGCTTGATACAAACTCTAAGGAGCCAATTATTGTTAATCTCATGGATGAATTCTTCAAACAACAAAATGAATCAATTGGTATTTTTGTCGACAAACTCAGTATGCGAGGTGAAAACTCAACGACCAACAAACCTGAAGTGGTTGACAAGACTAAACTTGTTCTTGAAGCCTTGAGCAAAATGGGAACTCTTACCGAAGAAAACAGGTTGTACTTTGCTTACAAAATTGCAACAGATGCAATGGTAATGGACTTGTTCCTCAATCTCTCCGAAGGTGAGCGAATCACATTTGTGAACATGATGATGACTGGGAAGGTAATGTCGTGAAAGTCTTGAAATATTTATGAGATGCATATAGATAATATATGAAATTGTGTAATCTTAAGTCATGTTCGGTCTCCAAAACTTGAAATATTGTCTTTTGGTATTTTTGTTAATATGTTGATAGTCTTGACGTGGTAATTTTGGGTTGCTTTTGATGAATGTAAATATGTCACATCTATGAAATGGAATATGATTCGAGCTCTTAATAGGCAATGGAATGACCTGAATATTTATGGATGTCATATTTTCATGATGTTTTTAGATATGCCTACAATTATTTGTTTGGTTGAGACTCTCATTGTTTATATAGCAAAATATTATTGAATCTCACTTTATTTGGTGAAGAATCGAAAGGGAAAGAAGAGTGTTGATATAAAGTTTAAAGCTTTTTAACATTTTGAATGATGGTGCTAAAATTACAAGAACTTGAATCCAAATTTAGAATTAGTTATCTTTTATTTATGTAAGTATAATATACGAAAATATAATTTATATTAAACTTAGCATTAGTAATATTTTATTTATTTAATAAATTAACCGATCAATTTACTATTAAAACATATAAAAAGTGGGTTATATATATTCACACATAAAACATAGTGCATATTCTTATACTAATTTATTTTATTTTTTTAATTAAAAAGACTAAATGTTCTTATAAAAAAAATTAGAGTAACAAATCCATACACAAACGTATCTTAAAACACCTTGTAGCAAAATTGATTATTAGGGGTATAATAGTAATTGAGTAATAATCTAGTGTTATATAATCCTACAAACCAAACATAAAATAAAATTTATTATATTTACCAAACAACTATTTATTAGTCAAGATTCAATCTTGGCCCATCCATTATTCTTATCAAATCGCCCATGACTGAGCAACCATAGAAACAAATAAACACAATTGAAGGTAAGCAAGCAATTTCGATGAAGGGAAGATGAGAGTTGAAACAAATAAACACAATTGATATAATTGATTAATAAAAATAATTCAAATTAATCTAGTGATTATTTTGAAATATAAATGATGAATTAGTCAATTTCAAATTAATTTAACTATCTTATCTTTCAAATAATCAATCACATATTTTATCAATCTAACTTATCACTCGTAGTAAACATCACCTTAGTATTAACTCATAACAAGGCTATTAAACAAACAGTAGCTAAATGTTAGAGGTTGGTTATAAAAAAATACAAACTATAAAATATTTTTTATTTTCAGGGTATATATTATGTGAAATACGTCCTTCTTTATATATTTTTATTTTTAGGGTATATATTATGTGACATTCGTCCTTCTTTATATATAGTGCAACTGATTTTTTAAATATATGAACTTTACATTGTTTTTTAATTTAAGTTAATTTTTAATAAAATTTTACATTATATGAACTTTATTAGTAAAAATAAATTTTTGGTAGAAATTCAATTTTTCATAAATCAAATATGAAATTGTATAATTTATTATATGTTAGTAAATTTGTTATTAATTTCAAACTATTTTTAAATAAAATCAATATATTAACGACTTGTGTTAATGTATGATAAGGTTTTTTTTGTAAGGTGGTCAATGTATGATCAATTATATATATTGTTGGTCTTGAAACGAGTATACTGGTGTATGGGTTGGGGGGGAGAGGATTACACCATTTTAAAATTCTTTTTCAGATTAAAATAAAGTTCAGTGAGAGCTCAGATTTGAAGGGAAGTAGCTTCAGTTTAGAGAGTAACTTTAGATACCAATTCTTCAGTCTACACTTAGTATTTGACTGATGAACTAATATCTTAAGTATGCAGTGTGGAAGTGGTGGTTTTAAAGGCTTACTCGTTTATCAAAAAAACATAATGTTATAGTTCACGTTTACACTTAATCAGTATTCAGTAGATGTAATATAGCGTTAGAGAATAAATATTGAAAGTAAATAGCAAAGACACATAGAATTGGTTTGCGTGGTTCGGAGATAAAAACTCCTACGTCCATGAGTCTCGATGTGAGTCGAGGATTTCCAACTAAATGGAGTAGTGTCTTGCAGTGATCAACCTTGAAGGTGAGGTGAACAATAGTGTCTAATCACTTCTAACTAAGAAAACTAATTCTAAGCTAGATCTATTCTCCGGTTGCAATAAAATCGCTACTTAAGAACACACGATGGAATAACTAATAAAGCTTGAGTGTTCTAAGATCTGAAGTCTGAGAGCGATTGAAAGCTTGAGAGATTTGAGAGCTTGAAAGCGTAAGAAAGCTTGTAACCGGTGTTTGAAGCGTTTGAAGGTATTTATAGGACACTCTCATAAATAAATCCATTGTGAGAGAGAGCTTCGTCCGTAGCATTTGAATTTCTTCCCGTTGAAGTTGTCGTCCTTTTTACCATTTTTGGTGTCTGCAATCAAGATCTTGTTTTACCTATTGAGATCTTTTACAGAAGTGGTAATGCCTATAGGAGTAGCATGACACTTAGAGGCAAACTTCAGAGAGTGAGTACTTCAGTGCAACACCTGAGTAAACGATACATTTATGCTTCAAATAACTTCAACTTCAAAATTTCAGGACATGACTTGAGTGACATGGTCCTTCAGTGTTGGCTAGAAAACTGAGTTATGAAAAACTTCAGTCTTGAGTCCTTTAGGACATGTGTACCTATAAACTGAACTCCTTAACAAGTGAGTTCTAAAATAAGACTTAAAGACCAGATTTCAATTATGGACTTAATGCATATTTCAGGGGAAGTTTTGAAATATTAATCAAAACCTTTATAAATATTTCCCAATATATATATATATTAAATTAAATTTAGGGAAAATTGTACTTATGTGAAAAAGAGTTGCTAATAAAATTGGCACATTTTTATATTAATTGAATCGTCAAATGTCTCTTCTATTAGGAAACCATCAGGACACGAAGCTTCAAAAACATTGGATAAACAATCTATTATCAAGGTAGTTTCAGTTTAATTAACTTAGTAGTTTCAAAATATTAAACTTAGCAGTTTCAAAATCAGTATTAGTAAACTGTATTTATTTGAATTTGAAATTGTTAGAGAGAAAGTGAGAGGAGAATTAGAATAGAAATGATGCAGCTCATTTCTGTACTTTAATTTTAAAAATATTACAAAATTTGTTTATTTAAAAGTAATTCATTCTATATAAAAAACTACATGCCGAATTGCAATTTTCTACTATAGTTTATCAAGCAATAATTTATCCGAAGAACAAATACGTGTAATTAAATTTAAAATCATGCATCTCTTTGTGATTTTCAGATTTTTTATTAAAGAATCAGCAGTGATCGGAGTTTTTCTTTAAAATTATTTATGACAAGAAACATATCGTTTTACCACTTGCTTATTTATTGAAAATTTAAAATCGAAGTCAAATGACGATATTCCGCTAATGAGAAACATTAGAAGCTATATTTTAATACTATCTAAACAATTTGAATATTTTATTCCTCTTATTAAAGATACAAGACATTTAATAGTCACTTCGATTCTCCCTCCAAATTTAAATATCAATAGTGCTAGTTGGTACTACGTCTCAATATTTATGTTTTAGTAAACTAACTTTTCAAAAAAACACTTGATATAGTATTTTATATTTTATTGGACCGGCCCAATATAAAGAATCGAGTACACTGGTATTTTGTTAGAAGTTCTTTTTTTACTTTGGGCTTAATCTTGGGCCTTGGCCCAACCCAATTTTACCAATCAACTGACGCCCTCAGCTCAATTCACACTATCCTGTTGGGGATAGCTTAAATTTCATGTTCTAGGGTTTAAAGAAGTTTTTGAGTTCAGACATTTGCAGATAAATTAGGGTTTGGAGATTGCATAAACTTTTGATTAGCAAACAGTATTTCGCCCATATCATCAACATGGTAATCTCAATCTGTATCTCGTTTTACACTGTTTAGAATTATAATTTCCTTGCAGTTTATCAAAAAAATTGACTTTGAAGTTTACTCTGAGAAGATGGTCGGTGGATGAACTGTTGCAATGTCACTCAGTCATAGCTATTCTGAAGTTTTTTTTTTTTTTGCTCGTTATTTATTGATTAATCTGTTGGACTTTTTCTATGAATCATTTGTTCTGGTTTTGAATTTAATTGGAAATATATTTTCAATATGCTTTTGATTTGACAGTAGGCAAATTGATTAGTTTTCTCTCCTTTTCTTTTGGTGTCTTAGTAGCATGATTCCATTTCCTTGTTTTCTTTAAACGACTTAGCTGAACTAGAGTTTTAGGACACTGTTGTTGGTTGCAAATTCTAATATTTAAATCACTAAAGTTGCTAGGTTATGTTAGTAAAATTCAATATTGTCTCTCAATAAGTTAGTTGAAAGCCAGGTGATAGAGTACTCCTCTTGAACTCATGCAGAATTCGAATTACTCTAAAGAAACTTATCTTTTCATTGTTCGAGGAATTAATTAATATTACTTAGAATTTGAACACTATTAGAAATTACAATTAACCTTAAAGCATTTTCTTGTATGTCATGTTATGTCTGTCTATACCAGTCTTGGACAGGGCTATATTTATATTTGTATTATAGTGGTGTGATGCTGAGTTTGTCATTGCTATTGCTAATATATTTGTCCTAGCTTTCTGAATAAGAATGTGTGGTAACATAAATATAGTTTCATGGATTTCTCTATTTGCCTTTTCTGTCTACAGTTTTATGTTTTTCATGATCCTTACTGAAAGTGATGGTGTTCATTTCAGGCATCAAACAAGGCAAAGAGTCAGACAAAGAAAGCAGCTGCAGCAGAAGATGAGGGCATGGATCCGACGGTATGTTGTACTTCTGTTGTTCTTAATCTTGAGTTTTGTGGTTTCCTATCCTTTATTGATCATGTAATTAAGACCGAAGGGTGCTATTAAAGTTTTGAATGGACTCTGGTTAGCTGTTTCTCTGATGATGTGTTTTATTTGCAGCAATATTTTGAGAATAGGCTGAAAGCTCTTGCAGCTCTAAAGGAAGCTGGTAGCAACCCGTATCCACACAAATTTGAAGCTCAATTATCCATTCCGGAATATGTAAAGAAATACGAAAGTTTAACCAGTGGCGATCATCTAGAGGATGTTGAAGAAAGAATAGCTGGTAATTGGTGTCAATATATGAATTGCATTTTTATGTCAGCATGAATCCACTTTTGTTTAATATTGGAGATATTTCTTCTGGTAGGTCGTATCATGAACAAGCGTTCATCATCATCAAAACTTTTCTTTTACGATTTGCACGGAGGAGGCTCTAAAGTTCAAGTTATGACTGATGCAAGGTAGTTGTGCAGTACTTTATTTAGTTCACATTATGCATTATCCATTATTCGGTAGGAGAGTTCCTTTGTTAGGATCTTCATTTTAGAAGTAGCTTTTGTAATGTAACTTTATGTGCGAGTGTTTGGTAGTTTCTTTAGTTATACAATGTTGAATCCTTCAGGATTAAAAGAAATATAACTTACTGTATTCAGGATAATTATGTTCCACCACAACCCTTAAAAAAGTGAGGAGCTTCAATGAGTATATTCTAATAAGCAGAAATCTGTAAGAAGATTTTATTCCAGCTGCCGTCACTAGAAATTTTAATTAACAAAGCAGTGTTGCACGAAATGATTACCCTCCCTCTTCGCCATTGATTTCACTGTTGATCTCGCTGTAGGAAATCCGAGCTGAATGAGGAAGAGTTTAGTCGATTTCATTCTTCTGTGAAACGAGGAGATATTGTCGGGATTGTTGGTTTCCCAGGTTTGTAATTGTTTAGTTTTTTAATGCGACAGAAAATATGTTATGTCTGAAACTTTATTTTTTGATTCCATATAATTATGATTTCAAATTTCTTGAGATACAAGTTTAATCATGTTGATAATTTTGCTAGTATGTTGGATCCTATCCCTCTGTTTCTTTCTCAAAATTTACTCATGATTTAGGAATTTGTAATTGACTTTTGTTAATGAGGTGCTATTTTTTTGTTTTAAGTGTGTGTACAATTAGATGGCTCTTGAAAGCTTCATCTAAGAGCGTTGGAGAAGTGACTTCAAAATTCCTTAATATTGCCTAAATTACTACGACCATTAGATGAACAGCTTTGAAAAGTCTATCTTTGTTCAGTAGAATTTTAATCTGCACCTACGGAAATTCTTCTTATTGTTCCTCCTTTTGTAGGTAAAACTAAAAGGGGAGAGCTTAGTATTTTTCCAAAAACATTCATAGTGCTTTCTCATTGCCTCCACATGATGCCACGGCAAAAAATTGGCCCTGGGGCAGAGAACAACAAGGTCATTCTGATTATATTCTGCTGTTTAACACTGTTGGGATTAATATTGATGTTTAATTACTTTCGACAGATAACTGATGCGTGGGTTCCTGGAAGTGGGAGAAATCCTGAGGCTTATATATTAAAGGATCAGGTACGTTACAACTTATGCTGAGCTACTATAACTGTTTGTAACTTTATCATCCTAGTCTTTATTGCTGCCATATAAAGTGTACATGTTTTCCTGCACACCTGCCTTTTGGTCTACATGTCCTACCGTGGATGAGGAAGCCTACTTATTTGCTGTAAATCAGATTTGTCAACGGGCAGGCTTGTGAATAAATTGAAATTCCAACTTCCATGTACATAAGAATGCTTAAAGATAATATTTCATTATATTCATTGTAGGAAACACGCTATAGGCAGCGTTATCTGGATCTCATGCTGAACATGGAGGTCCGTGAAATATTTAGGACAAGGTCAAAAGTTATTTCCTACATCAGGCGTTTTCTTGATGAACAAGATTTTTTGGAGGTATTTGTCTGTTAAACATTATGAATAGCCTTTAACGCCTTGTTTACACTAGCTTATCATGATATTGCTTTCAGATTTTCTTATTCTGTACAGTGGATTTTCTTTTCCAAAGGTTGAAACGCCCATGATGAATATGATTGCTGGGGGAGCTGCTGCCCGACCTTTTGTGACTCATCACAATGATCTGAATTTGAAACTTTTCATGCGAATTGCCCCAGAGCTATATCTGAAGGAACTGGTTGTTGGTGGTTTAAACCGAGTATATGAAATTGGCAAGCAATTTAGGAATGAGGGAATTGACTTAACTCACAATCCTGAGTTCACAACTTGCGAGTTCTACATGGCTTTTGCGGACTATAATGACCTGATGAAACTAACTGAAGATATGCTAAGCGGTAGGTGCAATCTTTCTTATAATCCAATTGTTACATTTTTTGGTCAATTTTCTCAAGTATTTTCTGTGATGGCAGGTATGGTGAAAGAACTTACAGGTGGCTATAAAATTAAATATCATGCGAATGGTTTGGATCGCGATCCTATTGAGATTGACTTTACACCCCCTTTCAGGTCCTGACTTGTCATAGTGTACTTATGCCTATACATGTCTTATAATGTCATGTAAAAGGATGCATGTCTTTTTTAATTCTACAGGCGGATTGATATGATCGAGGAGTTGGAGAAGATAGCTAATCTAAACATACCTAAGGACCTCTCCAGTGAGGAAACCAATAAATATCTGGTGGATGCATGTGCGAAATATGAAGTTAAATGCCCGCCTCCTCAAACAACTACTAGATTATTAGACAAAGTAAGATAACTTTTCATAATTCTGTGTGCACAATAATAGCATCTGCAATTGAAGTTATGCTTTCTTTAATTTTTATAGTTAATTTAGAAGCCAACCATTTTAATCAAATTCGATTGTATCCAATATAATATTGGATGCTTGTTTATTTTGATCACTCCGATATCTTTTTTCTTTGTGGTTGACGGTTAGTAATTCCTGTTACACTCTTTCTCATCCTTTTACATTACGAATACAGCTTGTTGGGCACTTCCTTGAGGAGACCTGTGTAAACCCTACTTTCATTATCAACCATCCTGAGCTTATGAGTCCACTGGCAAAATGGCATAGGTCGAAACCTGGCCTAACTGAACGATTTGAGCTGTTCATCAACAAGCATGAAGTATGCGACTCTGAATATCATTAATCTTCCAGTACTTGTATATGTTTTTCTGTATCTTTCTTTCTGGGGTGATATCCATTTAACTTGTGTGCATGGAACCTGACAGCTGTGTAATGCATACACGGAGTTGAATGATCCTGTTGTGCAACGTCAACGTTTTGCTGACCAACTCAAGGTATTTGCTTGATAGTGAATTTATGATTCAACTTTGTAATAACAATCATTACTTTGTTTTGTTGTCTTACATTGGTAAGAACGTACTAATATGGTAATGCATTTAAAAAACCAGGACCGACAATCTGGTGATGATGAAGCAATGGCTTTGGATGAGACTTTCTGTACGGCACTTGAATATGGACTACCTCCTACTGGTGGTTGGGGTTTGGGAATTGATCGATTCACAATGTTGTTAACTGATTCACAGAACATAAAGGTCAACACTTGGCTTGAATTTTTTGTTGTTATATTTCATTTACCTTGTTTCAACTGCCAAGAAAGCTCTTCATATCCCAGGCTGTTGGAAATTTTGATCTCATAAATTTTGTGTGTGCAGGAAGTTTTGCTCTTCCCTGCAATGAAACCACAGGAAGACCCTTCAAACAAAGAAAGGTATCAACTTAACCTCGTTGCTATCTTCCTGGAGGAGTTGTATTTTCTCAATTTTGTTTTAGCTTATTATAAAGAATTTAACTCGATAAATTAAGATACTCAGAAATTCATCTGAACTCAACCACAAGTATTTGTCATTCTGTTACTTTTTTTCATGCATATTAATCAATCTGATAGAGGTAAATAGATGATTGATCGGAAACTGATATTGAATAATATAAAGAAATCCTCTCACGAGGCCACTACAGCAAGCTGCTGTCTCAAATCCTAATATTTTTCTAAAACGTATTTCTTAGGCCTACTAGTAAGTAATATGACTTAAATAAGAATACCTGAATAAAGTCCATGCTAGAACATAGCACTTTAGCCCAACAATGACTCAATAATACTTATAATTAAATACTAAAATACATAAATACATTTATGATTCAAAACTAATAATAATTAACTAAACTCAGCTACTGGCTCGAAACTAATGACTCGATGAACTACTGATCAATATTGCTATTACAGGCTGTTTAAATGTTATCTTCCTACAATAAATTTGTTAGTTCTATCTTTCAATTTCACATAGACCAGTTTTGGTGTGTAGTATATCTTATGTAAAATCTATTTACCCAGTCTGGTAACAAATTAAGCTACTCTATTAACCATCTATGTTAGAGTAATAGCATCAGTCACTTGTAAGTTACGAAATATAACTAGTTGACTAAAACTTTGCCCTTTGCCAGCAACAAGAAAACTCAGGAAGGAATCCTCTCTCAAGGTACGTTCAGAAAACTCGCTCTTTTTTACCAAGTATATTGTTATTACCCGGTTTGAAGAATTGGCAATTCATAGTGTTTTATGATTTTCATATGCAGAACTTGAAAAGAAAGCAACAGTGTCGTAAAGATCCGTCCGACTTCCGTTGTCAATGAAGGAAAAAACATTTTGACTGTTTGGCCATTTTTTGATGTATTAACAATTATACTTGATAATACCATGTTACTACAAAATTTGTTCAATCTATATTTTATTTTTGTATGTTTTACTCTGCTCAGTTATCACGGTCGGGGTTGCCATGTTCAGATTTCATTATGTACTGTCATCTTCTTTTTCTAAATAAATATGAGAATTATGTCGGTATTCTGCATGGGCCCACTTGGAATTACTTCATCAGCTTCATACACCACTAATTACTGCATGGCGCACTTTGAGAACAATCTTGGGTAACATCATAGGCGAAATCCAACTGGGGTGTAGGAATGGATGTGTAGATAGATATATATCGAGAAGGTATGCATGTTAATGTGTCAAGATTTGAAGTAGTGAAATAGTGGAAACTGATGAAGAGAAAATAATTTATCTTGGTATGGAATAAAGAAATCTAGATGTGTACTCTTTCGTTGTGTTCGTGTGCCTAGGGGTGTAATCGAACCGAACTGAACCGAATACTGTCAGGCTCGAGTTCGGTTCGTTTAAAAATTTAAAGGTTCGAGTTCGGTTCGAGTTCGGTTCGAGTTCTGAAAACCAAGCTCGAGTTCGGTTCGATAAATAAAAATCGAGCTCGAGTACGGTTCGAGTTCGGTTCGTTAATTATTCGATTTAATAGTAAATTCGAACCCGAGCTCGAACTTGGCTCGAGTTCGCTAAATATTCGAGTTCGAGTTCGTTAAAAAGCTCGTTTATTAAATTATTTTGTTAATATATATATTTTTATATTAATTTGATAAGTTCGTGAACTAGTTCGTATATAAAGTTCGCGAACTATTTGAAGGTTGGCTCGTTTATTAAGTTCGTGAACAGGTTCGTTAACAAAGTTCGCGAACTATTCGAAGTTCGGTTCGTTAAGGCTCGAATTCGAACATGTTCGCGAACTTTTCGAACCGAATATTATTAGGTTCGAGTTCGGTTCGTAAAAATATTCGAGCTCGATTCGAGGCTCGAGTTCGGTTCGTTTAGAAAATGAACTTTTATCGAACGAACTTTTAACGAACCGAACCCCGAATAGTTCGTGAATAGTTTGGTTCGCTTACAGCCCTACGTGTGCCCATGGTTTAGTTGCAAGAATTGACCAATCTCAGCTTTGAATGGAGTTTGAATGAGAAGAACAGTTTGATAAAAAGAAAAGGATAAAGAAAGATATATGAGCAATGGCGTCATTTTAAATTGGACATCCTCTCGAAGAAGAAGAAAAATAAATGATCAAATTCTATCCAACTTTGTAGTTTTGTCGAATTTATTTATTCCAATTTTTAGAAAAATGACTTTAATATCATGGTTAATGAAGATAAAAATAACGTTTTTAGTTCTTCTCTTAGGTAAAATTCAATGTGGTGGAGATTTATGCTGATAGATTGAATAATTTTTCAAATTATATTTTTCATATCAACCCAAACTAATACGAGGGGACATTTATTAATTTTAAGCATGTATTATAATCATGATAACATGTTTTTTTTTTCCTTCGCACGTGAATTAATCTTCTATGAACATAACAGTATTATTTTCACTTCAGCATTCCATTTCTCAAGCTATAATAGCTAGTCATAGTAATCGTTCTAAGACCAACAACATCCTTCTCTTTATATAAATAATAGTAATACTATTTAAATAAACAAGTCGCTTTCTTTGAGTTGGACTCGTGGTTCAGACATAGAATAATCCTTGTGAATATGCTATTTTCTAATTTATTAAGTTGTTTTTGTATTCTTCTCGCAAAAATACAAAAACTTAGTCATTGTACGTTGCGGTTTTGATGTTGCACTAAAACTCTATCATTATCTTCTTCATTTCCTTTCCTTTCCTTTCCTTTATATTATTTATAAAATCGTCTAATCACAGGACAATTAATTACTTCTGCAGAATGATAATATTTCCTTTAATTCGTCCTTATAAAACATTATACTTCCACATTTCTCACAATAATATAAATATGTGGTTCTACTTAAATCCCACCTCATATAATTTTGTACTACATCTACATTGTTATACATATGGTCACTTACGTTACGTCCTATTCTTGTAATTCATTCAATTTAAATAATCATGATTCTGACTATCTAATGGGCCCACTAGCAGCTGTGGCCCATGATGAGAAACGTCGCCGCATGGTTAGTGGGCCCACCTGTAGAATTGAACATTTGTCAAGATAAAAGGGACATTTTATATAGTTCTTCTAGGTGATTCATTTCAAATTTTCAACAACTAAAATAGTTCTAGACGTTTCAGAAATAAATTCATTATTCTTGCGAATTAATGCTTCTTCTAAATAAATATAATACACGTGTGTGAATTTTAAGCTATAGTAATATGCATAATGATAGTGGATGTGACATGCATCATTTTGTACAAAGCACACCGCTCAAATACATAATTAATGATAAGATTTTTATTTGGATTTTGTTTATGAACAAAATAGCTTCAATCTAGCTATTTCTGGCCAATAATATTGTCGTTATCAATTAATGGGTCATAATTATAGGACCTCTAGTTTATTGAATCTTTTAACACGGAAGAATTATGAAAACTTTACAAATATTTCACTCTCACCTAATTATAAATAAATCAATTAATTAAGTAAATCTTCCAAAATGTTGTGATCATAATAACAACAAATTATGTGCATGATTATAACACAATAGTATTAAAATCGTAACGTAATTGATGAATTGTGCATGCATCATAGAAATTGACTTGATAATTTTAGTACGGAGTATTTTATATACGCAAGACAATATGTGTTAAATAAAATTAAATCCTAATCATTCAATTTATTAAATGGATGATAAATTAAATATTGACTCACGCATTAATTTAAAGTAAATAATTATATGAAGGGTATTATTGTATTTTAACATGATCCATAACTTACTATTCCTAATTTCATGGGAATATTTTTGATCTGTTATAATTCTTTTTTGTTACTTCACATATATCCATACAATTTTCTTGTTTTAGACGATCACAACAAGAAGTGTGCAGTAACATGTTTATATAAATGCAATAACAAATACATACCAAATGCATAAAAGGCACTAATATATAAATGCAATATCAAATGTATCGAAAAACAATATATAATGCAATTCAAATGCATTATAAAGATATCATGTGTAAAATAAAAAAATGCAGTAACATGTTTATATAAATACAATATCAAATGCATAAAAAAAACAATAACGAAAATGTCCATCCGCCGCAGCGATTCGGGTTAATAAATTTGCAAATAGTGTATCATATGCCTTATAAATAAATATTAAATATTTAATAAAAAATATTATTAATTCACATTTTCTGACTGACTAAAATTTATTGTTTAGAGTATAATTTAATATTATTTAATGTAAAAATAATAAAAATTTGATTCATATATTTCAAATGGCAAATAATATGTGCATTTCAATCGATAATTAAGTTTATAAAGGCCTGATGCAATTATGTATATTTATTTTAATATCAATGAATAAGATTTTGAATGAGGGTTGAATTAATTACGTAAATAATAATTTATATATTCTAATATTAATGGATAAGATTGTGTATGATTACTAAATGTTATTCTTATTTTAATATTAATCTCTGAATCGATCTTTGTCTTAGTATTAATCTATAATCTATATTTAATTCTACTTAACATAGGAGGATGTAATTATAATATAATGATGATGAATAGCAACTCAGTTGTCATGCCCTTTAGTCATCCACTTAAACTTTTTAAAGTCACCTAACTTTCAGAGCATCACCAACTCTCTAAGATAGACTTTCGATAACAATTTTGTAAATAAATGAAAATTTTCGTTTAGGTTCACAATTTTTAGAGAGTTTGTGTTAGTTTCGTGCAGTGGGATGATGATCTCAACTTGAGGCTCTCTACTTATTTTATATTTTTATGATTTATGTATTTTTTTTATATTTGTTATGAATTAAATTTATTAATTTAAATTAATAAATATGTAACTAAAATTTAATTTTAATTTTTTAATTTTAATATTTTTTATTTTTCTTATTTGGAAGAGATATTTTTAAAAAAAGATGGTTGAAAGATTGAAGAATGAATGAAGATGTGTGAAAATGTGAATTTGAAATAAAATATTTATAAATAAAATTATGTATTAAAATTAAAAAAAAAACAAAAAAATAAATAAATAGAAAATGGTGGGGGCTCCAAAGTCCCCACCTGAAGAGCAAACATGGAGTAGTGTCTGGAGGCAGCCTCTCAAGCTGGGCTCCCAAGTCTGTCCTCCACAATGGGGGACGGGACTCGCGACAGGCCTCCGGAGTCCCTCTGCCCGCCTCTGCCCGTTGAGTCTCCCAATCACATTGCTAAGGATGCTCTCATAAGTTTAGTTACAAGAAATACCCTACTCATTATATTGATATATTCAATTTATGAGTTTATCAAAAAAAAAAAATTATGTGACAAATAAAAAATATGATTAAATTGATTACTAAACCGCAGCTTGATCTCCATCATATCTCCTTTTCTCCAAACATTATGTTTCATCTTTATGTTGTGTGCCTAAATATAAAACTTGATATGAAATACAATTGTAGTAAAGTTGTCTAACTTGTTGAAATTTTAAAACGTATAATTAATTCTTGCCGAATATATATGTCAAACTAACTAACGTACCTCATGACAAATACAGTTAATTTTGTAAAAAAATAAGGTGTGTCCAATGAGAATCTATTTTGTCCAATTAAATACTGAATAAAACATGGTACTTCTACTAATTAAATGCGGATTTTTTAGATCTGATAGGCTGATTCTAAGTTTAATTCTAAACATACAGCGAATTCTGGTTTTCAAAGAGAGGGTTAAATGAGTTAATATGTGGGCTTGTATATATATTTAAACTATGTTTTATAACAAACGATACTCATCTCATGATAATTACTCAATAATTTATAGAGTAATTATTATGAAATGAATATCGTATCTTAAATACCAAAGATAACATAGTGTTATAAAAATAAGCTTAAATATTACACACACAAATAATATAGAATTATAGATGAGCACTATAGCGATTTTTTGAAGATTAGATGGGCATAAATTTTAAATTCAGTTTCTAAAAAAGTTATAGGAAAATTGAAGCTCTTGATGAAAAAAAAGTATTTAAAAAGGGGAGGTTAATGACTTGATAAATATACCGACATTTTACGGCTATATAAATACACTCTAATCAATTAGTTTGTACTCGATTAGGTATAATAAAGCACTAAATTTTCTTATAATAAAAAACACTCAAACTTTTGAACCAAATCAACAAGTTGATTGAATCACATCAAAAAATTAGTACAATACAAATTCACCCAAAAGAGAAAAAAATATGCTAAAAAGTTTTTGGGATACTTCCCCACTAATAATTACTCCATTCATTCCGTTAAAAGTGGTAATTTTTTTTTAAAAAATTATCTTAAAAAACTTCTATTCTTTTTTAACACAATATTTTACTTTTCTTACACTTATGTCGAACTCCTTGTAATCGCTTTTAATGAAACGGGTAAATATTGTTTTATTTCCTTAAAAACTTGATTATATTTACATTTTGTCCATCATAAAAGATTTATATCTATCGATATTTAATAAGTATCTAATCAAATTATTAAAATTCATGGTGTGGAATTTTTGGTGAATGTCCATACATATCCATGCAACTCTCCTACAACATATTATTTTCTCATGCATCGATCAACATTTTAACCAACTCAAGAAGTTATCAACAACAACAGCTATGCAACGTTCAAGAACCAGCTCAACATAGCAGTTATGGACTTTGTTAGAGTTGGTTAGATTTGGAATCTTGTAAAAGAATAGAGTAGTGTGTAGACTCTTCTTATTCTTGTTGTATCTTCTTCATATCATTGCCTGTATATAGGGGTGGATGTACATTGTAATCTTCAGTTCATACTATATGTTTCTCTCTATATTTTTCACATAAAATCATAGATTCTCTCTCTCAAACACTAGCTGTGTTTATGTTTTGATATGGTATCTCGAGTTTGAGTTTTTTTGGGAGATATCAATGAATTTTTTTTGTTCTTTCGTTTCTGGAGCAATGGCGTCCAATACCACCACAAATTCTGCGGCGTTACCAATTCTTATCCATTAATTCTTCGACTTGATCACAACAAATATGCCTATTGGCATGTGCAAGTGCTTACAACCATTCGAGCTCACGGTTTTCAAGAGTTTATGTCTCCTAACAGTGTATCACCTACTCCTAGTTGTTCTACTTCTTCTACACCTACTGTAAATCCAGAATATGAACTTTGACTCCACAAGGACCAATTTCTTATGAGTTGGATGTTATCTTCGATTAGTGAGTCCATGTTTGGTCACATAGTGCGTTGTACTAATTCTAAACAAATCTGGATATTTTAGAACAACTTTTTCTTTCTCTGTCGCGTGCTAGAGTCATGCAATTAAAGAAAATCTTGAATTTACAAAGGTAAGGAGGAATGTGGATGAATTTTTTCTGAAAATAAAAGGTTATGCAGATCAGTTGAGTGCAGCTAGCCATGTGATTTCTGATGAAGATCTTGGCGACTACATTCTCAGTGGCTTTGGACCTGAATTTGAGGCTGTAATTGTCAACTTAATGCATAGATCTCATTCACCCTCCTTGCAGAAACTACAGTATGTGCTTCAGTCACATGAGATTAGGTTGCAGCAATCTAACTACTTTGTTGCTGATCCAATGGCTCACTATGTGGCTCGAAGTGGTGGAAGACATACTCGTGGTCGTGGCATGGTTGGAAGAGGAGGTTTCAAGGCTGGAAAAAAACTCATATCATATGTCAACTATGTGGTAAATCTGGTCATGTTTCCTCAAAGTGTTATAGACAGTTTGATACTAACTTCTCAGGGGTTGAAACTCATCAAACAAATATCGCACCACCAGCATATGTAGCTGAGAATCAGGTGTCATCCGAATGTGAATATGATGAGGAGGAAGGAGTGTGGTATGTTGATAGTGGTGCCACGAATCATGTGACCAACAACCTGAACAATCTCCATATCACATCACCCTACACTGGAACTGAGACTTTAACTATTGGTAATGGTAAGGCTATTCCCATCTCTTCTATAGGTAGCAACTCTTTTTCTTCTTCCTCACAATCATCCAACAGTTCTCTTTTGCTTAATAATATCCTTCTTGTACCACAAATTACAAAAAAAATGATGAGTATCTCTCAGTTTACTAAAGATAATAATGTGATCTTTGAGTTTCATGATATTCATTGCTTTGTGAAGGACAAAGTCAGCCTCAAAACACTACTGAAGGGTACAATTCATAGAGGGATCTATCTTCCTTGTGTCACAAATCCAAGTCCATTCCAAGGTCTGCTGCTGCCTCATTTCTCTCCACAAAGTCTCAGCATACACCTACTGCTTTTATGTATTTTACATGTAATGAAGCTTCAGTATCTCCAAACTGTAATACTTCTTTAGCATGTAATATGCCTAATAGTGTAAATAATGAAATAAATCTATGACATCAAAAGTTAGGACATCCTCATTTCAAGATCTTGTCTCATGTGTTACAATCTTTACAAATTCCTACTGCTAAACACTCTCAAGTTTTGTGATGCCTGTAGTATAGGAAAAATCCATCAAACACCTCATGTCCCTCAAACACTTAAAACAACAAAACCTTTTCAGCTGATCCATTATGATATTTGGGGTCCAACTCATGAGTCATCTACTCTAGGTTATAGATATTATATTCATTTTATGGATGACTTCACAAGATACACATGGATTTTTCCTCTATCTCTTAAATCTGAAGTTGTCTATGTTGTAAAACAATTCTTCAAATTAATTGAATGTCAGTTTCATGCCTCTGTTCAAGTCTTTCAATCTGACTGGGAGGGAGTATAGACCTCTAGTTCCTTTCTTTCAGAATCTAGGTGTGCATTTTCAACACCCTTGTCCACACATCCACACCCAAAATGGTAAAGTTGAACGTAAGCATCAACATGTGGTTGATGTAGGATTAACTTGTTTCAACTTATTTTAATTAAGTTACTCGCAAGAGAACAAGATCATTATAGATTAATAAGTTAACTCAAGTCGTATTATCAAGAAAGACTAAACAAGGCTTCATCTACGTTGTTGAACAAGAAAGCAATTAAAATAATTGGGGTTTGAATAATTATTAACTAAACTAATTAATTACCTAGGCGAGAATTAAGAAAACAATTAAATGCTAAGTCTAAGAACGAGGAATTAAAGGAAATAAATCTTGACATGATTTGATTGATTGATTAACATGGATAATTGAATATGAAATCAATAATTCAACTTAATCAAGAAAGAAACCACAAGCAAGGGAAAACAATAAACAAATAAGAAAGTAATAAGAACTCACGAATTAAATGGAAATAATTCACTAAAAATAGTCTACGGATTGAATCACGATCGAATTCACAACGAGAATTAAAGAACTAAGAACGAAATTGAAAATACTAGACTACTGTATTTTCTCTCGTGGTTTAAAACCTTAAAATGATAGATTATTCAATAAAATCACGCGTGCACTATATATAGAGGAAGAATCCCCGTCTGGCCAACGATCACTAGGGGGTAGCGCACGCTACCCCCATCTTCTGCCTTGGGAAAGTCTCGTGGGGGCTAGCGGTCGCTAACTCCACGTTTTCTCTTCGTTTGGTTTCAGGGGCCAACGGTCGCTAGCCCCAACTTCTGTCTTGGAGCACGTTAAGCGAGCCTAAGCTCGTGTTCTGTGTCTCTTTCCCTTGGACGAGCCAGCGGCCGCTGGGGGCTAGCGGCAGCTAGGCTTGCTCTCGGCCTTGGCGTGTAATTTCTCCTCTTTTTCCGTGCTTTTCATCACCGTTTCTCTTCTCAAGCCTTATTATCTCTGTTTTTCGATGTTTACCTATAATGTGAAAATACGACAACCAAAGAATCAAATGGAACAACAAACATATGACAATATTGATTCAATATGCACGAGAAACAAGACCAAAAATGGATAAAACATAACTCTTCTTAGTCAAGCATTTCTACCTTTGTGTTACTGGTTGCATGCTTTTGAAGTAGCCGTCTTCTTAATAAATAAGTTACCTACTCCTGTACTTCAAAAGAAATCTCTCTACCATATACTCTACAACAAAGATCATAACTACACTTATCTTCATGTCTTTGGTTTCGCATGATTTCCCTCTCTCAAGCCTTATAACACTCACAAGCTAAGTTTTAGGTCTCAAAAATGTTTCTTTCTTGGCTATAGCTCTAATCTCAAATGCTATAAGTGTTTAAGTAGAGAAGAAAGAATCTATGTCTGTGATACTCTCAAGTTTAATGAGATTGAGTTTCATTATCCTTCCTTTACTTCATCTCAATCTAATTCAGTCTCTATTTCCTCTCCATTTATTTCTATTCTATTTTTCCTCGATCACCATTAAATCCTATCTCTCAACAAAATCAAGTTTCATTTGTATCTCATTCCTCTCCTGCTTCTTCTTCTATTTCACTCACTGATACAAAAGCTTCTGTGCAAAACTCAGAAAATAATTAGCTAGCTTTAACCTCTCTTCCCAATTCCGAAATGGTTAGCAACACTCATCAAATGCAGATCAGGTCTAAGAATGGGATCTTCAAGCCAAAAGCATATACTACTTCTAAACAAAGTCTTTTTTCTTCTATATCTATATATGTCTTACCATTAACTTTAGAAGAAGCCTTAGCTCATGAAGGGTGGCATCAGGCTATGGTCAATGAGTTTGATGCTATAATCAAGAAATGAACTTGGACATTAGTTCATCCACATCCACAACAAAAGGTTATAAGTAACAAGTGGATATTTAGAGCTAAACTCAATCCAGATCATACTCTAGACAAACTGAAAGCAAGGTTGGTTGCTCGAGGGTTTGAGCAGATGACATGTGTGGATTTCAGTGAAACCTTTAGTCCAGTAGTGAAACATTCCAATATAAGGTTGATGTTTTCCTTAGCTTCTACAAAAGGTTGGCATATACAGCAGATTGATGTGAACAACGCATTTCTAAATGGAGAGCTTACAAACACAATATATATGGCACAACCTGCAGGATTTGAAGATGTGCAGAAGCCTCATCATGTGTGTAAGTTGAATAAAGCCATATATGAGCTTAAACAAGCACCAAGGGTCTGGTATGATACTTTGAAGGCAGAGATTTATAATCTTGGATTTGAAAGATCTGTATCTGATTTTTCCTTGTTCTATCTCAATAATGGGTTTTCTCTAACTCTAATCCTTGTTTATGTTGATGATATCCTTGTTACTGGAGATGATCTAGCTATGGTACAAACTGTTATCAATACCTTACACAGGAAATTCTCAATCAAGAATCTTGGTGCAATGAGTTATTTCCTTGGTGTTGAAGTTCAGTCCAAAGATGGCATGTTCTATATTGGACAACAAAAGTATATCCATGAGTTACTTGCTAAAACAAAAATGGTGTTATGCAAGTCTTGCTCTACTCCAATGACTCCAGCTACAAAGCTTTCTAAAACAAAAGGTGTGTCGTTTGATGATCTTACCTTGTATCATAGTACTATTAGAGCACTACAATATTTAACTTTAACTAGACCAGATATTGCTTACTCAGTAAATAAGCTTAGTCAGTTTCTTGTTTCTCCTACTAATGAGCATTGGGCAGCCTGCAAATGTTTACTTAGGTGTCTAAAGGGTACTGTCTCTTTAATACCTAAGTTTGCTCCTTCATCTTCTTCTCAGTTAGTAGCTTTTTCAGATGTTGATGGGCCAACTGTATAGATGATAGGAGATCTACATGTGGGCATTGTATTTTTCTTGGTTCAAATTTAGTTACATGGTCTGCAAAGAAACAAGAGGACGTGTCAAGAAGTAGTGCTGAATCGGAATATAGAAGTATGGTTAATGCAGCTACAGATCTCATTTGGTTGGCTTCTCTTTGTGAAGAAATTGGCATTACAGTTGCCTCACCACACAAACTATGGTGTGACAATGTAAGTGTTATCTCATTGGCAAGTAATCCAATTTTTCATTCTAAAACCAAACACATAGAGGTAGATCAACACTACGTTAGGGAAAAGGTTGGAACCAAGGTAATCGATGCATGTTATGTTCCTGCAACAGATCAACTTGCAGATGTGTTTACTAAGCCTCTTGCAGAATCAAGGTTTCATATGCTTAGAGAAAGGTTACTGCTTACTTCCTTTAATCCTAATTAGGCTTGAAGGGGGTATATTGGTGAATGTCTATACATATCCATGCAACTTTCATGCAGCATATTATTTTCTCATGCAACGGTCAGCATATTAACCAACTCAAGAAGTTATCAACAACAACTATGCAACGTTCAAGAACCAATTCAGCATAGCAGTTATAGAGTTTGTTAGAGTTGGTTAGATTTGAAATCTTGTAGAAGAATAGAGTAGTATGTAGACTCTTATTCTTTTTGTATCTTTTTCATATCATTGCCTATATATATAGGGGTGGGTGTACATTGTAATCTTCAATTCATACTATATGTTTTTTTATATTTTTCACATAAAATCATAGATTCTCCCTCTCAAACACTAGTTAGAATGTATTTTTTAATAGGAATTTTTAAACACAAGACAAGTGTATTACTAAGCGAGAGAGTGAGAGTAATAAGAGAAAAATAGTGAAGAGCACGCTCCTTGGAGTGCGTGGGGGAAGAACATGAGTTTGAGGACAGGTATCAACTTGGTTTGGGTTCGGACAGCACATCCCGACGCGCCACTTCACACGATGCCATAAGAAAGCCATAGCATCACGATATCCAACCATACACGTGTCGCCTTCCTCACATGCCATTTTTCATTTGACTGATCTCTTCTATTGAGAACCAACCACGTTCTTGCTTTCTCACAATTCATCCCATAATGTTTTCATAATTCAGCTCTCGGTTTCGCTCATTATTATTGTTTCCGCTATCTTAGATTACCTAAATGCCCCCGTTTGGCTTGCTCTTTATCATAGTAAGTAACTAAGTATGGATTTATATGTCATTTCATTTAAATTCATTAGTAATTAATTTATAAGTGGATATGATGATGTGGGTCGACATTAATTTTCAATTTATGTTCTCCACATTAATGATCCATCCACCCGGATGCTATATATAGTTGGGAGTTAAGTGTCAATTACACGTGTGGTGAGTGATAACTGATATTTAAATATTTAGGAAGTTAATCTCTAATTAGGAACGATTTCTCAAGATAATTAAGTAGATTTGTGGAAATAACGTAACTGCATAGATTATGGAGTGCCTAATGCAGCAATATAAGATACATCTGATTTGTTAACCCATTTCATTAGGTAAAATACAAGTCATTCTTAAACTTAATTACTACATTCGATATCAATCAAAATCGACTCTTTTATTTTACTTCTTCATTCTACAATACAAAATCAAGGGATTTACGTACTATTTCACATGATTTGATAAGTTATAAAAATGTATTCCTAGCCACACGATTTTTTCAATCAATGTACATATATATTGGTAGTTAATATACTATTTACAAGCAAATATCAAACATTTGTCTCAATGCTAAACAGGAGACAAGAAAAAAGAGAGATTAGAGAGAGAGAAAACAAAAAAAGTGGAGCACATGACATATATACGTTAACTGTATAAGTAACGAAACTAGGTTCTGTAATAGAGAAAGTTTCGGAATTTAATAATATTGTCAAACAATTTTTATTGTTGATTTTGACAAAGAAACAAGCTAGAGACATACTATATAATTAAAAAAATGGAGTACCTTGTTAATGGATTAAAGAACAAAAATGCCAGCAAATCATATGTTTTTTTGAGTTTTGACCAAGCTAATTAATAGGCTAATTAGTCACAGCTAAGTCTTTAGCTTGATTTGAAATAACCTATCATCTAAGGAAGGGGACTGATTATGAAAACTCACTTATGCCCTCCAGTTAGTATATATATATATATATATATATATATATATATATATATATATGTGGATATTTCTAAAATTTAATACTCCCTGCCCCACTTCAGTTGTCTCATTTGATTATAATAATATACTTATTTGAATATAATATGGGACAATTAAGATGTGACGGAGAGAGTAACTAATTACATGTTCCCTGGAGTAACTAATTATATGTTCCCTCCGCTCCACTAAAAATGGTTTGATTTGATCAAATATGTGAGAATTTTTTGATCAAATTAAACTATTTTTAGTGGGACAAATAGAGTATATTCGAGTACGCGATAATATGTTTTATTTTGTTATAATCAACTCAACTATATGAGAGTAATATCAAAATAATTATTTATGATATTAATTCGTATCATATTTATTTAATTTAATGTTACCACCACATTATCCATAAGTATAAATCAAGGTAAGGATCATTCGTCGTCATCATTATCACATTAAAAGTTGGCATTAATGAAAATATCTAACCGCCCAGTGGCAAAAGAGTCATTTAGTCATTCTCTTGAATTTGATAGCCACACCCACACCAAAAACCGCGTCGTTTTTACAGTCCCGCAATACATTTTTCCCCTCCAAATTATTTATCTTTATAAAATTATTTATAATTTAAAAACTCTCTCTTTGTATTCATTCTTTTTCTTCTTATACCCATTCATTCATTCATTTTCATCCTTCCCTTTCTCTCTCTATATCTACACCTCTATACGTACATACATTCTGAGCAACGATTTTGATCCCACTTGACATTTCAACAATTCGTCGACGATACTTACGGGATTTGATCGCCGATAACAGGCGGAGGCATTGACTCATCTGCCATACATAATATAGAAGTCGAAAATTCCCTTCAATTTTGACGGAGATATATTGCGGGGAAAAAGAAATACAAGGTTTTGCGTAGATAGGTCTGAGGCAGACAATTGTGCTCGGTAGATTAGGGTTTTTGGTGTTTTTTAGTTTTGGTTTGGGGGCAATATGTTGGGGCCAGGTTTGCAGTTCAATAGGAGTAGAAACAGCGAAGATCGGTTTTACAACGCGGCGAGGGCTCGACTGAGTCAAGATTATTTGCGGAGGGCTCAGAGTGACGTCACCCGTAGCCGTTCGCGGAGCCGGCCTGACGAGCCTCTGCCGGAGAAGTTGATTGCAGAAATTCCGGCATCGCCGCCGGTTTCAGAGCCCTCTCCTTTGTGTAATTTGGAGAGGTTCTTAGAATCGGTTACACCATCATTACCGGCGCAGTATGTATCAAAGGTTGCCTTTCTCTCGATTATGAATTTGATTGATTGTAAAAGCTCTAACTTGTTATTCTCTATGCTTTTTTTGGAGCTATTAGGCATGATTTTAGCTAATTATGAATGCGAAGCTGTGGGAAGTATTTTTACTAGGAAGGGTATATTGTGTTTTACTGCTTGGAAAATGTTGGTTTTGCGGTTACGAATCTGATCGAACTTTGATTTAGTTGGCTGAATCCATTTAGGTTGGGAATCTGGTGCTTGTTGCGAGAGAAAATGCATGTACTTAAACCTGCAACTTTATGTGTCTACTTTGAAACTATGGTTTGGTATGCGAAATAATTTTAAATGTTTTTTCTTCTTTCAGTAGACCTGCGTTTGGCGGCAATCTTGCTATAGAATTTTAGGGTACAACCCATGCGTGAAGTATTACTTTTAGAATGTACTTAGTTGCTAGTTCAACCAGGAACACTTCCAACAAAATTTGTATCTCGAAGCTAAACTTCAGATATGGTGATTTTTCCCGTAGCAGTTGCTTTTCCTTTGTGAGTCTTTATGTTATCACTCTGTTGTAAATCGAGAAATATAAAGCTTAACAAAAAAAGTTATCGTCTGTTTTTTACTCTTGTTTGAATATTTTGTCAAATCTCACAGATGAAAGCGAGAAGTTGGAGAACAAGTGATGCGGAATATCAGCCCTTCTTTGTGCTAAGTGATCTGTGGGAGTCATTTAAAGAATGGAGTGCATATGGTGTTGGAGTGCCTTTGATATTGAATGATCGTGATGGAGTAGTTCAATATTATGTTCCATATCTATCAGGCATTCAATTATACGCTGACCTTTCAAAGAGTACAACAAAATTAAGGTATCTATATTTTGGTATGAAGTATTTGATTTGATTACATGCGGTTTTAACTTCATATAATGGATAAATTTAGAAGGACTTCCCTCTGTTCCTTTTTTTAATGATTGGGAGTTGCATCTACCATATTTTCTTTATTGATTTCCAAGAACTTGGTTTGCTGTGTGTGTCTAGCTAATTTTCTATAAGCTTATGAGTTCTTGGTTTTCTATAATGCTCCACAAGGTTAATAAACATGAATTTCTCAGTCTATCCCGGTTGCATGGAAAAGGTAAGCAATTTATGCATATTTTTCCGTCTAATGATGGTGTGAAAATGCTTTAAATGATAGACGAAGACACAAAATTGCTTTTACTTGTAATTTGCCATTGTGTTTGTAGCAAATGGAAGATTTGCATCCAAGCTGATTTGAAGACATACTCAAATATCTCAGGCTTTTAATATCACTGATTCTAAATATGCCATTATTGATCTATAGATTTTGAGAAGAACTGACACATGTAGTTGATAGATTAATTCTTTAGTTACTGGCTTTTATTTTATTTGATATTCATAACAGAATTCTTTCGAGTCTTACCTCTCTTGCCTTGTGTTTTAGGAGACTTGGTGAAGAAAGTGATGGTGAATATTTTAGAGATTCTAGTAGTGATGGAAGTAGTGATAGTGAACATGAGAGGGTTGGCTCGAACTATTCTGGGGAGCAACCAAATTATATTCAGAGAAGTGATAATCCTCTTACCTTGGCCGCGAGAGAGCAGCAAATGGCATTTCAAGAAGGCTTCTCTAGCGACGATGGTGAAGCCGGAAATTCACAGGGATGCTTGTTGTTCGAGTATCTTGAACGTGACCCTCCATATTCTAGGGAGCCTTTGGCAAACAAGGTCCCTTTTCTACTTCATCCCATGGTTTTATTTATTCTGCAGTGCCTGGTACAATTAATTTTGAGAGAATGCAACAATTTGTTCTGTACAGATATCTGATCTTGCTCTCCATTGCCCGGAACTAAAAACGCTGAGGAGCTGCGATTTACTTCCGTCAAGCTGGATCTCTGTGGCATGGTAATCTTTCTAAATAAACATGTCATTATTTCTTCATGTGCTCTTTTTTTTTTTCTTTTTTTTTCTTTTTCTCTTTCTTTTCTTTCTGTTCTTCTGTTCTGATGAAGAGGATTACTGTAGGTATCCCATTTACAGAATACCTACCGGTCCAACTCTAAGAGATCTGGATGCTTGCTTTTTGACCTACCATTCTCTTCATACACCCATGACAGGTAGCTGAACTAGTTCCAAGTTCCAACTATCTCTCTACATACCCCCCACATCTCTCTGAAATTCTTTGTCTTCGTTCTTTGCAGGAAGTGAAGTTGTGCATCCTCCAGTGATGAAATACACCCATGGTGCACCTCAGATATCACTTCCAGTATTTGGGCTGGCTTCATATAAATACAAAGCAACGCTTTGGACTCAGTATGCAGGACACCAGCGGCAGTTGGCCAATACGCTGTTGCAGGTTGCGGATAATTGGCTAAACTTGCTCCGGGTGAATCACCCTGACTTCACTTTCTTCTGCCGGAGATGAATAAATCTGTGAGACCTCGTATGAGCTTGGCACCAGGGTACTACTGCATTTTGTGACGGAAGGTTTGATTGAGCCAGAAGTAGTTTAGTCTCTTATAGTGCAGTGATGCTTTTATAAAGTGTATGGATTATGATGGTGAATGATGAATGTTTGACTAAGCAAAAAAGAAAAAAAAAGAAAAGATAAAGTCTCTTCCTTCAAAGAGAAGCTGGGTTTTCTATTTGGAGGAAGATTGGTGTAGACTGGGTTCTGCTGAAATGGTGCAGGGGTATCGGCGGCAGCGGGATGGCAGTGGCGGTGGAGGCTTATCGACACTTCTCTACTGTACTATTTACACAAAAAGAGCCTTACTTTGCAAATTTTGGATAACCTATAGTTAGTTTTCGGCTATAATGTATGTGATGATGTATTGTACATTACATAATATAATAATTATGACAAAAATGCTTAATTCTGAGGCAATAAAGTATTTATAACAAGCTATATATATATATATATCTTAATTGCCATTTAATATTGTTAGTTATTAGAATTTTATATGATCAAAAACAACTTTATAATGGGACCATATTAAGCTCGTCACTGAAAGGCCAATCATGTAACTATGAACTAAATTTGATTAAAAAAATGCTCTCTCCCCCTTCTCGATATATCTATTTTTTCATATTTAGAGGTAACATTTCATTATATACTTTTGGGCCATCAAGCTATAACAGAAAGGTGGAATTAATTTACTTGAAAATGAAGGTAATTATAGACGTAGTGGAACTCTTTTGCAATGTGTAAGAATTATAGTGGGATTTTGAAGAAGGGAAAAGGTGCAAAATACTCCCTTATCACCATTCTATGGTATTTAAATGGTGCGGATGATCCCATTGATTAATTGAAGATTAATATTCGTTGCAAAATTTGTCATATTTAAGTTTTCTTTTATTTTCTGTGGAGTTCATAAATATTTTTGTAATTTTATATCACTAAACTTTTGCACCATCATCTCATTGCACCGACCCATAGTTTCCCTTCACATTTTCTCCCGTGGATCCATCTTCTATTAGGCATGAATTTGTTGAGACCAAAACTTGAATTTTGGAGACTCAAGAGTTTCGAGTTTTGAATAGGCTAATAGAGACTATTGATTTTCTAAAATTAATTTTAATTTCATTTTAATTTTTAAATTTTAAATTAGAAAATATAATGAAATGAATTAAATTTAGTTTTAGTTATAAATTTAATTTTATAAATCAATACTTTTTGGTTTCGTTCGGGAGGTTCAAGACTATTCATGCGGAAAATTTGTACTCAGAATCATGATTAGGATTTTTTTCTAATTTCAGGTTCCAAAATTTCGAATATGATGAGTATCATAAAATTGAAGATTTTCGAGATTAGGACTTCGAGACGGGTATCTGATTTTATCTGGATTCTTATCCATAAACAAATGTTAGTCTTCCATTAGTCAATGGATAATCTGCACCTATTTAAATACAATAAAGTGGTAATTGCACTGAAACAAATGATAAGGAGTTATTTGTAATTCCATAACAACATTATGGAAATATTTATACATTTGAACTTTCAAGAAGAGAGTGGTGAGACAATTACAAATGGCTTTTTCCACTACCATAAATGTGCAGATGTACCACTCTAGTCTTGACAAACATAAGGTGTGAGTGTGACGTTCTTTATTTAGGGTTTCCTTTTCTCATTAAAAGAAAAAAAGAAATCTTGTTACCTTCATTTATTTTATTCTTGTTTCTTTATGTTCTTTGACGCAACTCTTACCAGCACAAGTTGCGGGAATATGAATATATGAATGAAACTACCTTTTAGAGTGAGACGAGATTTATTATATATTAAATCAATAAAATGACACGGAAAATAAAATATATATTTCGAAGTTTTATTTAAGACAGTAGTATATTACAAATTTCAAGTTCAACACTGTAAAAATCATCATTCTCCACTAATTACTACTGCAATCTAATGGTAAATAATTTAGCAACATTGTCAGCAATGAAAGAGCTGGCCCGATCAGTGGTGGATCCAATATTTTAAATTCGAATACGAAAAATAAATATATACAAGATACAATTTAAAACTATAAATTTATTCATACGTAAATCTTAAAGAAATAATTAAATTAAGAAGTAAAAGGAGCTGACAGTTTTGTGCACATACATTTAAGTTTTTTTTATACATACATGTAAACATGATTAGATATGTTCACGGCTACAGTTCAAATTGAATCATAATTAAACCGTCAATTATCACAACATTTCATAATTTGAAAATGAATTATGTTGGATGATTTCAGTTTTTATTATGAACCATCGATCACAATATTCGTGCATGGCACGAATCATACGTATTAATTCTCTATAATGTTAGTATTTATTTATTTTTTTGGGACAATTGTACCCCATTATTCTATACCGAATACGCCAGTAACCCTAAGTAGTTTTATCAGCAAGAAATGTTAAATATAGACCTTCGCAATTTATGTACTGTTGACAAAAAAATCTCACAACTTTAGTTAAAATATGATATAAAAAATATGATATGAAGATAGTATTAATTAGACAACTCTGCAAGTCATAAATAAATAAGTGGTAATGTATAAAAATACTCAACTCAACTAATGCACATGTAAGAAATACTCAATTCTTAATAGTCATGCAAGAATTACTCATTTTACCTATAAAATTACCAAAATATCCTTAAAAATGTGTACTTTACTTATACATTTACCAAAATATCCTTAAAAATACATTTTGTAATATAAATATAAACAAATTATTTGTATTTTGTGATGAAATAATAAAATATAATTAATAAAAAATTAAATATTAAAATTCCATTTTATGATGTAAGAATAAATAAATTTTTTAAATTCTATTTTGTGATGAAATTAATTTTATTTTATTTTGTGATTAATAAATAAAATGTAAGTAATTAAAAAACAAAAGATTCTTAAAATTGCATTTTGTGATACAAAATTAAATAAATTATTTAATTTATATTTTGTGGTTGGTAAACTATAATAAATGTATCTATATACCATAATTCAAAATTTTTTCTTCTCTTCTTCTTCGTTACTCTTCTACTCTTTTTATTATACTAACATAGTATTTCAATTTTAAAAAAAGCAAGAGCACACCCAGACCCACCCAGGTGAAGGTGAAGGCGAAGAGTATTATAGCATCTAAGAGATATTTTAGGTTATATTTATATTATACTTCATCTATTTAAATTTACGTGTGTCTCTCATATATGCTTTCTAATTCTTGTGTATGCTTAATCTAATTCTTGTAATATATAAATCAAAAAAATATGAAATTTTACAGGAACAACCATAATAGTTCAATAGTGATAAAAATATGGTTTGCGCTCTAAGAAAGACAAATTGCGCTCGGTCGCAAACCACCACAACCGAGCGCAATTAGACTTTTCTAGAGCGCAAACCTCGTTTTTTTCACTATTACGCTATTATTCTTCTTTCTTTAAAATTTCATAATGTTTTGATTTATATAATTAATATTATCAAATATTATCCGATTAGTAAGTTCATAGGTGATTCTGTAGTGTAATTTATTTTCTAGAGTATAAAGGTATAATATTATAGTGTAATTTATTTATTTTCTTTATAATTATCTTGCAGTTTATAAGTTGTTATTATTGTGCTATTAGTTTATAAGCTATTAGGTTATGATTATTAATGAAATGAATTATTGAAATTTAATTTTTTTTATTGCAGATGAAAAATGTTACTGTGTGTTATGGAGGCAATTTTTCAGATTGTATATATAGTGGAGGTTTGGAAGAGAATATCTTAATTGATCCTCAAATGACATCTATTCACAACTTGAGGAGCAAGATCGACAGTATATTGATATCAGATTCACGTGTTTTATTTTACGACATATACTATTTGTCGTGGTCTCAGAGAGGAAGTGTTATTAAATCTCGGCTCAACACTGATCTGAAATTTAGTCAGTTGTGCATGACACAAGAAAATCCATATCTATACGTCGTTCTAAAAATTGAAGATGGAACATCGCATGATGACGTTTACATCTCGTATGATAGTCAGAATGAATCATACATCAATTTTGAGAATCATGTGGGGACATCTACTTCTAGATTCGGCTCTGAAAACTGGCTTGACTCCTTAGATGATATTGGTAGGATTGTTGCTTCCTCGAGTTGGACAGGTGATATCTACCCCTGTGATAATAATTTCACCTCACACGTTGATTCTAGGGTATCAGACCTAAACATGATGCCATTTAATGATGAGTCTGAGTTGGATCAGCACCAGAATCACGAAGAATCCGATAATAAAGACGAAGACTATATTGAAAAATCAACACCAGAATCATCTGAAGAATCTTCAGAAGATGAGCAACAGAACGTCCTCACACATGCCACAATTGCTGATTTCGCTGCATGGATTCGTACTCAAGGAGGGATTTATAATCTTTTGGATCTCACATACCAGAATGAGGATCGTAGTCCGAATGAAGATGAAGAAGAGTTGCATGCAGGATTGATTAATAATTGGTTAGTTCCAGTGATTCCGGTGAGTCTTACAGAAGCCCTCGTATCTCGTGAAGAAGGTCCAAAAATTAAAACAATAGGAATGGGATCTTATTTCGACACGAAAAAAGACATTAACATTGCTTTTGGATTATGGCACCTCGAGAAGAAAGCTTAATACAATGTTGTACAATCTGATAAGAAGCGGCTCGTGTGGGTGTGTGGAGCTGATCCAAAGAAATGTCCTTTTGAAATGAGGGCCTCATTCCACATAAATACTTGGTATGTGCATAGTTTTGAGCATCACACGTGTGTGGAATCAATTGAGCATGTTGCCCCAAAAATATCCCACCACATAAGTGTGTGGAATCAATATCCCTACTACATAAGTGAAACCACATCCCATTTGGACTAACAATGGCACGAGATAGTAACCCGTGCATTGCCTGCCTTGACATCATTCCCGGCGTCCACGAGCTAAGGTGACCAAAAGACCCCGCCTTGAATCTATTTAATAAGTCATCTCCACCCAAACTTATAAACCTATTCATAATCTGCTTTAAAATTTTGATCTTATAATATGTACTAACCGTAGCCATTTGATTCAATGTGTTTGGCCTACGATATCTTCGACCGTCGAACATCTGAAATTTTAACAAACTAATTACAATACAATTTAATTTAATATCATGGCCCACAAATTTTAGAAATACTAATAAACATTGAAGTTCACCTATATGATTGGTGAATTTTCCTATATTATATCATACTATAGGTGAATTTTACAAATATTAATAAACATTCAAGTTCACGTATTACTAATAAACATTCAAGTTCACGTATATGATTGGTGAATTTTCCTAAACATTACAAATGCATAATAAACATTACAAATAATTAAAAAGCAATATAATACATCACAATAATTAAAAACTACTTAATAATACACATTTTAATAGCTTAACCTAAAACAAATGCATAATAAACATTACAAATAATTAAAAAGCAATATAATACATCACAATAATTAAAAACATATTGGGAAGAGGTTCACGCTCGGAGGAGGAGGTTGACGCTCAAAGAGAAATGCACGGAGGTGGTTCGCGCTCG
>JAPKLX010000004.1:2474929-2529487 GCA_026898415.1 Leonotis leonurus
CCCCCCCCCCCCCCCACCTCCGTGCATTCTCTCCTCTTTTTGAGCATGAACTCCTCCCAGATTTTACCCAAAGTCGATCGCGAACCAATTGCAAAGCAAATCAGTTCTTCGCGCCACCCCACATGCATCAATTTTATATAAAACTTCATATATATTTCACTTATATTACATGCTTTTCATTCATTTCACATATTTCACTTATTTAAAACACAAATTAAATCTTATAAAATACAAATAAAAATGTAGAAATACCACAATATTTGTATCTTCTGTTGAAGCCATTGGATAGGGGTGAGAAATGGTGGCTTCGCGGCAGTGGCTGTGTCGGACGGCGGTGACGGCGGCAGCTAGGGGTGAGTATTGGATCGGGTCGGGTCCAATCCGATCCAATAGACTCAAACCAATAAGAATCCAATAAAAAAAAATTCAATCCTATCCAATCCAATAACATTTCAAATCCGATCCAATCCGATCCAATAAAAATATTGGTTTTGGATCGGTTTTCGGGTCAAACCGATCCAATAACTGTTTATCCCTAAAATGTGAATTTCAAACCCGTTTTAAGTTATAACATGTCTAAAACAATGAAAAATTAAGCATTTCGATAATATCCAACAACAATCACTAATCACCAAAATGAAACGATAAAATCCAACATGAAACAAGTCAGTGGGTGCGGGTTTGAGGTTTGACGCATTGCGGCGTAAGTGTTGTGTAATTAGGTTAGGTTTAGAAATTAGATTTTAAACACAAATTAATAAATATAAAATATATTTTATATATTAGATTTAATTATATAAAATATAATTTAAATTATTAATATTCTTATTGGATCGGGTCGGGTGAAATCCAATCCAATAGAGCAAACCCGAATCCAATCCAATAGTTATTGGATTTCAAATTTCTCAACCGATCCGATCCAAAATATGTTTGTATCCAATCCAATAAGCCCTTATTGGATCGGTTCGGTTCGGTTGGCAGTTTTGGATTCGGGTTTGCTCACCCCTAGCGGCAGCTTGGCGTCGTGGTGGTGTGTGTGTGTGGTGTGTGGTGGTAGAAAAATGGAGTGAAAATGGTAAAGGAAGGAGATGATAGTGGGGTGAGTGGTAAAAATTAATGGGTAATTAATGGAGGTAGATAGTTATTTAATTTGAAATATTAGGGGAATATTAATGACTTAATTAGTGAAATAAGTAGAATATTGTTTCTTTAATTTGGAAGTGATCGATTGGGAGGATCTATTAGGAGAGATAAATTTATGTCTTTTTGTATTCTAACTAAATATAAGTTATCATGAATTAAGGTGTAATGTAGGTAAAAAAATATTTTTTTATTGATATATAGGTTAATTTTAAGAAAGATTGAATAGGAGGGAGTAAAATTTATTTTCATAAATTTACATGTGTAATAGATAATAGATAAATAAATATGTAAATAAATTATTTTAAATTTAAAATGAGAATGAGTATTTTTTACATGTGTAATAAAAAGTGAGTATTTTTTACATGTACCATTGTAGTAGTGAGCATTTTAATTTTTACCCAATAAATAAATCACAAAAAGTTACTTCACTTACTTCTTTTTTATTTAGTTTGATTAAGTTTTTTTTTTTTTTTTTTTATCCCTTTTCTTTTTTCTCCCACAGCGACAAAGCTTAGAAAAAGCAGTACAAAAGCAAAAATAAAGCCATAAATTCGTGCTAGCTTTTCTCTCTCCACAACAAAGAGTTCAAAGAACAAAGATTAGTTCACACACACACAAAAACAGCTGACAGCACACTCACACAAACTATACTCTGGAAAGCAAGCAGGAAGAATTTGCTAAAAATGGGAGTTTCTGTTCCCATTCTCGCCATCTCCATCTCCCTGCACCTCATCGCTTTCGTGCTCGCCGTCGGCGCCGAACGACGCCGTAGCACGGTGCTATACTCATCTTTTTCCTCTAACATCCCTTTCCCCCTTTTTTTAATTTTAATTTTAGTTTTACTACTGGCGGCGATTGATTTCATGTTTTTGTTATGGTTGTGAAGGCGAAGGTGAAGCCGGATGAGTACGATGAGTTGACGTACTGCAAGTATGGAACTGACGCGTCGACGGCGTACGGACTGTCGGCGTTTGGGCTGCTGATTATTGCGCAAGCGGTGATTCACGGCGTTACCAAGTGTTTGTGCTTCGGGAGAGGGAGAGGAATGGGCTACCGCTCTACTCCTACTCGCGCTGTAGTCTTCTTCACTTTCTCATGGTGAGTTTACTCTCTCCTCATATCGCAGACGCCTTATTTACCATTTTTACGGTTTTACCTTCTGTAGATATGCTTCAACTCTGTATGCTGTAGGTCCTACTCACATGATGGTACTCTGTTTTAGTGGAGTTAATGATTCTGGCAGTTCGGTGCTAATTTTGTCAGAATTTTGTTTTGTGCTCTAATTGTATAGAATTTCATTTATTTTATTTACTGTCTCAAATTCTTGCTTCATTTGTTGGCATTTAATGGTTATAAGTTGCTTTCAATTAGTATTTATTTATTTATTTATTTTGACAAAAACTTGCTATTCAAATATATCGAATGTGAAAAGAATGTGACTGAAGGTTGAAGTTATTGGCAGCAGCATATGATCCGATCTATATCGTTTAGACTTTCGTGATAATTATCTACTATCAAGTGAAAAGATTGTGAATGAGATGCACAATGAACCTGTAAATCTCAAATACTGATTTTTGTAATCTTCAACCATCCCTGAATTTTTATGTTGTATCCTTCCAAAGCAACTTTGTGTTTGAAGAACTGCATGGTTTCCGGCTCGTTAGTTATTATTTACAATAAAGATTATCTGAGCATTGGCTTGGTTTACTTAGTTTTGCAGATGCAAAAGATAAATCGAGAACCCTTGTTCAATTGTCTGTTGTCTGTTCAATTAATCTCGGTGCACATTTGCATAGATCATTGCCATTTTATGATGCATGCTGCTAAGTGGAGAGAACCGTGATCTTCGATAGTATATCACATCCCTTAAGACAGCCTTATCTTTCCTCCTTCTTCACTTAAGGGGCATGATTTAGTCACTTGTTGGTGCGATTACTAGAAGTAATTTATTATTGAATAATCTGAGATCGCATTTGGATTGAGGAATTTGGAATTATTGTTTTCTAAACCATCCAAATAGCTATCTTATAGTTTAAAATTGAGTAATATTATAATTTCAAATCAGTTAAAAAGATTAAGCAATCCAAACTACCATCAACAGGTATTCTAGCATGGATTTCAAATCCACCTTCATGCCCTATCCTGCTGCAATTATAATGTTATCTAACAGACTTACTGCCTTTTTTTAATTCATGCCAGATAGTGCTTTGCAGTTTCATTGCAATTGTTGAAACTATAATTTTCGTTGAATGTTGCTTCTTCTTAATTGTATCAACCTATTGGTGAATGTTCAATATTTCATGGAAAAAAGAAAGTACACTGACCTTTGATTGTGTAAAGGCTGTTTCTTTACTCTGCTCAAGCACTTATAGATATGGAACAAACGAGAACCCTTATGGCCTTAATAGTTCATTGAACCTAAAAACAAGAATATTGAGAAGTTCATATCATATGAGGTTGTCAAATGTCAAGTATGAGAACTACAGCTTAGGTATATGAAAGCGAAGTAGGAGTCCAGACTGCCTATTAGAACTACTCCCTTACTGCCTTGCTTATACTCATTCATAAGCCTTCTGTTCTGTTTCGAATTGAAACGTTGAAATCAAAATATCCACAGGATAACCTTTCTAGCAGCCGAGGCATGCTTGTTGGCAGGATCAGCTCGGAATGCTTACCACACAAAGTATCGTGTAATTTTCCATGTGGAGCACTTATCTTGTGCCACTCTTCGTAAGGGTGTATTTGCCGCAGGTGCTGCCTTAACACTTGTAGCAATGGTGGTTACCACTTTTTATTACTGGATGCACGCCAAGGCCGATACCGACGGATGGGAAAAGCATCAAAATGAAGGAGTCAGGGTTGACCCCTTCACATTTTCCAGAAAATCAGCATCAAATGAAGACCGGTGAGTTTGAAAAAGTGTAATCTTGGTCATTGACCAAAGTTTTGAGTTCTCTTATGATTTCTTGAGAGAGACAAAGATATCAGCAATGTAATGTGTTAAAACTTAAGTGGAGTATATAAATATTATCTGTTGTTGAATTATTCTATTTGTCATTTTGATTTCCTTTGTCGAATGGTGAGCTTTGTAAGCTAAAAGCTAGGGGCTATTCATATATACCCCTAAAAATTATATAATTAAATTAAACAGCTTTCTTTTATTATCTGCATCAGTACATACATTTTAAATAAAAATAGTATATTGTCTTCTCATATGAAAAAAAGAATTAATGTGTAAATCTCATCATATTGCTCAATTTTCTAAATGTGTCGACTTTTTACCGCTAGGTCAACACATGTACTACCAAAAACCTTATATAAGTTTTATGATAGATTGTTTTTTGTTATAGAACTTGTGCAAGATATAGATCCTTCATCCTTCGTCATTTCAATGCAATAAAAGGTTTATTCTGTAATTTGCTTGTGATTTTCCTCTTATTTCTTCCTTAATCAGAAAGCACGTCAACACTAAACATTTGCTGGTAACCAAATTAAGTTAGTTTCCCTAATCTCAGTTCTGCAAACATCAAGTCTAAATATCTTGTTTCCAAACCTAAGATTCTCAAACTATTAAACAATGTTATACAAGAACACGCATATTTCCTCAATATCAGAAAACTAAATCCATGCAAAACACATTTCCATTAAACATAAGGACAAGTTTACAAGCAAAGAAACACGCGCGGCATTAATTACTCATACCGGCTACTAATTAAACACCACAACCAACATCATATATAGTAGAGAGTAAACATATAGATGAAGGAAAGATACAACATATATATATATATATATATATATATTACACATGCTACTTAAACATGACTCAAAGAAACTGATAGTACTGATATCACATGTAATAGGAATATAATACGAGTGAATTTGCAGAGATGAATTAGCAATTGGTGGGAAAAGGGGTCCCACAAGAATTGGCAACCTTCTTTGCAGCAGGTGAGTTGATGAACTTCTGAAGATTAGGGTTGTTCATGTACTGGCATAGGCATGGCCTCTGCTCCTTTATCTTTGCACAACATACCTGACTAGGGCTACTGGCCGACATGATCGCCGACGCGCAAGGGCTCAGCTGCAGTGGGCTGCAAGTAACTGCCTTTGCTACCTCAACTTCACCAAGGACCACCACTATTGCCATCAATGCAGCAACACACACTACTTTAGAGTTCATTGTTTTTCTCTCTTTTTATCTTTTTGGGTGTTGTTGAGGTGTAGAGTTGAAGAGAAAGAGGGAGATGTGGTGGGAAAGATTTGGTTTGCATCTCAATTTATAGTGGGAGATTGGAGAGTGCAAGAGACTGATATGAGCAGTAGACTATATATGAGTATCTTTTTAATGTAATGCATGTTGCTTTAGCATTTCATTTCACAAAGGGGAGTTGAATTGTGTGAAATCATTGTTCTCCTAGACTGTTATATTTTATTTACATGTTTGTAATTAATTAATAATTCATGTTAAGAGAAGTAATACACTAGATTTTAGATTGATTTAAAATGTAAAATATTTCAAAAAATATTCCATCGTATAACATACTAAAATTTTATGATATATTTTTCTTCCATCTCATTATTTAAGACTATTTTTTGATAAAATTAAATTGTGAATTTTTTTAAAATCAAAATCAACCAAAAACAACGAGACGAGGCTTTCCCATGTTTTCTATTTACATTCTCGTCTCCAGAAAGAGGGGTTAAATCGGACTAGACAGGCGCAGGGAGTTTGACCGTCTTATTTGTCATTGAAACACAAAGAAGAAATGTTTCGGTTTATATTCCTACTAAGGCAATATCTATTAGTGATGGACAAATATGTTTGAAAACAAAGCTTTTTTATCGCGGAATTAGAACCGCTGCGAATGAGTATTAGATTTGCTGGTGACTTTACCTCAAAAACCATTCAAAATGAGATATCTATTTATGTGAGCTAGCGCTGTTTACGTACAAGTGATAGCACAAGTCTTTTTTATACTAGTTTATTTTCTTAAAATTATTTTCAATGGAGTAGTCAAAGCTGTTTTCGTGACAAGTGATATAAGAAATTTTTTATCAGGTTAAACTGAGAGGATTTTGAGACTTGATTATAATTTTACATTATTCATCATGACTTGAAAGTGATGTGTTCAAATTTATTACTTGATGACATGTTAGAAGAATAAAGGTTGGTAGATAGGTAGAACATGAAAAATGATGAGCATAAAGCATGCAAGAATAAAATTTGTGACATTATCACGCTTGTAAATGATGAGCTAACATCATGCATGGCATGATGCACCATTATCATTTCATGCTAAATGCGTGACACTAATCATTGAACCCATTTTCTTTTTTAAAAAAAATTCAACCCTGTTTTAGTTTATATATATATATATAATATCTTATACGAGTATAGTTTTAGTATTCATTGAGCCAATGCTTACATCTCTGTATTATATGTTCTAGGGACTGGACCACGTATCCCCAAATCTTTTACCCATTTAAATGTTTTTTGGTTGTATTTTGTTGGTCATAGTATGGGAGTATATAATGTATATAAATGAATTAATCATTTTCTTTCAAGAGAAGTTGAGAGTTTTAATGGTGTTACTAAAAGAATTTAGTTATATATATATAGCCCTCTTCTACATCCAAATCCAATGATTTGGTTTTTGAAATCCATCTTCCTCGGAGACTGAGAGAATAATATATGTATATATTATGGTTTGAAAGGGAAATGAATAATTGTGATTAGAGAGTAGTGGTGGGTGTCAACAAATGATAAATAAATTGGACTGCTTAATTATTTACTATCCTATTCTTTTCGGTGATGCGATTTGATGTAAAAATTGCATGCGCCTGCCTGCCTCTCTCTTTATAACTAATCATAACCACATATGATTATGATTTATGAGATATGCCTCTCTTTATTTCCTTTTTTCTTACTTTCTCAATATTTACTCTCCAATCATTCATCACCCCCACCCCATTTTCTTCTCTCTTTTACCATTCATTCATTCATTTATATATATAATTCAGTTTTAGATTAATGGCTTAAATCAAGTATCCCTTTTTCCAAATGAAGCCCTCATATAGTGGGTGAAAGTGTAAATTTTATGGAGCAATTTCTTGTGCGAATTGATATATATCAATATTCTATCGTCTATTTCGTAGTTGTATTGATAAGATGTTCATTGTAATTTCACTACTGAATTTTCTCAATCAAATGTTTCCATTAGTTTACGAAATTTAAGTTTATTTTATCAATTATCAACTACTGTGTAATGATGCGAATTTATCAATCAGTGACAAATCTCTTAAATTTAATTATTTTGCTGTTTAAGGTTGAAAACTTTCTTTTTCAAGTTTTAAAATTTATTTTTCCCATCACATTGTTAGGGTAATCATGATAAGTTAATAATCATTAGATAAGTCAAAATTAAGACCAAAGATCACTCCTTGAGATAGCTTAGAGCTGTATAAGCTATTTGCCGCAGATTCGATTTAAAAAAAGCTCGTTCGAAATTCAATTCGGCAGTAAATGAGCCGAACTCAATACTTTTATTGAGTCAAACTTAAGATTGACTATGTTCCGGTCGTTGATTTCGCAAACATGTTTGAGTTAATTCGTTTATTCAAGAGCATTTAATTGAGTCTCTTCGTGAACCTTAAATCGAGATTTCAATCGGGTTTTCAATTGAGAATTTAATCGAGTCTCAAGCTAAAATAATTAATCTTCTAAAAAAAATTATGTGAGCTCAAACTCGAGCTAGAACTAAGCCCGAACTCGAACTCAAACTCAAAATCCATTAATATGAATATCAAATTAGGTGAGCTCGAGCTCAATCTCGAAAATAATATTATCAAGCTTCCCACAAGTCAAGCTCAAATTTGATAATTACATTCCAAACCGAACTCAAACAACATATTAAAAATTCAAATCAACTCAAATATCCTAATAATCTAAACGAACCAAGCCGAGTAATATTCGACTCGGCTCAACTCGTTTACATTCCTAAAAATAGTCCCTTTGATACGGCATTTGAAATATTATAGTTTAATTTTATTATTAATTATCTGTAAATTTAAAATTCACATGATTTCATTAATTTTTATAATTTTATTGTTATGAATTAATTCATGAATTTACTGTTTCTTTTGATTTTTCTTCCATGTAATTTTTTTAAAAATTGAAACTTATGTGGACTATATGTTGTGATATTTTAAATAATTTTTTTCCTAAAATATACATTTATGTTAAAATTCAAAACTATGTTGCTTTTAAAATGAGTAATTAATGTATGACCATTTCTCCAATACTTACTTTGATTTCTCCCTCTCTTATCTCCTTCGTTATCTTATCTCTCCCTCTAATTTTGCATCTTTCTCTCTCTCAATCTATCCTTCCACCACAATCGAAGGCACAAAAACTTTAATAGACAGGGGTATTAAGTTCTTTGAAAGCTTATAAGTTATAAAAATAAGCTCTTGCAGCTTATAAGCTATTCAAAAATAAGTAGCTCCACCAACTTATTTCTTCATAAACTTATAAGTTACAACAAAATTACATAAATAACTCTACAATATTTTGTTATTACCATATTTACTCCAATCAATTCATATGAAGAGCTTAAAATGTTAAACACTTTATTATCTTATAAACTCTTTAAAGAAACTTATAAGTTCATTTATCCAAGCATCTTGACAACTTATAAATTTTTAAAATATGACATTTTATAAGCTATTTAGAATAAGTTTAGTCAAACAGCTTCGTATTTCAATCTTATGGTAAAAATTAAAAGGGGCCACAAGTTAGTGGCTTAATTCGCCAAAATAAAAGTTCATGAAAAAATCGAATCTCAAAATATTTTTGAATTAAAATGCAATTGAAACCTAGGCTTTATTGGCTCGTTTAGGGTGTTTTTAGCTTGGATTGCATTGGGCTAATTTTGCATTTTGAACGTGTTATTCATAGAAGCATAAACTTTAAAATATAAAAATGTTTTGTTTAGACTCATAGCCCGATCGATAAGAGGCCCATTTATTACGTAGCCCGTTAGATATGGGCCGTCGGTAATTTTCAACTTTAAGAATATATATTTGGATCGGTCACGAATGAATAATGATATTATTTCATAATGTTTAGTTCCATATATACAAATAATGAGTAACGTTCTACTTTTCGCGGTGGGCATATCTTAACGCGGTGAGTATAATGTTTATTTATTTTTATTAATTTTATATTTTTTATTATTTTGTATTGAGTAATATTAAACTATATCCTAATCAATAAATCCTAGTTAAAAAGTGATAATTAACGGGTGATCATTTTCGTACAAATAATTGCATATTTTATAAACTATATTGATTTTACATATTCACATGACACAATTCAATATTCATATTCTCCTACCTATACAGACTCATTCTAATGTTCGCCACAAATTAAAAAGAGAAACTAATCTAATTACTACCTCAATCTTTTATTTTATTTTTGTTTTGGTAAGTAACGTTATTCGTCTAAATATAGGTAGGGAGGAGTGAGGAGGGGTGAGTGAGAGAATAAATCTTTAATGAATACAATACCGAGTGGTAGCTATTTAGCTAGTGAGGAATTACATACAATAACATGTATATATATATAGCATTTACATACATGTGTATTACACATTAGCTGATTCTTAATCAACACGTTTTTCAAGTCTGTTGCAAAACACACAACTTTAACAACTATTTTTAGTTACATCATCTTTTCAGATTTTGTTCTAACTGGGTTGGTTGGTTCATCAATAAATAAATAGTTATATATATCATAAATATATGCAAGACTTTTGCGATGCATAATTATATCCCTAACGTATTTGGGTGGTGTGCGTGCACTATAATTCAATTCAATAAATAAAAAAGAAATAGTGTCAAGTGCGTTAATAGGCCTCTATTGACTGATAAAGTCACAATTAACTAGGACTGTAAATGAACAGAGCTACTCGCGAGCTACTCGAGGTTCGACTCGAAAAAAGCTCGTTCGGTACTCGGCTCGTTAGTAAACGAGTCGAGTTTGAGCACAAATTTAAGCTCGATAATTTTATTGAGCCGAGTTCGAGCAAGACATGCTCGACTCGTTATGTTCGTGAACATACTCGAGCTCGTTTGTTCATGAGCAGATTAATCGAGCTAGCTCACGAGTACCTAATCGAGTCATCAATCGAGATAGCTCACGAGTACTTAATCGAGTCATCAATCGAGTACCTAATCGAGTTTAATGCATAAAAAATTAAGTAAAGATAGGGATTCGATCACTTGACCTTTTAGTAAAAATAAATCAAATTACTCATTCACTACCATCAAGCTAACAACATAACTTACTAATTTTTTAGATAATAATATTATACATAGAATTCGCATCAAAAAATAATATCACATATGATAATAATTTAAATTTACATTAAAATATAAAAAGTAATATATATTTAATATATATATATATAATATGTATGTATAACATAATATATAACCTACACATATAATATATACGTGTAACATATTGTTTTGATAATCTAGTACTTTATTAGAATGTAATAATATATTTATATATATATATATATATTTAATATATTACACATAGTAAATATCTATATAATTATAAATATATGTATTGGTTGAATGGTTTGAGCACCTCTTGAACAACAATAAAATCATAATTTTTTTTCTTTATTATTCTCTCCATCGTTATACGTATTCATATATTCTTAATTTTGAGTTTTAATTATATTATTAAATAAATATTAAAATTTAATATACTTTATTTATTGAATCCAATTGATAATCAACGGGATAGATATATATTAATACATCTTAATTGAGTAAATTAATGAATAAATAGTGATATTGATAGTATGAATATATAAAAAAAAATATTGGAAAAAATAAAAGAAAAATTACCATAAATAATAAATATACATTATATATATGGTAGAGAAATAAAAAAAGATGAATAAGTTATTTTATGATCGTGTGGTTGTCGCTCATAAAGCGCTAGGTAGCATATCAATTTTGAATATATTCATATAACTATTATGTAGCATAAATAATTTTATTAATATTTAAATATAATAAATAATACTAATATATGATTATAAGTCATATATATATATATATATATATATATATATATATATATATATATATATATTGAGAAGAGAATCCAAATGTTAACCTTGTGTCTACTATGATTTAATCTTAATTGTTTGTTTGTTTTGACATATTAGTCACAAATATAATGTGCAAGATATTAAAAAATTGTGAAATAATCTAAAAAACTACATTATCTTTTACATTTAATCCAAAATTTTTTTTTGCAAATAGTTTAAAATTAGATCATAAACATCCATTGTATATTAATCAACAGATTATAATATATCATAGTTAACACTTATGATTGATTTCTATTTGATTCAATCTATATGTATTGGAACATATATTATCACTTGTTAAAATTAAATATGATTCTATATTCAATTGATTTCTATAATTCTATTTGATCCAATTTTCTCCCTTTTTTTTTCACAATTCTCTTTCATTGTAATTAGGTCTCTAGTATTATTTTTATTTATTTTTTATATTATTTCTAGTTATATTTCTTTTTTATTAGATTAATTTTTTTGAATTGAATACCAAATTAACAAAAGTATTTAATTCATTTATAATTCCACATACATAAGTGAAACAAAACAACTAAATATTATATTGTAAAATAAAAAGATATGAAAAGAGTTAACATGGAGAATTTGGATTTTAAGATTCAAAAATATTAAACGACTCTTCATCTTTTCCTTTCCCTCTTAGTTTGCCGCTGCCGCTACAGCGTGACTCTTCATCTTTTCATCTTCTTGTTTCTTGTTTGTTGCTGCTACACCACACCACAATCACCGCAATCAAGGGAAAAGCTAAAGTAAGTATTATTATTATATCTATACATTTGTGTATTTACTGTGTCAATTACTAATATTTTATTTTCATGTGTTGGTTTTTTATTAGGAAAAGGAGAGCATCAAGGAGTTTACTTTCTCTTAAACATTTGGAATTTTATGTAAAGAATTGATATATTATTTTGGATTAGCTTTTGGCTTTTTTGTTGCCTGACTTTTGTACGGCACTTTTGGTATGAGACATTTTGCTGGTTTAGATTGATATTTTGATGATTATATTTTGGATTATTTTTGCTTTCAATTATTTTATTTGATAGCATTATTTATGTGATGATGTTGTTGGTGATGGATTGCATTTGCTAATTTATAAAATATAAAAGAGTTCAAGCCGAGCCCCAAAAACAGGTCATCACGAGCATGATTAAATATTTTTGAGATTTTCACGAGCGAGCTCGAGCTTGAGCTCGAAAGTTTATTAAACGAGTCGAGCTTGAGCTTGAAGCTATATCAAACGAGTCGAGTTCGAGCTCAAGCTCGAACATAATATGAAATCGAGTAATACACGAGTCGAGCTCGAGTTGAGTTTGAACTTGATAATTAAATAACGAGCCGAGCTCGATCAGTAAGTCAGAAACTCGAGTCGAGTTCGAGTCGAGCTCGAACACTTTAATATATTAAACGAGTCGAGCTGAGCCAACTAGTATTCGACTCGACTCGGCTCGATTACAGCCCTACAATTAACTAGGCACATTAACACTGTCGATATTAAGGATATTCAGTCCATAATATATACACATATTATACTATAAAGTGGAGTAGATTAAATGTATTGATATTTCAATTATCAAATGGGACATTTATCACTATTGATAACCACTTGTCCAAAATCAAGATATTGAGAGGACAACGGATAGCTCAATCGTTTTCTAATAATTTCACTCTCTCTTGTCTTTTTCCACTTAATTCTCTCACAAGAACTTGAATTCTCTCAATCTACCATTTAGTTCAAAACCAACGACCGAACAAAACTAACATACATAAAGAAATTTCCCAAAAACAATATTGTTAGACTAAGAATTAGTCTTCAACAATATATTCTTCATAATATAGAACATAATGAAAGTTTCATGAATTATACCTTGCTACAAGTCGTTCTCCTAAGTTGATGATCAACACAGTCTTTGATTCACATGGTTCACCTACAAAATAAGACCAGAGGTGGTCGGGGATCCTCCGGGAAGGATCTTCGACGCTCAAGTTAGTTTCTTGGTTGAGAATGTGGTTGAAGTGGTGGCGAATGGTGAAAAAAAGTGTTTTGTGTAAAAGAGTAGGTGAGGTTTATAATAAGGGTAAATTAGTAATTGAATCTATACAACAACTTTAGTTGCCCTAGTACGAATTGCAGACCCTCTCCAATGGGAAAAGGCCACGCGTCTAGTGGTCCAACAAGGTTGTTAACTTATCTCCAAATAAACAGTACACGTAAGAGATATTCTGACATTTCTCTGTCCTTTTACTCCAGCAAGTCAGTTACGTTGATATAGACATGTGGATTTATCTCACGTGCTGCAGAGGAGTGCTTCTGCAATGCCTCCCTCTAAAAACGTTTTTATCAGATCCTTCAGTTTTTGGGTCTTACACATCAGACCCCTTTAAACTTTATTGATATTGGGTTTTACACATCAGAACCTTTAAGTTATGATCTTACATGATAAACAACATTTTATTTACTCTTTTCTTTTGTTATTTTAAATGATTTATTTAATCATGCTGATATTTTATCCCTATCAGCTTCTCTCCCTAAAGCTCTCAGAATAATTATTTTTGAGACACAAATGTTCACATAGGTCATTATTTCATTTTCATTTTAATATCTTTGCTAATTCTGATCTCCTTTTGTCTTTTCTTTGAAAATGATGAGGGTATATGCGTGATTTTATCATTTTTCTTAGTTGTAAACAGTAAATAACTGTCCCATCGAATATCCTTTACGATTTTTTACAGGATTTTTTCCCTGACATTTCTCGAGACAATCGTGCGCCTTTTCAACTCCACCGTCGGATTAAAAAAAGGAAAAAGTGAATCTTATCCCTACATGTGGTGACGGTTGGGCTTTTTCGAATTTTGAAAACCCTCTTCTTTCCTCATATCATCCTCTATTCTTGAGAAAAAATCAAATCAAATTTTTCTGAAAACCTCTCTCGCTTCTTTTGACGGCCGAAGTTCTTATCAGATTCCTTTTCTCCCTCATTGATTGGACTTGGATAATTCCTCCCACCATTTCTTTCATCTTTATCGCATACTATCTGCAGGTATCTTCTCCTTTTTCTCTATTTTTCATCATGCCCCGCCCCTAATCTAAATAACTTCCCTCCTTTTTCGGCTACTGAAAATACCATTCGCTCTTTAAATCGTCTATTAGGCACTACCAATGGATCTCATGTTAGATTACCTGGAAAACATGAACATCCTGATAACATTGAGCCTCCCTCCGCCGTCATATGGCTTAAATAGTTTGAAGCTGGTCTTCGTCTTCCAGTTTCAGATTTTTTCTGTGATCTTTTCACTCGTTACCAAGTTCCCTTCAATCAACTGAATCCTATGTCGATTCGTAAAACTACCTTCTTTCACGTCTTCCTTTCTCTATATGATTTCAAAAATACAACCGAGCTATTCTATCTTCTTCACCGTGTCAACAAAAATATCCCTTTTCGATATTTCTCTCCCGTAACCCATTTTGAAATTTATGAAAAATATCAGAGCGTGGATAAATTTTGGCATACCGAGTATTACGTAGTGACTCCACCCCCTCACGAAGGTCGGGGCTTCCCACAATTTCCTTTAATTCTCAAACTAAAACCTCTCATGATTCGTTCTGGAGGTTTAGGACTTCCCAGCAATACAGCTTCTAAATTGAGTGATATGATTCGTGTATCGTTTGGTCATTCTCTTACTATTCTGTTCACTGTTCGACTAAAAACGTATCTTAAATTAATCCAAAGGAAGTGCAATACGTGTAAAGTTGACCCGAATGTCGTATCTCAAAGGAAGACTATGCAGGGCTATCAATCATTAGTACTAAAATGCAAAGAATGAAATCATAAACACTCTAATCAGGATGAGATAGAAGAACTCTAAACTAAGATGAAAAGCAATAAACGGGGGTACACAAGTGATTGAAGTCTAGGGTGAAGATCATCTACCATCCACACTTTATGCTTGATCAATCATCTCGAGTTCTTAATAGAATTCTCCAAAGTTGATTAGCCAATCACTTTCGTATCCTTAAAACTAATCGGTGATTATTACTCACGTATTCAAATCACACTTTTGAGAATATCAAATTCAAAACTCAATTCTTTTTGTACGTTTCCGATTATAAGGTTTGGTTGTTTGATTACAAATGCGACATAGAATAATTCATTTCAACTCATTCCATATCTTAGAATTCTATATGATGATCAAACATACAAAACTCGTTAAACACAAATCAAACAACCATTTCAAAGATCGAATCAAAGCATTAAGTGAAAGATTGGGATAATCAACCCTATATAAGAACTTAGCCAACCATATTGAAAAGCAAATCCATAGAAAGATTCATTGAAGATAACTTACTAAGAATCCACAATTCGGTTGCTAAATCCCTTCAATCCTTGGATACCCCAAGGCACTAAACTAAGAAAAATAGTAATAACAAGTGTTTGAGAACTATTCTTCAATTTACAAAGGTTGGGAATCATGAAAAATGACGCCTAGAACAATTAAAACACGCGCATAACTGCTAGCCAGCGGTCGCTGGCTACAGCCTTCTGACCCTCTGCTGCAGCACAGGCCCAGCGACCGCTGGCCTGTGCAAAATACGAAATTTTTGAAAACACCAAATTGAAGCTTGTCTCGATAGAAATTCGTAGCCGCAGACGGATCCTAATTCGGAGTTGTAACGAAGGAGAACGAGCCAAAACAAAATTGTTGCGCATTGCGCAATAATTTCGCATATGACCATGCACCCGCGTTCTTTTTCCTCTCATTTTTTGCCCATATCTCCTAGTAAGCTCCCATGCGCTTTCCTCGGCTTCATTCTTCTTAGCATCTTCAACATTTACGGCATCATTTAAGCTTCTATTCCACCTCTTTTCCACCTCCTACATCCAAAATACGAAACAAAGAACCCGGCGTAAAAACGAACAATAACACAACACTAAAAAAAGAACCAACGCACAAAACATGACAAAACAATATACTAAAATACGACCAAAACACGACAAAAACATACTAAACATTCACCAAGAATCCCTATGTTCTTTCCTTTTTTGATCTTTTTCCTAGCCGCCCATGGCGACCCTCCATGGGTATTGTTCTTTTTTATTCAATCATCGCTTATTTCTTTATCTCAAATTATATTTTCGTTCATTATTATCAGCTAATTTTTTGCGATTTCCTTTGCTTGAAGCTATGTCTTGGGCTGACAAATTGAACAAGCTTGCCGCGGCTGAGACAACCCAGTTTATATCTGATCGTCGTGCAAAGAAGATTGAAGTCATTGCCTCTGGTGTTGGTGGTTCTGGAGTTAACCAAACGAAAGTGGATGTTTCAACTGGCTCTGTTGATGGAGTTCAAACAACTCCTCCTGTAATGATTCCTGATTCAATTGATCATACCGCCTCTAATCCATCATTTGCTGGTATATTCTCTGGGGAAGATTCGTTTATTCTTTTTCTTTATTACTTTCTTTTCATATTTAGAGGAAACAAGAAAATTTAAGCCTGTGATTTCTATGTTAGATATTGTGTCTCCCGAATTCGCTGCCAATCTCCGGGAAGTTTCCAATCTTCCTCCGCCTCCCAGCTCAAGTCTGGTCAAAATCTCGAAGTTGTTTCTTCACTTTCAAGTCCCGTTGCTCGTCGGGCGCGGAGTGGTTCTCCAAGTTCTGATGTTCCTCCTTCAAAAAAGGTTCGAGGTCGACTATATAGAGGTCCCACCGATAACCCTGCTGGACCGGTTGTTGTCGTGACCTCTGCTCCTTCGTCTCCTCATCGTAATCCTTCTCAAGTTCAACGTTCTCGAGTTTCTGAGAATCTCCCTGAGTTTGAAAAAATCCAAATTGGGAATGCTGCCCGAATCCTAAGTCTACATTATCCTTCCTCTACAGCTACAAAAACTAAAACGTCGGCTAATTTCATTAGTTCCTGTTTGAAAATCCAAGGGAATGAAACTGCTAATTTCCTTAATAGTTGTCTTCGCGAAGAAGATTGGGTTCAGACGGTGTCCTTGTCTAGTTCAGACTTGAACCGTAGGGCTGCTAGTCATGAGTTTGCCATAAGAATTTCTTTTTTTATTCTTCCCATGATTGGAGCTATTTTGATTGATTAACTTTCCTCTATTTATCCTATCCTTTTCCAGGCTTTAGCTTATCGCACAACATTAACTAGTCGTGCACTGTATCATGATAAAATACGGGTAGAGCTATCTGAAGCTAGAAAAGAAAAAGAGATGTGGCGTGCCAAGATGGACAGTTGTGATACACTACACAAGAATCTTCAAGATTTGAGAGAGCTTCATGAAGATGTTGAGAAAGAGAGAGACCTACTGCTTGTAGACAAGCAGGAACTAATTGAGAAAATTGCTCAGATGCAGAGGCTCTTCGATGAGCGTGTCAAAGAATTAAAGGTCCAAAATGAACAGCTTTAGGAAAAATCGACACATGACTATAACACTTATCTTCAAAATCTAACCTCCACTGCTACCGAGTACATGCGGAAAGGTCTTGCGATAGGTGAAAAGAAGGGGGCTGAACTCTGCCGTTCCCAAACTCTACTGAGACCTTCTGGACAACAGCTATTTCATAGCTTAGTGACTAATCTTCCCGAGGCATTTTTAAATTCTCATCAATTTTGTGAGAGAATCTTACTGCCTCTTTCAATATGGACCTCTCGGTCGATCTCCAACACCTGTGAACAACTAGGGTTACTTGAACGTGTAGAGAAGGTAGATGTAGGTCAAGTTGTTGAAAAGCTTGTAGCTGATCCTCCTACCCTTGAAATTGACCTCAACCATGATACAAATTTTCTTTGGTGGATGGAAAGCTTGACAACTGCTGCTGAGGAATTCCTCAAAACCGACCCCTCCTCAGATTCTCAGGAGGTTGGATGGGGTGAAGTGGGTTATCCCGTCTTTCCTCGTGATCAGCGCAAATTGGTTCAGTTGGCTTTGTTATTGAAGATGGTAACTTCGCAAACTATTATTAACTCTCCTTATTCTTATACCCCTTTGTCATTTATTCTTACTTTTAATTATTATGTCAGAACACCACAAACGTGGTACAACTGGAAGCCAATTCTACTTCTATGAAGGAAAATCCTGTTTCTGCTGCTAACCAAGAAAATCTCGACCCTGCTGTCGAGAGGGAAAACCTTGAAGTTGCCACAGCAGAGGATCCTAATGCAGCAGAGGTGGAGCAGAACGCTGCAATGATTGAGGATAGTTCTGAACTTTCAAAGTCGAAGAGTGATGATGTTGTCATTGAGAACACTATTGTTACATCTTAAATTTCTATTCTTCCTTAAAAAATGTTTTTTTTTGGTCTGGAATATTTGCTACTTTGTGTTGTTAATCTGCAAAATTATGACATTAGCCTTTCTCTATTATCTGAACTATCATTTCTAAGACTTTAAACAATCTTTTTGTTCGTATGGTATGTCTTATATTTTGGTTTGTATGACACTGTTAATTGTAACACTTTATTTCTACTATTCTGGGCATGTGTGTTGTTCTTTTCTGGATTACTACAACTTCTGTTCCAGCTGACAAGAAACGATATGATCCCAAATCTAATAAATACCCTTCAAAAAGTTCTTACAGGTATCATCCCTTACAAAGCAAATAAAACCCTTGGGATAGTTTGTAAAAGCAACAAAATGTAAAGATTAACTATCGTAAGCTTTCACACATAGAATTTTTTCAAAGAAGCTACGTTCCAGGGCCTTGGTAGTTCTTTTCCCTCATGATCTGTTAGCTGGTAAGCTCCTCCGCGTCGAACCTCTTTCACTACATATAGACCCTCCCAATTAGGTTCTAGTTTTCATGTAGGCTTCAACGCATCTGCTCTACGCAGAACCAAATCACCTTTTGCAAATCTTCTGCCCAAGACTTTTTTGTTGTATATTTTTTTAATCTACTTTTTATAGAGTTCAGTTTTGTGCTTAGCTCTGTCACGTCGTTCTTCCAAAAAATCCAATTCTTCGCGAATTTGACCTTGGTTTTCTAATTCTTGATAGTTCAGAATTCTAGGTGAATCCATGTCAACCTCGGGTGGTATCACGGCTGCAGAGCCGTACACCAAATTAAAAGGGGCTTCTCCAGTGGGTGTCTTAGGACTAGTTTGATATGACCATAGAACCGAGTCCAACTCTTCGACCCATTTTCCTCTTGAGCCTTCCAACCTTGCTTTAATTCCTTCGAGTAGAGTTCTATTTGTTACCTCCACCTGTCCATTAGCTTGAGGATGGGCTACCGAGACGAACCTCTGCTCAATCTTCATTTCCTTACACCAATCCTTCATCATAGATCCCGCAAATTGAGTTCCTTTGTCAGAAATTAGAATTCTAGGGATATCAAATCTGCAACAAATGTTTTTCCAGATGAACCTTCAAATAGTTTTCTCATCTATTTTCGCCACAGCTTCTGCCTCTATCCATTTAGTAAAGTAATCAACTGCTACTATCAAAAAGGCTCTTCCTCCAGAAGCTACTGGAAATTTTCCTACTATATCAATTCCCCACTTGTCAAATGAGCATGGAGATATTATGGCTCCTAGTTCCTCAGCCGGCACATGAATGAGCCTAGCATGTTTCTGGCATTTCTCGCATCTTCTCACTCTTTTTTTAGCATCCTTTTTCAATGTTGGCCAAAAGAAACCTGCTCTTAGAGCCTTTTGAATCAAGTCCTTGTAGCCGGTATGACTTCCTGCACACCCCTCATGAATTTCTCGTAGTATGTATTCACCCTCTTGTTCTGATACACACCTCAGCAAAGGGTATGTGAAAGACCTTTTGTACAAGTAGTCTCCAATGAGGCAAAAATGCGCCAGAGCCGCTTTCCCTGGGGCATTTTGCCCCTCTGCCCTCTGACCAGAACGCAGGTAGGTTACAATTGGAATCCTTCAATCCTCCTCACTTGAAACTGAAATAACCTTCATAGCTAAAGTCATATGCTCTACCGCTAGAAGAGTGATTTCACCTTGCCAATAATGCTCTGTAGCACTAGCAATCCGTGTCAAACGATTCGCCTCGAAATTTTCTTCTCTTGGAATCTGATGGACTTCAAATTTGGTAAAATGCTTTTTTAAACTCTCAATTTGATTCCCATACCATATCATTTTTTCCTCTTTTCGTTCATATGTATCAAACACTTGTTGAGCAACCAGCTGGGATTCAGAATAAGCTATCATGTGTTGTGTTGTCATTTCTTTCAAGATTCTCATAGCTCTGATGAGGGCCTCATATTATGCTTCGTTATTCGTAATCTTGAAGTGAAATTTAACAGCGAAACGCAATTGCTCTTTCTCTAGAGTAATGATAAATATCCCTACTCTGCCCCCTCTTTAGTCACTGATCCATCTACATAGACATTCCAGGGTTCTTTTGTCTGAGCTCGCGTGGTTTCCTGTATAAAGTCTGCCAATGCTTGAGCTTTGATAGTTGTTCTTCCTTCAAAATCAATCTCATATTCGCTGAGTTCTACAGTCCATTTTACCATCCTTCCAGACAGATCTGGCCTTCCTAAGATTTGTTTAAAAGGAAGGTTAGTTCTGACAACTACTCGATGCGACAAAAAGTAAGGCCTGAGCCTTCTCGCTCCTACCATGATTGCAAGAGCCGCCTTTTTTGCATCTGAATATCTAAGCTCGGCTCCATGTATCATCTTGCTAACATAATTTATTGGTTTTTGTTGTCCAACGCTTTCCCTTAACAGAACTGAGCTCACAGAAGCCTCTCCCACTGTGAAGTATAAGAAAAGCTCTTCTCCAGGCTCTGGTTTAGTGTGAAGTGGCAACTGAGCCAAATGTTGTTTTAATTCCTCAAATGCTTGGTGGCATTCCTTCGTCCGTTGAAAGTTAGAACCCTTTCGCAATATTTTAAAGAAAGACAAACTACGTTCTGCTGACCTTGAAAGGAACCGACTTAGTGTTGCGATCCTTCCGTTTAGCCTTTGCATTTCTTTCATAGTTCTGGGAGTTGTCATGTCCAAGATCGCTTGAACATTTGCTTTGTTAACCTCAATTCCATTGGGAGTAACCATATATCCCAAGAATTTTCCCGACTTTACCCTAAAGGCACACTTAGTTGGGTTCATTTTTAAGCCATATTTCCTTGCTACTGTAAAAACTTCTTCCAAATCTGCAGCATGTGTTCCTTCCCTCAAACTTTTTACCAACATGTCATCGACATATACTTGCATATTTCTGCCAATTTGATTTTGAAAAACTGTATCCATCATTCTTTGATATGTTGCTCCCGCATTTTTCAAACCAAAAGGCATACTGGTATACCCAAAAGTACATGCACAGACCCCAAAGGCACACTTGGGGACATCTTCCAGATTCATCTTAATTTGATAATAGCCCTGATAAGCATCCATCATTTATAATAGCTGACAACCCGATGTGGAATCCACCAACTGGTCAATTCTAGGCAAAGGATAATGATCCTTGGGACATGTCTTATTTAAATCCCTAAAATCATTACACATCCGCCATTTACCATTGCTCTTCTTAACCATCACGGCATTTGATAGTCAAATAGAAAATTGGACCTCGCGAATATGTCTTGCCTCCAAGAGTTTTTTCACTTCTTCTCTGATAGCTTCGTCCTTCTCTGGACCAAACTATCTTAATTTCTGTTTAACGGGCTTTATTGATAGGTCTACATTCAAAACAATGAAGAGCCACATCAGAGTTGACCCCTGTTAAGTCTGATGATGTGAATGCAAAAACCTCGGCATTTTTTCTAAGACACTCTATTACTGCCTTGCTTTCCTCCTCCGTCATCAATGTGTCGACACTGGTGGTAAATCCCGTCAGATGTGAATATAACTATATTCATAAGCTCTTCCACATGAATCATCTGTGCAGGGGCAACCTCCTCTGATTCCTCCTCTTTTTTCTTCCTCTTCTCCTCCCTTTCATCTGATAGCTGGCATTCCTCCCACGGAGGTAGAGTTTTTCTCTTTGCTTCGGCTTCCTTAACGAATTGAAGATAACATTTTCTTGCCATATCTTGACAACCCATTACCTGGCCAACCGTGGTTCCCATAGGAAATTTCATCTTCATATAATACGTAGAGACTACTGCTTGGAAGGTATTGAGCGCTGGTCTCCCAATTATAACATTGTGTGCTGATGGAGTATCCACCACGAGAAAATCGACCGGTTTAGCCATTTTCACTCCCTCTTCACCCAATACCAACATTAAAGTGATTGAACCCATCGGCATGACCATTTCTCCGGCAAAACCATGTAGAGCTGTGATAACTAGCCTGAGATCTTTTGCGATATGGAGTTGTTTAAAGCATTCTAGAAACATGACATTCACAGCACTTTCGGTATCTACGAATATTCGTTTAACATCATAATTCTCGATACCTGTCGTGATTATTAATACATCATCGTTGGGTCTGTTAATCGGCCTGATATCCTCCGAACCAAAAGAGATTTCTGGATATGATTTCAGCTCTTGTATCGCTAATACCTCCTTTTCCTCCAACGCGAAAGTTTCCCTCCTTGCATATGGTTTTCTAGCTCTATTTGAATCTCCTGCCGTAGGGCCACCATAAATCATATTAATAACGCCACGTTGGGGTGGATCTTGTTCAGAAAAAGGTGATGGTTGTTCTGGAGCTTTTTCTCTCTTGTCCTCTCTCCTCCTCTTATAATGTCTTTTTGTTTCCTTTTTGACATATTCAAGAAGATGTCATTCTTTAATCAGATTTTCAATTGTTGCTCGAAGATTACGACAATCATTTGTGGTATGACCATAATCGTTGTGGAATTTGCAAAATTTGTCTGATTCAGCATGTCTCGGGGGGTCTTTAGACCTCGGTGGAAGAAAAATACGGGGCTTTTTAATCACGATTTCCAATAGCTCAGAGGGCTCTCTCGTCAGAGGTGTGAAAGATCTTTCGGCCCTTTGCACTCTCTCTGGAGCTCTACGAGCGTCAGAACTAACTCTTCTCTTATCATCATATCATCGCTTCTTTTCCATAGCTCTTCCACGGTCCTCTGACCGTTTATCCTTCTTTGGGTATGCTTGCTCTGCTTTTCGAAAAATACGCGCATCCTCCGGATGTATATATTTCTCTGTTCAAGCCAAAAAGTCTTCGAAATCCCTAGGGGGCTTCTTTATTAATGAGTCGAAAAAGGACCCGCTTCGCATTCCCTCCAGAAACGCGTGTACCTATATCGAAGCATGTATTTTCGGAGTTTCTAACACTGCCAAATTAAAGTGTGTCAGATATTCTCTCAGAGATTCATTTGGATGTTGCTTAATTGTTGCCAGGTGCAATGATCCCCTAGTGGTTTTCTTGGCGCTTGCGAATTGATGTATGAACATCTTTCTTAAATCCTTGAAATAAAAAATAGATTTGGACGGTAACTGTTTGAACCATTGTTGAGCAGGGCTCGCCAATGTAGTGAGAAAAACTCTACATTTTACTTCTTCGGTGTATTGATGAAGTAGAGCAATATTGTCGAATCTCATTAAGTGCTCCTCTGGATCACTACTTCCTGTGTACTCCAAATTTACAGGTCTGAAATTGTTAGGCAATGGATCTAGCTGTATTTCTTCCGAGAATGGACTATCAGACCTAACCATTTGCATGTTCTTGTAACTCCTCTTCGGTGGGGATGGTGCTCCATCAGGGCTCGCATGCGTAGAATGAGAGCTCTGCTCAGACCCCTCTAATAAAGCTTTGTTCTTTAATTCCTTGATTTCTTTCTCCATGGCTTCTATCAAAGCGTTTTTTCTTTCCAGCTTCAGTTGCTGCTCTACAACAGTTTGCTGTGTTTCCAGACTAACAGCAGAACTAGAGATTGGGTTGTAAGTTGGGTCGTAACTTTCCTCGACCTCATCGGATGCCTCCTTATGGATCGATGGTCCCTCCTTCTGCCTTTGATTCCTACGTTTTTGTAGCTCTAACTGGCTACTTGGTGTATTTGGGATCACACCCGCGTTAACCAAAGTTTTATTAACCATGTCTGCTATCTGAGGCATATCATTTTTTGGTGTACTCGCCTCGGGGTTAGGATTTTGAGTATCACCTCTCATTTCCAGAGCTACTTTCCTTTTCTGAAAGATAGTTTGGAATTTAGTTAATACATTTGCTAATCACATAAAATAAACCGTAATATGCTTGTAAAATTGTTAAAGACCCTTTTTTTTATTTCATCAGTTGTATTCTCCTTTTGCATTATCTTTATTTCTCTTAAAAAAATCTCTTGTTTTATCATATTTATTGAAACTGACTCTAGCATTGATGACTTTAAAATCCTTGGCTCCATAGTCATGGTTACGGGGACTTCAATGTCCTTGTCCTTTAAGAGGTTCAGCTTCAGAGCCGTATTCGTTATGACTTCATCGTCTTCTATTTTCAAAAGTTTGGCTTCAATGCACTGTTTATTACGACTTCGGCGTCTAATGATTTTGCAAGCTTGGCTTCAACGCCATGTTTATCACGACTTCAACGCCTTATAGATATTCTTTTATAAGGTCTGACTTCCACGTCGCTACTGTATTTCTTATTTAACCTAAGTAAACTATCCACGAATAGTCATCGAGAAAAAGGGAATGCGCATCCTTTTCTCGGCAAAAGAAATGCATCTTTGTTTTCCCACAGACGGTGCCAGTTGTTAGACTAAGAATTAGTCTTCAACAGTATATTCTTCATAGAACATAATGAAAGTTTAATGAATTATATCTTGCTACAAGTCGTTCTCCTAAATTGATGATCAACACAGTCTTTGATTCACAGGGTTCACCTACAAAATAAGACCGGAGGAGTGGTCGGGGGTCCTCCGGGAAGGATCTCCGATGCTCAAGTTAGTTTCTTGGTTGAGAATGTGGTTGAAGTGGTGGCGAATGGTGAAAAAAAGTGTGTTGTGTAAAAGAGTAGGTGATGTTTATATAGTGTTTATAATAAGGGTAAATTGGTAATTGAATCTATACAACAACTTTAGTTGCCCTAGTACGAATTGCAGACCCTCTCCAATGGGAAAAGGTCGCGCGTCTAGTGGTCCAACAAGGTTGTTAACTTATCTCCAAACAAATAGTACACGTCAGAGATATTCTGACATTTGTCTATCCTTTTACTCCAACAAGTCAACTATGTTGATATGGGCATGTGGATTTATCTCACGTGCTGCAGAGGAGTGTTTCTGCAATGCCTCCCTCTAAAAACGTTTTTATCAGATCCTTCAGTTTTTGGGTCTTACACATCAAACCCCTTTAAACTTTATTGATATTGAGTTTTACACATCAGAACCTTTAAGTTCTGATCTTACGTGATAAACAACATTTTATTTACTCTTCTCTTTTGTTATTTTAAATGATTTATTTAATCATGTTGATATTTTATCCCTATCAAATATAAACATGGACATAAACTGACTCAAAGACTCGAAACAACTCAAGAAACCCGTAGGACACGGTCACTCGAAGATGGAAATCTAAAAACATGCTACGCAGAAATTTGCTCAACACATTCTATACTACACAAAGAACCCAAAATATACTACAAGATTTAACTGAAAATCGAAAAAAGTGCACGCAGAAGATGCTCTAAGACTCCTTATCAATGACACTCATTTTGGTGTCATGACTAAAAGACAAAAAAAGATAATTAAAAAATAAATCAAAACTAAACAAAATGTAATGATACTCAAGAAATAGGTTGGCCGACCAACCTTGAAACCAAAATGGGTTATCCAGTAATATGGTGTCACTTGGCACCATACTACTGGATATTCAAATATATTGATTTTTATTTTTATATATTAATTATTTTAAATAATATTAATTAATAAAATATAAAAAATATATGAAAATTCATGATTTTAAATTCTCTATAAGTAGAGTATCATATTCATATATTTTGGAGCACAATCAAATTTCATCTGTTTTCTCACATATTTCTCAATAATTCAATTTTATTTATTTTTCAAATCATGAATTTAAATAATTTTCTAAATAACCAAGGTTATGAAAATTTTGAAGCTTATCAAAATTACTCAAATTCTCAAAATTATTTTGCTTCAATTATGTATTCCTTTCATATGTATTTGGTCTTAAATTAATAAATATATTGTTTATTTTAAATTTATGAAATAATTAATTTATTTTAAATATGTGTGTGTGTATATAATATACAATAAATAAAAATAAAAATATTTTATTGTGAGTTTGTGTCATGGATAATGTAGAAAGATTGTGAAAAAGGATTAAGTTGTGAGTTGTATATGTGGAAAAGAGAGAAATTAATATTTTATTTAGATGATTGAGTTGTAAAGATTGTGTAGCATTATTGATAAACATAGTCTAAAGGACTCTACACAACCCTAGGAAACAAAGGAACAAAATTGCAAAAATTAAATTTGGGTTTTTTTACTCAAAGGTGGATTTGGAAATTCTCAAGAACAAGACGAAAATATGAAGATGGCTCTTTGGAGACTAATTTGAGCGTGGCCGACAAGAGTGGATTAAGAGCGTGTAGAGCTTTATATTATAAGGTGTAGAATTATGGTACTTGAATTTCGGCTGGAAATCTTGTAGAGAAATATTGATGAGTATGGAAGATATGAAAAAATATGGAAGATATGAAAAATATGACGAGTATCATATTCTACTTGTGTCAAAGAAGGACTCGACTATAAGGATGTGTTATGATTGCCGAACTATCAACAATATCACGATAAAGTGTCATCACCATATTCGGTAAAATATCTAAACATGTTATAAGGTTGTATTTATTTATCTATTTTTTGTATCATTTTCACTAAAAGTTCTGGCCAGCACCAACGTGGGTGCCCATTGCTTAACTCCAGTTTAGATACATCCACGTGTGAGTGTTCATACCAGTGTAAAATGCACATGTATTGTTAGGGGTGAGCATAGGGGTGAGGATGGTTCAACTCGGTTACCAAACTGAAAAAATAATGAAAATCGTAAAATAATCGAACTAAAAAATATAAAATCAAAACCAAACTAAAATAATTTTGAACCGAAAAAAAACCGAACTGAAATTTTTGATCCGGTTTCGGTTAAAAACCGAAACCGGAAATATTGAATAAATAATTATTAAAAATATATTTAATAAGTAATATTTAATATATATATATATATTTATATATTTAATAAGTAATATTAATTAAATAATTATTTAATAAGTAATATTAAATAAATAATTATTAAATAATATATTTTGATTTGGTTTTCGGTATTTCGATTCTTTTGATATCAAAACTAAAATCGAACTGAAAATCAAAATTTTATAAAATAAAAACCAAAACCGAATCGAATTTATCAGTTCGACTACGTTCGATTCAGTTTTCGATTTTTTACCATTTTTTGCTCCCCCTATAATATTGTAGTCTAGTGGGTTAAAAAAGAAGAAGAGATATATATTTAGTGGAGACAGCCAAAATTCCACCTGCCTAATTATTAGGCATTTTGGAAATCTATAAATATTCATAGATTTCAAATCCATATAAGGTATGCTGCTACTATTGTCCATTCAACAATATCTTAACAAAATTATGATTCGAGTGTTTTCGACAGTGGTGAAATTAATCTGTTTCATTACTAAAATTTAATATTTACTTATAATTTAAAATTTTAAGATTTATATTTAACTAATTTTAATTTAATGCTCAATTAGAATATTAAATTATTTTTAATATTAAATATTTAGTGCTATTTTTAATTGAATGTAACGGTTTGATAAATTAAATAAACAGGGCATATATTTTTTACATATTAGTTTTAAAATAAATTTTGATTATGATTCATCATATTATAATACAAGAATATCATGACACTGAATTTCTCAGCTCTTCGAAAAGAAGTATTCACTTAATTTAATTTAAAAAATATAGTATGACAATATGACCATATAAGCATATATAAAGGAGGATGCCATGGGAGTTTCTTACAACTTAGAAGATATATTTGAATGAGATGTGAGTTGAAGTAAACTAATCTCAACTAGTCCCTGAATTAAGTAATGTTGGTTTATTAGCCTAATCTAATCATAATTTTAGAGTGGGCGTTGCCGTTGACAAATTATATTAAACATAAAGACAAAGTGGGGATAAATTTTGACCACTTGTCATCGTATAGTGTAATCCACTTTCAAATATTGCCTTTTTCTCATTATTTATTTGCCTCTATCTCTATCCTCTTCTTCATATCTCACTTAAAAGTCTATCGCCACACACAAATTCACTTCAGTTCTTCTTTTTTCTTTTTCATTCTCTGAGAATTAGATGGTGAGGCAATGGAGAGGCGGAGATAGCTGGGACGGCGCCGCCGCCTTCACCTACAGCGGAGCAATTCTGGCGGTGTGGGTGCTTTTGCTCAGCCTCTTTCTGGTCACCGCCGCCGTGTTTTCATGTGCCGGCGGCGCGTCGGAGGACAAGACCACGGCCGCCTCCCACGCCGATACGTACGGAGGCGTAGCATGCGGCGGTGCGTGTGGCGGAGCATGCGGCGGGTGATGGCGGCGGCCTAAGTAGTTTGGGAAGGTTCTGTTGTATAAATTGTTACGGAAAGGACATGTGTGAAAGGAAAGATAAAAGCAAAATGCTTTGTAGATTATTCAAGATTCTTGAATGCTCATTCTCCTCTCATCAATTCATCGAATCTTTAATACTTTATGAATAATTATAAAATATTATTTTACTATATTTTATTTATCGTTATCCATAAAAGCAAAATTTCCATTTTTCATTTAAAAAATCAGAGTTAATACTCAAATCGCATTAATTAGTAACAGTTACAATTTTTGTAAATGGTAATAAATTAAAGTGTAATGTTGTGTCCACCAAATTCACATTCTGATTTCTCGAATCTCATTTGTCACCCTCACATTCCTAAGATTATGTGACATGTGCACTGAAGGACGTCGTCATGCATGATGCAACAATATAAAAAAAAATGATATTTATTTATTTATTCATGCCCTCTTGCTGTATCATCTGGGTCTTTAACAAATCCAAACAATACAAGTCTTTCATTATGAGCATTGAAATAGAGATACATTTTCACCTTTTCAGTTACAATCTGTTTTTCACCTTTTCAGTTACAATCTGTTTTTCTTCTTGGGTAGTTTGTAACTGTAGGGAGCAACAAGCATTTATATTTCAATATAAAAAGGAAACCACAGTTAATTTGAGAATGGCTGATCTATATATCTATCTACTAAAGCATCCCTTGAGCCTTCCTTATTTCAGTAGATGAGATATCCACTCTAAATTTCTCGGGCGGTATTGGAATGAACAAATCCCTTAGCTCCCCAGGAATATCAAGATCATCAAGAACCTAACACCACACCATGCATTTCAGAACTTTTCTTTAACCTCCATATATCATATGTCATAACAACTTGCTATCAGATCTAGTTCAAACGTGTAAGGATTTGGAGACGAACCTTAAATTCGCCACTCATGTTCCGACCTGCAACGAGGAAGACACAGCCTGTGCTTTTGCAACCCAGGAGAGTTTCCAACATTCTCCCATGATCGCCGCTGTAATACTTGGGCTGTCAAGTCGAGAGCACAAGAAGTTTAGTGTTGTTCAATCAAGAAAAAGATTGATTAAGATAATTTCATATATAAAATTTATTTTCTTTTTTGAAGTCTACATTATGTGGAATATTTTACACTTATCTTAAAGTGGTATATTCTCACGGCAAGAGACGTGCATGTACAATAACAAGGGAATCGAAACAACTTGCAAATACTGTACTGTCCTATCCTCCTATCATGTCACTTTCATAAGATTCAGGTCATTAGGAAAAAGAGATACCCTTCTTACAAATATCTCGTATACTTGTGGTTGTGACTTTGGAAGTTTTCCAAGATAAAATAAGAGTACTAGAAATGCAAAAAGATGAATAGTCAACAGCAACACTCACCAGAGCTCCAGAAATGGGATAAAGAACCAAAAATAGGAAGCAATTAGAATAGTAAAAATTAAAAATTTCATGTATTTACCTATTCAAAAATAAAAGGTTGAAAATTTCCCTTACATTGATAAGCCTTGCTGCAGTGTCGGCACCAATCACGAATGCACTGCCTGGGAAGAGTTCAGCTTTCTTGTAAAAGTATGGCTGGTTGGATATTATGATTGTCTTCCCTGCATGTGAAAAATACATCCCATTAATGGCTCCAACGGGTGTACAACTGAAGAAAGCTCATCGATAGTTATATACTAATCACTATTAGTGTTGCCACTTACATGAATTTTAACAAAACATAAACTATCACAAAACATTGATTACATATAAGAAAATAGAAGCAAGCAGAAGAAATAAAGCAATGGCGGTTAGTGGAAAGAATAGCGTCTTCCACAAGAACTGAACCTTATATTCTGAGAGAAGAAATTGAGTAGCATACTATTTAACTTTTGACGGGATATCAACCTCTTCATGCTGTTTACTAGTAAAAGAATTGTGCTCCCTGTAAGAACAATTCTATTGCTGGAAGAAAATGCAGTAACATTGAATTTCTACTTGAGAGTCTGAAGGTTTGAGTTAACCTCACCAACTTTTTCAAATTGCTTAACACGTTGTTTGATTTGAGACACGGTAAGTGGAGGTTTGTCTGCATTCACTGCTGACAACTCAAAGCATGGGTATCCTTCACCAAGTATGCTGCACAAGATATTATTATAACTACAGTAATTAAAATGAATCTCAACAGAATGAAAATTACTAATGTTAATAATTTAATATGGTAGCATTCATATAGATGTTCATATATTCCCAATACAACTATAATAAATCATGAAGGATACTTATCCAGTCCTATTATAGATAATTTTAGCATTGTAAAAGTAAAAAGAGGATTGTAAAAGTGAAAAGAGGATATAAATCATTTTAGCATTGCACTCGAGGCGTTGTCAAGGGCACAAGGGGATTTCAAAGAACAACAGATATGGCAATAATACATAGATGAAAATCTTTTATCACCGGCTTCTGGGGTGATGCTCAAAGTCTATCCCGGAGGGTTCACATTAATGTCTCATGAAGACAACAAGATCTACCAAGAATTTCCCAAGAAAAACAAAAAATGAGGATATATTTAAGTGAGGTGGCGGTGATATGAACTACATCTTAGAACTCAGAAAAGAGAAAAATATTTCAGAGCAGGCTTCTTCTCAGTGCATGAAGATTTCCAAGATAAGATAAATGTACCTCTCAGCAACTTCCAATAGCTTTAGGTGGCCATCATGCAAGGGATTGAAAGAGCCAGAAAGAACTATCTTCCTTTCTGCCCTTGATAAATCTGCACAACATTTCCTTCACAATGAACAAAGAGACCATAAATCGTCTGATCTTGAATATTGCAATAAGCTTAAATCCTACCACTTAGAAAGGGGTAAACCTTAAAGCATATTTGACCATTAATAAGTTGTTCCAACTCCTGATCTTCATTGAATTGCATTTGAAGTTCATCAGGAACTTCAGAATCAGTTAGCTCAGAAACAAACGTAGTCGGAACCTTGCAAGCATATGCTATTGCCTATGAACAGAAAAAGAAAGGATACAATATTTTAGTTGAAATTTAGAAAAGTGAAATAAGTGCCTTCCAATGAAAAAATATGGTAGAATACTACTCAACTCAAGGAAGTTTAAACTAAGCAAGGAGTTTTTCATGCTTCACAATACAGTTTCAGCTAATCAAAACTAAATAGACAGATGAAGAAACATGAAAGTAGATTGTGCCATAGGAAACAAACAAAAAAAAACTGCTAAAAAATCCTAATACACCAAATGCAGTGCATGGAGCCAGCATTTTAGTATGTAATACTCCATTTTCTATGATGAAACCAACTTTTGCCACAAATCTGTAATTGAAATAGGGTATAACACAGCTGTCAAATTTAAATTTAATGTAATCCAATTATTTTTTTTAAAAAGGAAAGGATGGTTATGTGGTTCCAAATTCCAATTGATGGAAATATTGCTGGCTAAGAGGAAATTCCCACACATAGTATAGTATCTTGTACAAAAGCAACTTGAAACAACAGTTTCATAAGCACATTAAAATTGGATCAAGGGAATAGACCAATTATATGACTATCATCATTAATTATATCAACACTCTGTTCCATTTCCTGATGCGTAAGCTCTTCTCCAAGACTATGGGGGAATGGAAATATGATATTTTTGATAAGATAAAGATTATGCAATCATTTAATATATCTTTTATTCATATGCTTATAAGTTATGAACTAAGTTATATACTTGAATCCAGGACTTCTCTAACATACAATAGTGGAGAAATTAGAAATTCGTTAAAACTGAAAAGGGTATAGCCACTATCTGTTAACATTACCTTCAGTACGAACTGGCTAGAAACTTTATCTTCTTCTTCACGAGTTCTCAGACCCTGAAATATTTCAAGTATGTAGAACAACCCAAACACAACAATACAAAACACAACTTGTGTGCTATAATGTTCGGAGATTGATTGCGTAATACCTTAGACAAAGTAACAGTAGATGACCAAAGATGGTCAGATGTCCTTGTTGATACATGAAACCTGAATAAATTGTAAGGTTCAAATGCATTCTATCACAAAAATATAATTGCATTTTGATGACTCAAATAACAATGTAGAGGATCTAGTCATATAATGTTTTAGACCAAACATATGAAGTGTATTAGAACTCATTGTTACTACAATCTAATATCTCTTTGTTATTGAGATTCATTCTTGTGTTTCTCAAATATCTACAAATACAAACAGTTTACCATGTTTGTCAAGTACAATGCACAACTGAATAGTTTCAGTAGCATTGATCATGTATTGCTCTGCTCATATTTACAGTCTAATGCCTTCTGTTAGTTCTGAAGTACGATCATAGAAGGAATGCCACTTGATGACTTGAATTTAACATACTCTTCTAAGTTCTAATTATTAAAATGCACTGTTCAGGGGATAAGAAATGAATTTAATGTCCATGCACAAGCAACACTTCGTTTGGTGAAAACTTAGAATAAATATCTTGAAAACGCCAAATGTGCAAGAATAATATGTCACCTATGATCCCCAAGCTTGGGCCGTGAACTGGCCAGAGAACCACTGAAACCCACACCAAGAGCTGGATAACCTGTATGCAAAAGACCATATAAGCTCCAAAATAAATAATAATCAGATCAAGACATGGCAACAATAATACAAGTAGAGATTTCAATATTCCTAGTAGAATTCTATTATCATGATAGTCATATAAATTATAAACAGATAAAGTGGTAGATACAACAAATATTGAATAAATACTAATTAACCCAACACCAGTTTAATCAATACATATCGCTTGCTCTCTACAAGAATGTCATTTTGGAAATAAGTTGACTGGAAACTTGGGTAAGAGCTTAGGAAAAAAAAATCACTGCCAAAAAAAAGTGAACAACCTGGATAGGAAAGCATGAGAGCTCTATTATACGCTGCCAACGCCATGTCCTCCGCAGTCTGTCGATTGGCAAACTGAGTTGGGACCTGTGCAGAGTTCATCAAATAAAAAACCCTCATCAGAAGATCAAAATCCAGTCCAATTTCAATGAATAGCTCGAAGAATAATCAGTAAAAATATAATAAAACATAATAAAAAAATGTAACCTTGCCGAGTAACTGGACAAGGGACATTCTAGAATACGGCACGACTGCTTCTAGAACAGTGTTTGAAGCTCCTGGCACAGACATCAACCATCCCAGCGCCTGCCCTCATTACATCGTTCAAACATTTCATCAAACATTTGTCGTGCAATATATTAGAACGTTCGCAAATAAACAATTAAGAAATTTTTTTTGAGAATTTGTGTGAACGTACCTGAGAGGCGCCGCCGGCGAAGTAAAGAACGGCATGAGTGTTAGTGGCGTGGATGGCCTCCACCATCGCTCTAGCGGAAGCGTCCATATTAGGCCGTGGGATTACAAAAACGGCTCCAGTTGCTGGCGGTAAACGACGTCGTTTCAGATTGCATCTACTTTTAGTGGGATGAATGAATATTTTGTTTTAAAAGTCTTCTAACAGTTTTAACTGTTGCAGTTACAGGTGGGGGCTGGCTCTAACGGTAGAAGTAGAAATGGATTCAATATACGTTTTCTTTTTTGCTATTTATTTTTATTGACTAAAAGAAATCACCATTTTGGTGAAAGTCAAATTGAGAATGCAATTGAATGCTTTTCAGACATAACTTATGGCGTTCACATGAGAATTAATAAAAAAAATTATTAAAAATTAAATATTTATTTATAAAATATTTCAGATCATTTGTAGATTTATTAGCCCTCATTCACTGTAGAAAAAAGTTCACTTTCATTACAAAGTCATATTAGCACATTTTACAAATATGAAAATGTTCACCTGCTTGTGCTAGGCGAGGTTAATTTGTTCGCGAATGATGTAACATGTTTAATAAATAAATATTAATTTTTTAATAAAAATTATTAACTTTCAATTTATGATTATAGCTTATTGAATATGATATAGTTTAATGTTATTCAATATAAAATAATATAATACGAAATTTATAATAATTCGTATTTTAATGTGACAATACCGTGAGCATATTAAGTTATGTTCAGAAAGTGAGCAGTTCTCTTTTTAGTTTTCCATAGAAGGAATGTGGGCCGGGTATAATTATTTAAGAAATATAATCACTAATTGAATAATTTTGTCCATCCCTTTTACTTGGAGTATTTTTAAAATAGTCACTAGATCTTTCATTATAATTCTCCATTTAAATAATTATAAAATTAATAAAAAAAAATTACTATTCAACCTCTCCTTTAAATTATATTCTCTATGTCCTATTAAAATTTGGCTTGGTTGGACCAAAAAATTTTCACAAATTTGGTTAAACCAAGTCACTTTTAATGGGAGAAGAGAGTAATTCATTCAATTCATGACTACGAATCATATATTTCTCACCTGTTATGTTGACTGTGGTATAAAAGATTTGTGGCACCTGCAAGAATTGAGAATGTTGTGCTAATCTACGTCTTGAAATTTGGAAAATGGAGATTGCAAAATTAATGCATACAACTTATAAATTGCCTGTATTTTGGATCAACGAAAAGTTGCTGTAGATATTTTCCTCTGTTAAATGAAGCGGTGCAGTGCAGATGAGGATGAAAAGAAATATATCCGTGGACAGCATGGCATGGATTGAGTGCCGGCATGCTGCGGAGGGCGTAGGTCTGCCTTTGTGGATGAGAATTAGAGCTTCGTGATCGGAGTGAAGGATCGTTCACCACAGAGTTCGTGATTAGACAAAGAGATTAATGAATGTGGCCAGGCCAAGTACTGGAGAAGGAAGAAATGAGATATATATCAATTGTTCCAGGTGGAAATCATTGGTGAAGTGATGGTGGAATTTGTGATCCAACCACTCAATATATATATATATGTATAATTATTAGCTACTTCAAGAGTACCAACACACAGTCTCAACAAATGATCCCAATAAAGGGGACGTAAGGAAGTCAAGGGAGGCTTTATCCCATTCCCAATGATTCAATGAAATTCTGACATGCATTCTCAACATGTAATGTGTTTCGACGAAATTAGGATAAAGCAAGAAAAGTAATACTACAAGTTATGGGCTCTAAAAGTGATGGCATCACCAACACCAACACCAACACCATATATTTCCCATATTGCTACAAATTCTTCTCCCTACTCTCACACTCACTCATCGGTAAAGTGTCGTGGATCGCTCCCTTTTTGGACATGCCGCTGTGTTTGTACATGTGTGCTGCAAAATGTGGTAGCATGTCTTAAGATTTCGGACAAGTTCAAATTTTTATATTTATTTTTTTTGTGTAATTGTCCCACATTGAGGGAGATAGAGGTAGTGGCGATATGCAGGTGGAGATATACATGTGTATTGGAGTTCGAGTCAAGCTAAATGCTAGACGCTCAAGTTTAGGTTTATAAGATATTTGAGCTCCAATGCAACTAAATATTTTCCCTTGTGACCAATTGAGATTTGACCTATAAATAATGATTTCAAGTTAAGTCTGATCTCGACATGTTAGATATTCAATAAAGAATTATTTAAGCTTAAATTCAACTCAACAATATAATTTGTTACATGTTGACCTTGAATTTGCTCGTATGTATGTGTTCAAACTTGATAAAAGCTTAATATAAAATCTCATAAAAATGTTAAATTGGAATATTCTTTGACATATTGGTAAATGTTCGATAAGTTTGGTTTAATTTTTTACTAACCCAAATTCCATATGTGTTCTCAAACGTTGATAAAGCTCATGAACATGTCTGGACACTTCTGGAACATATTTGGTAAATTGTCAGTTGGTTTGGCTCGATTTTTAACTAACTCAAATTCCAAACAATTTTTTTTTTTAAATTTGAAATTGAAATAGTTCAAAGTTAGATTTGTTCATTTATGAGCCTGGCCCTCGTTAAACTTCTTTCTAGTGTACTTCCGACATTACAAGAATTATTGGTTCTCTCCCCAAACTAATCTAATAGGTTTTAGGTAGATACATTGATTGTGCCCCACTCGTTATTTGATTACTTCCTCCGTGTATCGAATGAACACATAACATTTATATTTGAAAATTTTCATTTATATCAAATAAACACATAACATTTACTATACACAATTCATTTGAAAATAATATATTAAGTGCGACTCAAATTCCAATAACTACGCACAATCCAATTAAAAATTATATATTAAGTGAGACGCAAATTTCATTCATTATATATTTTTATTAAAATTAAAATACATTATTAAAAGTCAAAATGTAAATTATTTTAGTAAACGAAAAGAATATAATTTATACTTCTTTCATCTCATTATTCTTGATTTATTTGACTGAAAAATACTCATTATTTTAGTCAAATTGACTACGATTGTTGGGAAGGAGGGAACACAGTAAAAGTTGTTAAGAAAACAAATACTTGACATCCATGTGGTGACGTTGTGACGATAGATAGACCACCGACAATTATATGAGTTGGGCTTCTCTCAATCCTTTAATCGTAATTCAGTCCAATAAGTTATTGGTGGTCTTATAATATAAATTTATCGACACGACCTCCAAATTTAGTCAAAATTGCAACTTTTTAGGGAATAAAATTGCAAACCTTTATATTCCATAAAATAAATTTGAATTTAATGTAACAATAAAGAAATATGAGAATTTATTAAACTGCACAAGTCACATAAAAACTGAAATTTCACCTGATCTTAATTATACTTCTTTTTCAAAACCTACTGTTATTGCTATGGCGACTCAATGATTTATACGCAATCTTTGTACTAAACCCTAATTCATATCCAATTCTCTTCTTCTTTAATAGCTACAGTAGTAGCCTTATGAACTTCACAAAATAAAATTCTTGAAAATGCAACTTTGAGTGCTAGCAAGTAAAGAGAAAGAAACAAAACATAGTCCTAAATTTTCTTACATCGTCCCAAAGAAATGCATCTTTACACATTCATAGCACATGGTGTGGCATCTATAGATTCTCATCACAAATACCAAGATTTGTTTTTTCTTACAGTCCCCCTCATTTGATTTTTGCATGCTCTGAACTCCAAATGAGCTTAATTGAAAAGAAAAAAAAACACAATTATGTGTGTGTGGGACAAAGCCACAAAGGCGTAGTACAGAAATGGACAGAAGAGATAATATGTTTAAGAAAGTGAAGGACAAAAGTGTTTTGGGTTGTCACAACAAAGCTTAGAACATGGACCCAAAACAAAACAAAAACATATCAGAAGATTGACAACTGTATTCTTTTGAAAAAATCAAACTGTTTCCTTCTTTAAATTCAAATTTTCAAACCTTCTTTTCCTCACTCTTCTTTAACTTTGAAGACCTCATTCCTCATCTTCACACACACAAACTCACAAAAAACATGCCTCAAGTGAAAAAAGAGCAGAAAGGATGCAACCAACACAAACTAAGCACATTTTCAGCAAGCAATGCAGCCGAGAATTCAAAAAAGAAGAGGTTTATGTTTGTGAAGCTTAAAGGGCTGGGATGTAAAGGGACAGCCCTAACGGCGGCGTCGACGCCAGCGATCATAAGAACAGCGGCTGAGTGGGAAGCAAAGGGTGCAAAAAACAGAAACAAGAAGAAGAGGAAACCTTTGCAGAATGGAAGAAACCTAGATAATGTTGTTATTGATGTTCCTCACGCGTGCTGCACACCTCCAGGAATCGGCATTGCTTCTGATGTTGCACCTAGAGCTAGGAATGTTGCACCAAGGTTGGATCACAGAAAGGTACAAACAATAAATTTAGAAATGAGTTGATAATCTTAATGGTGATCGATTAACGATGAGAAGTTTTATGTTTTTGTTGTGTTTAGCAATCACGAGAAACAAGAAGAAACGAGGATGACGTAAGGGCGGTTTTATCAGTTGGAATTGGATCAAGAGCTACTCATCGTACTGCTGAAGAAATCATAGAGGTGTGTAAATTGTAATGTATGTCTATATGCACATGGCTTCAATAAATGCCTTTGTTTTCTTACACATCAGAATTTTATGCTACTCCTACATGTGAAATATTGCTTCTTCTCTCTTTTATTTACTCCTACAAGTGAACTGTCCCTAAATAAAGAACAAGTGAACACAATTCCCAAATTTCTTACTTCATGTAATAAATTTGACGGCTGATACTTAAATGAAGATAGGAAGCATGAATTATGGTAGAAATCAGAGTCTCTATCTCTCTCCCGACCGATTAAGACGAATCCGGTCGGGCATGAGGTTGTCCGGTTGACGTTTAAATGAAAAATGCAGATGTTAATGTCCCGGCAAGCAATGCTGCCAGAGAGAATCTTCCGACGACACGACCAGCATCAAGACTGGAGGCTCGATGTGGATGATATGTCGTACGAGGTTGCTATTGCAAGTCTTACATGATTAAGATGATCAAATCTTGATCATGATTGCCTATCCTGTGATCATTAACATACACTGAATTATCCACTAACAGGAGCTTCTTGATTTGGGAGAAAAGATTGGGTACGTGGGCAGCGGATTGCAGGAAGCAGAGATATCAAATTGCTTAAAGAAATTCAAACATTACAACCACAAAGATTGGAAATGCAGCATTTGCCAGGTGAAGAAGAAGTCACTAACTTTTCTTTGCTCTAAAATTTGTCTATATCCTCTACAATAAGCAAAATTTAGAAGTATATTTGTATAAAAATATGCAGGAGAGATGCAGAATAGATGAAGAAATAGGGACACTGGAATGTGGGCATCATCATCACATTCAATGCATAAAGCAGTGGCTACTGCACAAGAATGCATGTCCTGTCTGCAAATCTGTTGCCATCTCTAAATAAACAAAGCCACTTTTCGCCTTCTGTCGCAGAAAACTTTCTTACCTTTTACTTTTTACTTGTGTAGTTCTGGACCTCTAAATCGTGGTCCAAGCTGTGTGCTTGCCTATTGTATTGCATAAATTTAGCAGATTATTGTTCCCTGCATTACTACCCAACTCAAATAAGTGTAACTCGTTACAGATATATATCGTTATATCATATTCTTACATACTCCGTCTGTCCCCTATAATCATGCTGGCACACCAAAATATATATGTATAAATATGTACATCGTTGTAAAATATTAATACACAAGGTCAAGGTCGAACTGATATAAAAAATTATTTGAGGCGAACAGATTATTTACATATTCATTACTTGGTACTGTTAAATTGTTAATCATAATTAAAACTGGGTATACATAAGAGTGCAAATTTCAGATTTACATAAAACAGCGTAAATACAAGTATACAAATAAAGTAGCGTAGAACGTCCTTGGCATCATTTACATTTTACACATATATATCTCATGGTCCATTCTAACTAGTTTACAATTGTCGGCTAAAGCCTAAAGGGCAAACATAAATCACGTACCCATGCTGGGTTTTTCAAGGTAAACATTGAAAGCATGATCACCGACTTAAAGGAAACCACGAGGAAGCTGCAGTGAATTGTTTTAAAGATTCAGAAGACGTCGTTAAAACACACTGCAACTTAGGAAATAAGATAACGAGATTTAATACAAGCTAGCTATGTTATAAGCTTCTGAATAAGGCAAGCATAACAGTTCAGACTCTTCAGAGGGTCTTTCTCTTCACTAATCCTATGAATTGAGAAATTTGGAAGAGTTGCAACTACTCACAGAGTTGTTGAGAACAGAACAAGCTTCTTTAAGAGCTCAGGGTGCATCATGTCTTTGGCTGATATTAAGTCATTCACCATGATAACACATAAGGTGGACTGGATGTAAGAGGATAAGCTGTAGATAGTAATGCTCCTAAAGGAACTATAGGCAGATTGAGAGCCTGAGCAGGATCAGCCTGCATCAAAGAATTGTCATGCATAAAAAAATCAAGATGACGTGAGGTAGGAATTAACATCTGATAACCTAATGTATTTTGAGCAACTCAAACTTGTTTGGCTGACGTTACAAGCTCATTAAAAAAACTTATAAACTGTTTAAGAGCTTATAAGTTTATTGAAAGTGTTTCACAAATTAATATTTTTGAAAGCTTATAAGTTGTAAAAATAAATTATTGGAATTTATAAGTTGTTCGAAAAATAAATAGCTTCATCCCAACTTATTTTTTTTATGAACTTATAAACTGCAATAAAATTATATAAATAACCCTATAATATTTTGTTATTAACATATTTACCCTAACAAAATCAGGTATGAAGAGTTTAAAATGTCAAACACTTTACCATCTTATAACTCTTTAAAAGAGCTTATAAGCTCATTTATTCAACACCTTGACAATTTATAATTTTTTTAGGGGTGGTTTGGTTTGTGTGATAGGATTGATAGGATTATAAGCTTTAAATCTCTAGCTTTTTATCCATAATCATCCATCTCCTTATGAATTCAATCCATTTTTATGCTCCTTAATCACTCAAATGCTCCTTAATCAAACATTTGAGTGATTAAGGAGTATAAAAAATGACTAAATTCATAAAGAAAGAAATGATTATAGATAAGAAGGTAGAAATTTAAAAGTTATAATCCTAATCCCTTAAAAGTATAACAACTTATAAATTCTTTGAAATAACTTATAAATTCTTTGAAATAAGTTTAGTGAAATACCATTTTAATTATTATTCACAATTAGGTCCTACTGGGTTCAAACTGAAGCCCACTATTTAACCCATTTAAGTCCGAAAATAAGCCCATTACCAAACTCAAGCCCATACCCAGATTCGAAAGGACCTCCGCCACTTTTTTACTCTCCCCTACCAAAGCCTTTCCTTCTCTCGCCTGCAAATCCTCCGTTGCCTCTCTCTTTCACTCTTTCTCTCACACACGCATATTAAGTGAATGAGCTCTGAAGGCGGTGAAATGGCGGTGGACGTGGAAAGAGTGTTTATAGGAGCTGGCTGCAACAGAATCGTTCACAACGTCTCCTGGGGAGCCTGCGATTTGCTCTCTTTTGGTGTTCAAAACGCTGTTGCTATCTTCTGCCCCAAGGTTTGCATTAATTTTGATCCACTTTTTTATTTTCAGTTGATTGATTATTGCTAGTGATACTAACACCTTTTCTCCTCGATAGACTGCGCAAATTTTGACTACGCTTCCGGGCCACAAAGCGTCTGTGAACTGCACGCATTGGTTGCCCAGCAGCAAGTTTGCATTTAAAGGTTCAATATTTACTTATGTGTTGGTTGAAACACGTTGCTTTCCCTCTCTTTTTGTGCTGGAATGAAATTTATGAGGTCAATAAGGATTGTTAGTTTTTTCCCCCCGTTTGAAACTTTGTTTGTGCTCGTGGGACAATGATCATTTTGATATATCATTTTACGTGGCGGATGAGCTTATCTTAGTTTGTTGGTAAATTCTTTTGGGATTTCCCTGAGGTAAATATGCTCCTGGATTTTCATTTTTTTTGCAGCGAAGAATTTAGAACGGCATTATCTTTTATCTGGAGCTGCTGATGGAGAAATCTTTCTGTGGGAATTCTCCCTTGCTGATAAAAAGGTGCTCTCTGCCTCTTTAGTTTCTTCTTTGTTTTGGGTGGGTAGCTCTGTATGTTAAACTTATGCTCAAAGTTACGCCTTTTGTTTCTCATGAATTGCATATTTATGAAATTATTAGGTGGATCTTTTAATTGTAAGGTGGTTTAGGAGAAGCTAGGAACCTAAGTCTTTTTTCTTATATGGACTAGGAGGGCCATCTTTGATGAGGATATTTTAGATGAACAATTTCATCTTTAAACGCTACTTATACAAAGGAAGATCGAATTGTCATCAATACAACACTAGATTGTGAGGCTCATTAATGAAGTTGTTTTAAGTAATGTTTTATTAGGCTACACTTTCTACAGTTAAAGATTATGCAATGCTCGAGCAGTATCATGCTTTCTTGTGGTGTACCACAGTGCCAGTACTGGTTGGTGACTCTGTTTTCTTCAGGACAACTATATCATAGATAGATACATATCGGGGATCATTTTAATGTGTGGATCTTTCCTTTGAAAAAAAAAAATTAAATGGTGGTCTGTTCATAATATTTTTCAGCACTTACAAGCTTATGATCATCAACTATGAGTCTATGAGAAATCTCCAGTTATAGTTTGGCTGTGCTAACGTGAGATGCATAACTATTATACACTGTAGATATGTTTATTATCACACCTAACAATAATTGGGGACTTTTTCCTTATCATTGCGCATCATTTCTTTGTCATCTCACAATCAAATCTTCTTGCAGTGGAGGAATGTGCTACAAGTGTCAGAAAAGCATAAAAAAGGTGTTACTTGTATCAATGCACTTGTAATGTCTCAGACAGTTGCTATATTTGCGTCCTCCTCATCCGATGGAGTTGTGAACATGTGGCAGATAATATTTCCATTAAGTTCTGGGGGTGAGTTACTTGGATTTCAGCAATTCTACATTATAATATCCATGTGCTTGATGTTGGTATTTATTCAACCACGTATAATTTTGTTGATGTGAGTGGAGCTTAATTGGGTGTAATAAATCATGCGATTTCAATTGCTCTTTCTGATACTCAATTTCACATGTATTTATTCATTCAAATGTTTTAGGTGAATGCAAAGTGTCTTGCTTGGACTCGATAGTTACCGGCAAAAAACCTATTGTTGCTCTTTCACTTGTGGAGTTGCCTGGAAACAGGGAACACCTAGCTTTAGCTATGGGTGGTTTGGATAACAAAATCCACATCTACAGTGGTGAGAGAACAGGAAAAGTGTGTATTGTTAGTGCATTATATTAGTATTTGTTCTTTTTCTAGTAAGAAATTTTATTTTGCTAAAATGAATGCATTTTGGTCTATTTATTTCCAGTTTGTTCATGCCTGTGAACTGAAAGGGCACACTGACTGGATTCGTAGCCTGGATTTTTCATTACCTTTCTATGCAAATGGTGAAGCATCAATTCTTCTCGTGAGTTCATCTCAAGACAAAGGGATACGTATATGGAAGATGGCTTTACAAAACACGAAAGAAGATACCAGTTTGGCAGCTTATATTAAAGGCCCTATATTTTTAGCTGGTTCATCATATTATCAGATATCTTTGGAGTCCCTTCTTATTGGACACGAGGATTGGGTGTACTCGGTGGAATGGCAACCTCCTGAAAGCTCTTCTGTTGATGGCATTGAATGTTATCAACCGCAGAGTATTTTATCTGCATCCATGGACAAGACTATGATGATATGGCAGCCGGAAAAGACTACTGGTATATGGATGAACATGGTAACTGTTGGAGAGTTGAGTCATTGTGCTCTGGGGTTTTATGGTGGTCACTGGAGTCCAAGTGGTAACTCAATTTTAGCTCATGGATATGGTGGATCTTTTCATCTCTGGAGAAATGTTGGCTCTGACTTTGATGATTGGAAACCCCAAAAAGTTCCTTCTGGTCACTTTGGACCAGTGTCCGATATTTCTTGGGCTAGGGATGGAGAATATCTGTTATCTGTTAGCCATGATCAAGTAAGAAGCTTACTGATTTCTCAGTTATATAAATTTATTTGTAACTTGGGTGGCTATGCTTGTCAGTTATTTCTAATGTCTGACTTCAGAATTTTTTTATTATTTAGATGGCAGGATTAAATACAATTTTTTTTAGTATTAAGGAAATCCCTATACTATAAGTTCTCGCTTATTTGAATTCCTGACTAATAAAATCTGTAGGAAGGCTAAAAATACCTTTTTGGCTAGTACTCCCTCTGTCCCACTATTATTGTCCTAGTTTGACCAAAAAGCTCACTCAAACTAGGACAATAATAGTGGGACAGAGGGAGTATTAAACAAGGCATTATTTCAGAGATAGAAGTATTAACAGCTTCATCTCTTTGTTTCTTTTTCAGACATCTAGAGTATTTTCTGCATGGTGTAATGAATCTTTGTTAGATGATGGAGAGGCTTGGCATGAAATTGCAAGACCTCAAGTTCACGGCCATGATATAAACTGTGTGACACTAATAAGAGGAAAAGGGAACCACAAATTCGTAAGTGGGGCAGAGGAGAAAGTTGCCAGAGTATTTGAAGCTCCCCTCTCCTTTCTTAAGACATTGAATCACACCACTTTTCAGAAATCTGGCTTTGCCGATGATCTTCCGTCAAATATGCAAATTCTTGGTGCAAATATGTCTGCCTTAGGACTATCACAGAAGCCAATATATCTTCATGGTGAGACTTTGATCTACTTCAAAAATACTAAATTGGTTTTGATCTTAGTGATTAATAATGATAATATATCAATTTTTAAACAATAGGCTGTTTGCATTGGTGTCGGACCAACTATATAGCTTGCCATATATGTCTTTCTAGTTGCTATTTGGACTCCCAACGAGTATAAACATGTGAGCCATAATTTGCACGTAGTCTGACCCAATCAATCACATTTAACAATACCCATTCTGGACATTTATTTGCCAATACACATTGACAGTTGCTTGTTATGATAGATAATTGTGTTTGAGAAGTCTAATTTATTTTATCTTGTCCTTCAGCTTCACCTGATTCAAACAGTAGAAAAAATAATGAAGGCATTGACACCCTTGAAACTATTCCCGAAGCAGTTCCGACTGTGTTGACAGAACCACCCATTGAGGAGCAATTGTCATGGCATACACTATGGCCGGAATCCCACAAGCTGTATGGACATGGGAATGAACTCTTTTCTCTTTGTAGTGACCATGAGGGAAAGCTAGTTGCGTCTTCCTGCAAGGTATTTCCTCGATTTCAAATTCATTCTGTGATTGCACAGTATTCGTTCTCCCATAGATTGTCCAATTATCTTATTTATTCCTACAAGATGAAATTCTTTTAATTATTGCAGCATTTTAACAATCTTATAACTAAAGAGTAAAGAGTAGTTGTAAATCGAGTTATTACGTCTGCAGGCACATGATAATGAAATATGTTATCCACTAGTTAATGCGGTTTATATTCTAAAGAGTACACATAGTATACAAAACTATTAACACCTTTGTCATTCATGCATCAATCAAGAACTGCTACGTAAATTCTTTCGATCAGTGCTAGGCCCATACTATAGTGCTCTCTTAACTGAGATTATCTGATACTTTGCAATTTAAAAGGAACCTGAAGGCAGATTGGAACATGTTGGAGCACAAGTTAAGACGTGCCACTTGTTCTTTGAAACACTAAAGATCCTTTCCTAGCCTTGCTTGCCACTCTGTGTTAAGAAGTGCAAAATAGATAAAAAGAAGTCTCGATATGATCACAAAGAAAAAAATGGCGATCCTGTAACTATTTACATTTCTCATGACATACATAACCCAAAGGATAAGTTTTTATTATGCTCTTCAGTTTTAAATTCTTACATAGACTCTCCACTCAGGAACAAAAAAGATTTATAGACAAAATCAAATTATTTAGAAATTAGAAGTTTAGAACCACCCCTATCCTCGTATAGTATAGCACAATTGTATCAATAGTCTGTTATACATTGTTATACTGAAATCTCTTTCATCGTATAAACAGTGGATGCATGTGATCTTGTTTCTTGAAGAATTATCTAATATTTGACTATTAGTGTCTCGATTTTGTTATTTATTGGCATTTGAGGCTTAAGAACTGAATAAGCTTCGAACCTAACAGGCACAGTTGGCTTCTGTCGCGGAGATATGGTTATGGAAAGTAGGCTCGTGGAAGGCTTTAGGCCGCTTGCATTCACACAGTCTAACAGTAACACAGTTGGAGTTTTCTCATGACAACACCTTTCTCTTGTCCGTCTCTAGAGATCGACATTTTTCTATATTTGTAATCAAGCAAATCGGTATGTGTTTGCTTTTCATTATTTCTAAAATTTATCATGGTTACAAAATCAACTACTTTAATACTAATGTCTTTGAGTTACATTTTGAAAGCAGAGCAAGACGAAATAAGTCATGAGCTCATTGTGAGGCAGGAAGCCCACAAGAGAATAATATGGGCGTGCTCTTGGAACCCATTTGGCCATGAATTCGCCACTGGTTCCAGAGATAAGACTGTAAAGATATGGCGACTGCAAAATGGGTCATCAGTGAAACTGCTCGTGACTCTGCCTATGTTCAAGAGTAGTGTTACTGCATTATCTTGGCTGGGGGTAGATACCCACACGAGCCGAGGGCTTCTTGCAGTGGGAATGGAGATAGGCCTCATAGAACTATGGACTCTCTCCACTGCAGTACCAAATGCGGCTCTTGCAGTTCGTTTTGATCCATTTATGTGCCACGTTTCTGCAGTTAATAGGCTGAGGTGGCAAAATGCTGAGAAAAACGAGGATTCTACAAGTATGCAGCTCGCTTCTTGTGGAGCTGATCACTGTGTAAGAATATTTCAGGTACATGTTTAGCATTTGACAGAATGATGTTTTTCTTACTGAAACAGAATTACCAATGGGTTAATTAATATATTGTGTTTTCCAACTTCAATTCATAATCCGTACACTAGAGAAAATTTTGATTTTGTCGTAGCAAATGCTGTAAACTGGAAATTTAGAAATTCTGATCCATCTCTTTTTATAAGTTTATAGATAATTAAAATAGTTATTCATATCTTCTTATAAGTAGTATTTTTCGTTTACAAAAGAAATTCGAGATTTTTTTTGTGTTCAAAATCTATTGAGATGGTGTTGGCTGTTTCATCGATCTTGAATCATGAAATAATCTCTCAAAAGTCAAAACTACCCTTTCAAGAATTGTTGATAAATCCCCTATATGTTTAGTGTGTGTTATTCTTGGATGAAGTTGAGGCCTATGCTTTTTCCAGGTGAATAGTCTTAATTTTTAGACTTTTAGTCTATTAAAAGAACATAAACAAGGGTTATTTTTGAAACAAATAGAAAGGACCACTCTTATTTTCATAGATCATTGTAGATCAAGCTTTTATAAGTAAGTTGAGTAGAAAAGAATATATGTATAGAATTTGAATAATTGACTATTTCCGTACTTATTGTCAAGCTACGCTCTTTATTTCTTTCTCCTTAATTTTCAGTTGAATGGTCTAATCTAGTTGAAATAAATAACAATACCAATGTTCTTCGCGGTCCTTCGATAATTCAAAAGGTTGTCTAAATAGTACACCCAACTCTTTCAATGATGACGACTTTGACCAAACATATGTAACTAATTAAAAATCATAGCTCAATATTTTTTCAGAAAAAAATACACAATTAGACTGCGTAATCACGAGCGTTCAAGCTTGAATGAATCATATATAATATACCGTCCCGACCATGTTTATCTTAAGATGTTAGATTATTTTATACCATAAAATATAAATTATCAAAGCATTTGAATAAGCATTGATTTCTTAAAAGATAGAAAAAGATTATTATGTTGATATATTTTTATTCAAAATGAATTATTATTGTTAAAATTAAGATCTTATTCTGAATTTTTAATAATTTATGAGAAGTTAATATATACTTATCAGTCCTACTAAATATGTCGTGTTTTGACCAAAAAGCTCTTACAATTTTGATCAAAACATGACGTATTTAGTGGGATGAATGAAGTAGCATATTAGTTGGCTATCCACATTTTATAATTCAGTGACGTGACTCAAAATATATGATATCCCCTTTGAAAATTAGGCAAAATAGCCAAAATGATTGCAACTGAATCTAGGTTTTAGCTAATTCTTTTAATTAATATTCAATTCAACCGCATTTTTGTCTTGTTTGGTGATTAAAATTGTAACCAAATTGTTATTTAAGTCGAAATTGAATGAAATTGTAAGCACATAGACATAGACCTACATCAACTAATAGTCATGTAAAAATCAAACCAAAATACATTATTAAACTAACATTTTTAGTCTATCTAAAGTTAACTTAAATTAAAATAAAATAAATCTGAGTCACAGCTTATCGAAATCATCAACAAATCTTACCTCATTTTCCAAGTCATCATCCTAAAAATAGAAAAACATGGCGAGTCACACATTACGGTATGATATACTTTTTCACTTAACTGGAAAAGAGAAAGTGTTGTTTGTTGCAAGAAAAAATGCAGTGATCCTATCTATCTATCAACATCTCCATCTCCAGCGGGAATTAATGACCATTAAAGCAGACATGGTTATGACATGTCAATGACGTGGCACCTAAATTAAGTATTAAAGCTGCATTGAACGCTTCGCACATCTAGTCACCCTTATTTGGCACGGTCCCCACACACATGCTTTTAAGATTTCATTTCAGACAAAACCAAATCACCTTATTTCTTTTTTATATCTTAATTATTTAAATATTACACATTCCTCGTACCTTGAAGTCTTAAACGACCACTAATCCATAGTTAATTACGAGTTACTTTAAAAATTAAATTACTACACTGGACAAAAGATAGTACTAAAATATTGCAACATTACAGTCGCTGCACATGAGATACAGCAATCAATTCTTGCGAAAACAAAATCACCATTCTTGATAATTTACTACTAGCACGCCAAGAAAGAAACAAAGATGCTTCACATTTGAACCAAATCACAAATGAAACTAACCATTGAGAATATACAAGACCTAACTCCATATATACCACCTAAACTTATATATACTACTCCATCCTCCGTGCACAAAACAAATATCCTATTTCACCACACATGTTTTTATAATTTGCTTTGATTTTAATCGCAAATGAATAGTGGTTGAAGTTGGATCTTCATAATTGTATACATTAAAGTGATTTGAATGGTAAAATGAAAAAAAGTTATTACTAAAAATAAAAAATTTCAAATGGATACTTGTTTCGTGAAGACTCCATTCACAAAGAGTGTATATCTTATTACCCGTTTTAGTCGTCCACAAAGAGTGTATTTTATTTTTTTGACATAATTTCACAAAACACTCAATATTTTATTTATGAGTTTATTTCTTCACTAAAAATATAATCCACTTATTAGTTTTTAGCTTACAACACACTTTTCATGGACGGATAGAGTAATATATAATCTAAGGTGCAATTAGATAGTTATATTCATTTCATCACATCATATACAAACTATATGATCCGTAAGATTAGTTTCTTATTGAAGAATGGAATGCAGCAGCAAAAGCGCTTGTACCTGAAAATAATCCTTGATAGATTTTACCATTAGATGAAAGATCATTGCAAGAAGAGCAATAAAGTAAAGAACTGAACAATTGTAAAGCATGGCAACCCACCCTTTAGTTGCAATGAAATCATAAAGGTCGAACTGGAATAACTTTCGCGGTTGCAGCCAATAATTGCAACGCGGAATATGTAAAGAATCTATGAGGGAAAAGCACTGCATTCAGACAACCAATTCCATATTTGTTAATAAAATAAAATAAAAAAGGTGTAGATAAAGTTAATTGTCTAAAGTTAGATTCCGTTTCAACATTACAGGGAGGAAAGAAATCGGAAGAAAGAACTCATCTTCAAGAATCTGGACTAAAATATATTGTTGTCTGATCAGGACAAAGATACTTATAACTGCAAGTTGCAAGAATAACTAACAATGTTTACACTAAAGTGAAATGAAGACATACGAATCTTCAAATAGCTTTATATTGAATTACAATGGAAAAGAAAACTTGCCCTATCACACATGTGTAGAGGTGTTAACTGCTTTTTTATTTTAACTGTGGGAGTTTTCGAAAGAAAACAATATCAAGATTTCGATGCATCACTTCCCTTCCTCAAGAGGTAACACCATACTGATAAACTCAAGTAAAAAGGAATGTAGTTTCACCTGAAGGATAAGAACATCCAATTGCAAAATACAAGATGAAAGGATTTGAATGCAACTAATAATAACACCAAGAAGCTTGGATGCTGATGAGCCTTGTATCAAAGAGCTTAATACTAATAGACATTCATCAACAGAACATCCAATAACAGAGAATTCAAGATAGCATTGATATAAAATCACAGTAATTCAAATAAGCACAAATCTACACCAAAGATCCAAAATACGTTCATATACACATGACCATGCAACTCCGCAGCGTTAATTTTTCAGTAAATACAAGGTAGCACCCATTTTCACTTGATGACAATAATGTAACATACGCGGAAACAAACAAAGACCATGGTATATTATTACCTATTACAATTACATATCACAAACCAATAAGAAATATATCATTAGGACCTCCTCAATAAAGAAAAATGAAATGAAAGACCATTAAAACACTGCAATATAAGCTTAAAATATAGACCAAACCAGCTGCTAGAAAATTGTACATCCATTCCCACCTCATCTCAAACGGCTGCAAACTCCTACTACTGACTACCTTTGCTGAACTGGTTCAGCCTGGGGCGGTGCAGATGCAGGGGTCAATTTCAAGGTTTGGTATTGAGCAGCCAGCTGAGGTGGTAAAGTGGTGTAGTACATTTGCGCGTTTGCTGGATCAACAACTTCATAACTAATTGTTGAATTTGCTGTTGAAGATGGATGATGAATTGGAGTGTAGCCAACATATTGAGCTTGGCTAGAAGGCACTTGGAGCGACAGAGGTGCTGGCATAGTTGCTGTTCTATACAAACCATTAACCATTTCTGGTTTGGAAGAAGGAACACTTCTTGCATTATTGTAAGAAGCCTGTGAGGCTAAAGCAGAAGGAGGTGCCGCTTGAGGGTGGGTAGAAGAAACAGGTTGAGATAAGTCGCTGTAATTAAGTTGCTGTATTGGCAAGTTATAAGCTTGGGCTTGTTGACCAGAAACAAAGTAAACTGGGTAATGCTGATCCATCATGGATTGGTGTGGATGGTGTTGTGGTTGGGGAGGATACACAGAATAATATGAAGGCATTGGAACTGCATTAGATGGGATATAATGGTTACCAGCATGAATGAACTGCTGTGGTTGATGCAGCTGAGGTTGAATCTGATCGTATTGGCCGTTGAGGGTATAGTCGGGTTCTTGAAGATGCGGTTGCATATGAATTTTGGGGTTGGCTTGATCAACAGAATTAGAATCAGACTGATTAAGAGTGATTCTGCCGTTTGCAGATTGCATTTGTGCGAGTTGTTCTTGATGATAAATAGATTGTCTCTGTCTGTAGAGATGATTTGCAACACTTCCATCACTGTACCAATTATATCATCAGCATTCAAATTTAATCAATTTGAGCATAAATATTGATGCCATGGAGAAAGACACACAAATTGAAGATTCCTCTAGTTGAAGATTGATTTTAGCAAAATTACCTTGAAACGGAATCTGGAGATGGCAAATCAAAAGCATTTGTTTGTTTATGCTGAAAGTGACCAATTTGCTGTGGTTGCAACTGCGCTTGCTGAAACTGTTGGGGTTTACTTTGTCCGCCGTGATCGGATCTTTCATCGTCAGAAACAAACCGGTACTCGCCGCCAACCACTACTGGAAGTCGAGAAGCCGTCGTGTAGGGGGCCGCCATGAAAGCCCCTTCTTCGTCCTGCTTCTGCGTCGGCGTTTTAACATCTCTGGCAACTCCAACACTCATCTTCTGGAACTGCTCCTCAATTCCCAATGCTCCAGCCTTGCGATGCTCCTCCACATGCACTTTTATAGGCGGTAAATTCACCATTAACGGAGAGTTCGATGCGGAACCGAACGACGACGTCGTATCCAGCATTGGAGAATCTAGAACCGAGTGCGCGTCCTGATTAATTACGTAATTACCATGAGCGATTCCGTTCACAGCGCCCCCATTTTTCGAGCCTTCCAATTTAAGCTCGGCATCTTTCTCCGTCGCCGTCTTCCTGCCGAATTCGTCGTCCAATTCGAGCAGATTGTTGATTGAAGAAGTCTCCGAGAAGCCGCGATCGCTAGCGACGGTGGATATATTGCCCGATTTCCCATTAAGCGCGTTGAAGAACCAATCTTCCGGTTTGCTCAAGGAGGACTGGACGAGGAGCTGGTCGATGCTCGATGGCAAATTGGGGAACAAGAAGAGGCGGAGGCGGCCAGGCTTGAACGCGGCGGCCACATTATTGAGTCGGTCGTACTCCTCCACCATGTTCTCGAGATCTTCGTCTGAGGTGACGGTGATTAAGGAGTCTAAGTCCTCTGTGGGGAGCTGGTACTTGAGGGAGAAGGGTTGGTTGTTGAGGAGGGTTCTGGAGAGGCGGTTATGGATTTCAGAGAGTGAGGTGTGGCGTTCGATGACAATTATGCGGGTGTCTCCGCCAGCATAGCATAGGGTCTTGTCGTGGGGGCGGGGGACGATGTGACCACCATAGCTGCACATGATGCGGAGCTTGGCCTGCGGCGGAGGGTCGGCGTCCCAAGAGTCATCCTTTCGGGAGCGAGGGGAGGAGGCGACGGAGTCCGGGTAGAGGCCCAGAGGAGGATTGGTGGTGGTGGGAGTGATTGGCTGAGCAGTGGAGAGTGGTGGGGCCTCCATTGAAAGAGTTGAGTTGGAAAAAGGGAGGGAGAGAGGAAGACGAAAGAAAGGTAATAATTAGTCCTCTCCTGGTTGGATCTCTTTATACCCTCCAGCTATTTTCATTTTTATTTTTTATATATTATTTTTTTGCAAACATAAAATAAATCTTAAACTATATTTATTACTCCCTGGTTGGAGTATATAAGATTATTTCAAGTCGACTCGTATACTTTCTGTTACTTTAAAACATCCGCGCAATGCGAATTTTAATAAAATATAGTTAACTTGAATAATAAAAATATTATTAATTATTAAAATATAATTAATTTGAATGATAGTGAAGATTGAGATCTACAACACAAAAATGTTATTAAATATTAAACTATAGTTAATTTGAATGGTAATGAAGATTGAAGCCCCACAAAAAAGTATAATAAATATCTAAAAATAGGAGGGGCATATTTATGAGGAACAAACCAAAATAACAAAATGTGCATGTTTTTAAGGAACTGAGAGAGTATTTTTTAGTTATCCAATTATTACTACTCACTCCGTTTCAACTAGCTTGAGACACTTCTTTTCGGCATGAGAATTAAGGAGTTAAGAGTGTATGTTGAGTGTATGTTTAAAGTATAAAGTGATGATAGAAATATATATTATTTAAATTTGTGTGTAAAAAAGATGTCCTAAAAAAGAAATGACTCAAGTTAGTTGGGATGTCCCGAAAAGGAATATGACTCAAGCTAGTTGGGACGGAGGGAGTAATTTTTTAAAAAACAGTAAATAAAACAACACTTTAAAATTTGTACACTTTACCAATTAAACATAACATAGATATTTATTTCGGAAAAAATATGGTATAACATGTGATTTCTGCTCAACATAAAGGAAAAAGCTCTTATGCCTGCAGAATTCCAATGATTTCCCATAGTCAAGAATAGAATAATTGAGAGAAAGATATTGTGATGGTCAAAAAAATGAGCGTCAAAATAAGACAGAAACAGGAAATGCTAAATAATGTTTTTCTTTTACTTTATCGGTTGATGTAAAATGGTGCTGTATTTAATAGAAAATTCTTACAATATCATATTTTATATATTCCTTTTATTTTATGTGCTAAAAAATTCAAAAATAATGAGATAGAATAAGTATCATAGTTATTTAATTATCTGATGTATTAATGATAAGCATGATATTTAAATGTAAACGGATTTAGTTTTTTCACAATAATAATAATTTATTTTAATGGAAAGGGAAGAAGGAGACATTTGTTAGAGCATCCGCAGCGGGGAGGGGTTCCCGACACCCGGGCAGCCCCTGGGCAGGGGCGCGGGCCGGGGGGGGGGGGGGGGGGGGGGGGGGGGGGGGGGGGGGGGGGG